>CANTAL010000099.1:0-600000 GCA_947650365.1 Chamaelirium japonicum
TAGTACGAATGAATTAGAATGGATACCTTCGTGCAAATGAAATAGAATGGATCGTACGAATGAATTAGAATGGATCGTATGAATGAATTAGATTGGATCGTATTTATGTATTAGAATGGATCGTACGAATGAATTAAAATAGATCGTACGAATGAATTAGAATGGATACGAATGGATCGTACGAATGAGTAAGAATGGATCGTACGAATGAAATAGAATGGATTGTACGAATGAATTAGAATGGATACATTCATGCGAATGAATTAGGATGGATCGTATGAATGAATTAGAATGGATCGTACGAATGAATTAGAATGGATACATTCTTGCGAATGAATTAGAATGGATCGTATGAATGAATTAGAATAGATCATACGAATGAATTAAAATGGATCATGCGAATGAATTAGAATGGATCGTGCGAATGAATTAGAATGGATCGTATGAATGAATTAGAATAGATCGTACGAATGAATTAGAATGGATCGTACGAAGGAATTAGAATGAATCGTACGAAGGAATTAGAATCTATTCTAATTCATTCGTATGAATTAGAATGGATCGTACGAATGAATTAGAATGGATCGTGCGAATGAATTAGAATGGATCGTGCGAATGAATTAGAATGGATCGTACGAATGAATTAGAATGGATCGTATGAATGAATTAGAATGGATCGTACGAATGAATTAGAATGGATCGTACGATTGAGTAAGAATGGATTGTACGAATGAAATAGAATAGATCGTACGAATGAATTAGAATGGATACATTCGTGCGAATGAATTAGGATGGATCGTATGAATGAATTAGAATAGATTGTGCGAATGAATTAGAATGGATCGTACGAATGAATTAGAATGGATACATTCATGCGAATGAATTAGAATGGATCGTATGAATGAATTAGAATGGATCGTATGAGTGAATTAGAATGGATACGAAGGAATTAGAATGGATCGTACGAAGGAATTAGAATGGAGAATGGATCGTGTGAATGAATTAGAATGGATCATATGAATGAATTAGAAAGGATACATTCGTGCGAATGAATTAGAATGGATCGTATGAGTGTGAATGAATTAGAATGGATTGTGCGAATGAATTAGAATGGATCGTACGAATGAGTAAGAATGGATCGTGCGAATGAATTAGATTGGATCATATGAATGAATTAGAATGGATCGTATGAATGAATTAGAATGAATCGTGCGAATAAATTAGAATGGATCGTACAAATGAATTAGAATGGATCGTACGAATGAATTAGAATGGATTGTGCGAATGAATTAGAATGGATCGTACGAATGAATTAGAATGAATTAGAATGGATACATTCATGCTAATGAATTAGAATGGATCATACGAATGAATTAGAATAGATTCATTCGTGCGAATGAATTAGAATGGATCGTGCGAATGAATTAGAATGGATTGTACGAATGAATTAGAATGGATCGTACGAATGAATTAGAATGGATACATTCGTGCGAATCCATTCTATTTCATTCGTACGATCCATTCTAATTCATTCGCACGATCCATTCTAATTCATTCATACGATCCATTCTAACTCATTCGTACGATCCATTCTAATTCATTCGTACGATCCATTCTAATTCATTAGCACAATCTATTCTAATTCATTCGTACGATCCATTCTAATTCATTCGCACGATCCATTCTAATTCATTCATACGATCCATTCTAATTCATTCATACGATCCATTCTAATTCATTCATACGATCCATTCTAATTCATTCGCACAATCCATTCTAATTCATTCGCATGATCCATTCTAATTCATTCGTACGATCGATTCTAATTCATTCATATGATCCATTCTAATTCATTCGCACGAATGTATCCATTCTAATTCATTCGTACGATCCATTCTAATTCATTCATACGATCCATCCTAATTCATTCGCACGAATATATCCATTCTAATTCATTCGTATAATCCATTCTATTTCATTCGTACGATCCATTCTTACTCATTCGTACGATCCATTCGTATCCATTCTAATTCATTCGTACGATCTATTCTAATTCATTCGTACGATCCATTCTAATTCATTAATACGATCCAATCTAATTCATTCGTACGAGCCATTCTAATTCATTCGCACGATCCATTCTAATTCATTCGCACGATCCATTCTAATTCATTCATATGATCCATTCTAATACATTCGTACGATTCATTCTAATTCAATCCATTCTAATTCATTCGTACGATCCATTCTAATTCATTCGTACGATCCATTCTAATTCATTCATACGATCCATTCTAATTCATTCGTACGATCCATTCTAATTCATTCGTACAATCCATTCTAATTCATTCGCACGATCCATTCGCATTCACTCAAACGATCCATTCTAATTCATTCATATGATCCATTCTAATTCATTCGCATGAATGTATCCATTCGAATTCATTCGTACGATCCATTCTAATTCATTTGTATGAATGTATCCACTCTAATTCATTCATACGATCCATTCTAATTCATTCGCACGAATGTATCCATTCTAATTCATTCGTACGATCCATTCTAATTCATTCGCACGATCCATTCTTACTCATTCGTACGATCCATTCTAATTCATTCGCACGATCCATTCTAATTCATTAATACGATCCATTCTCGAATAGATCGTGCGAATGAATTAGAATTGATCGTACGAATGAATTGGAATGGATACATTCGTGCGAATGAATTAGAATGGATCGTATGAATGAATTAGAGTGGATACATTCGTACAAATAAATTAGAATGGATCGTACGAATGAATTAGAATGGATACATTCGTGCGAATGAATTGGAATGGATCATATGAATGAATTAGAATGGATCGTTTGAGTGAATGCGAATGGATCGTGCGAATGAATTAGAATGGATTGTACGAATGAATTAGAATGGATCGTACGAATGAATTAGAATGGATACATTCGTGTGAATCCATTCTATTTCATTAGTACGATCCATTCTAATTCATTCGCACGATCCATTCTAATTCATTCATATGATCCATTCTAATTCATTCGTACGATCCATTCTAATTCATTCGTACGATCCATTCTAATTCATTCGCACAATCTATTCTAATTCATTCGTACGATCCATTCTAATTCATTCGCATGATCCATTCTAATTCATTCATACGATCCATTCTAATTCATTCGCACGATCCATTCTAATTCATTCACATGATCCATTCTAATTCATTCGTACGATCGATTCTAATTCATTCATACGATCCATTCTAATTCATTCGCACGAATGTATCCATTCTAATTCATTTGTACGATCCATTCTAATTCATTCATACGATCCATCCTAATTCATTCGCATGAATGTATCCATTCTAATTCATTCGTACAATCCATTCTATTTCATTCGTACGATCAATTCTTACTCATTCGTACGATGCATTCGTATCCATTCTAATTCATTCGTACGATCTATTCTAATTCATTCGTACGATCTATTCTAATTCATTAATACGATCCAATCTAATTCATTCATACGATCCATTCTAATTCATTCGTACGATCCATTCTAATTCATTCGTGCGAACCATTCTATTTCATTTGCACGAAGGTATCCATTCTAATTCATTCGTACTATCCATTCAAATTCCTTCGTACGATCCATTCTAATTCATTCGTACGATCCATTATAATTCATTCGCACGATCCATTCTAAATTAGAATGGATACATTCGTGCGAATGAATTAGAATGGATCGTATGAGTGTGAATGAATTAGAATGGATCGTACGAATGACTTAGAATGGATCGTTCGAATGAATTAGAATAGATTGTGCGAATGAATTAGAATGGATCGTACGAATGAATTAGAACGGATACATTCGTGCGAATGAATTAGAATGGATCGTATGAGTGTGAATGAATTAGAATGGATTGTGCGAATGAATTAGAATGGATCGTACGAATGAATTAGAATGGATCGTACGAATGAATTAGAATGGATACATTCGTGCAAAAGAAGTAGAATGGATCGTACGAATGAATTAGAATGGATCGTACGAATGAATTAGAATGGATAGTATGAATGAATTAGAATGGATCGTGCGAATGAATTACAATGGATCGTATTAATGAATTTGAATGGATCGTACGAATGAATTAGAATGGAACGTACGAATGAATTAGAATGGATCGTAGAATGGATCATATGAATGAATTAGATTGGATCGTACAAATGAGTAAGAATGGATCATACGAATGAATTAGAATGGATCGTACGAATGAATTAGAATGGATACATTTCGTACGATCCATTCTAATTCATTTGTACGATCTATTCTAATTCATTCATGCAATCCAGTCTAATTCATTCGTACGAAGGAATTAGAAAGGATCGTATGAATGAATTAGAATGGATCGTACGAATGAAATAGAATGGATCCATTCTTACTCATTCGTACGATTCATTCTAATTCAATCCATTCTAATTCATTCGCATGATCCATTCTAATTCATTCGTACGATCGATTCAAATTCATTCATACGATCCATTCTAATTTATTCGCACGATCCATTCTAATTCATTCGTACGATCTATTCTATTTCATTCGTACAATCCATTCTTACTCAATCGTATGATCCATTCTAATCCATTCGCACAATCTATATGTGCGAATGAATTAGAATGGATCGTATGAGTGTGAATAAAGTAGAATGGATCGTGCGAATGAGTAAGAATGGATTGTACGAATGAATTAGAATGGATCGTACGAATGAATTAGAATGGATCGTTCGAATGAATTAGAATAGATTGTGCGAATGAATTAGAATGGATCGTACGAATGAATTAGAATGGATCGTACGAATGAATTAGAATGGATCGTACGAATAAATTAGAATGGATCGTATGAATGAATTAAAATGGATCGTGCGAATAAATTAGAATGGATCGTACGAATGAAATAGAATGGATTCGCACGAATGTATCCATTCTAATTCATTCGTACGATCCATTCTAATTCATTCGTACAATCCATTCTAATTCATTCGCACGATCCATTCGTATTCACTCAAACGATCCATTTTAATTCATTCATACAATCCATTCTAATTCTTTTGCACGAATGTATCCATTCTAATTCATTCGTACGATCCATTCTAATTCATTCGTATGATCTATTCTAATTCATTCGCAGGATCCATTCTAATTCTTTCGTACGATCCATTTTAATTCATTCGCACGATCCATTCTAATTCATTCATGCGATCCATTCTAATTCATTCGTACGATCCATTCTAATTTCTTCGTATGATCTATTCTAATTCCTTCGTACGATCCATTCTAATTCATTCATACGATCTATTCTAATTCTTTCGCACGAATGTATCCATTCTAATTCATTCGTACGATCCATTCTAATTCCTTCGTACGATCCATATTCTAAGTCATTCGTACGATCCATTCAAATTTATTCATACAATCCATTCTAATTCATTAGAATGGATCGTATGAATGAAATAAAATGGATCGTACGAATGAATTAGAATGGATCGTATGAATGTCATACGATCCATTCTAATTCATTCGCACGATCCATTCTAATTCATTCATACGATCCATTCTAATTCATTCGTACGATCCATTCTAATTCATTCATACGATCCATTCTAATTCAATAGTACGATCATGCGAATGAATTAGAATGGATCGTACGAATGAATTAGAATGGATCGTATGAATGAATTAGAATGGATCGTGTGAATGAATTAGAATGGATTGTACGAATGAAATAGAATGGATACATTCGTAAAAATGAATTAGAATTGATCGTACGAATGAATTAGAATGAATCATACCGTACGAATGAATTAGAATGGATCATACGAAGGAATTAGAATGGATCGTACGAAGGAATTAGAATGGATCGTACGAATGAATTAGAATGGATCGTACGAAGGAATTAGAATGGATCGTACGAATGAATGGATTGTATGAATGAATTAGAATGGATCGTTTGAGTGAATGCGAATGGATCGTGCCAATGAATTAGAATGGATTGAATTAGAATGAATCATACGAATGAATTAGAATGGATCATACGAATGAATTAGAATGGATCGTACGAATGAATTAGAATGGATCGTACGAATGAAATAGAATCGATCGTACGAAGGAATTAGAATAGATCATACGAAAAAATTAGAATGGATCGTACGAATGAATTAGAATGGATTGAATTAAAATGAATCGTACGAATGAAATAGAATGAATCATACCGTACGAATGAATTAGAATGGATCATACGAAGGAATTAGAATGGATCGTACGAATGAATTAGAATGGATCGTACAAAGGAATTAGAATGGATCGTATGAATGAATTATAATGGATCGTGCGAATGAATTAGAATGGATCGTACGAATAAAATAGAATGGATTCGCACGAATGTATCCATTCTAATTCATTCATACGATCCATTCTAATTCATTAGCACAATCTATTCTAATTCATTCGTACGATCCATTCTAATTCATTCGCACGATCCATTCTAATTCATTCGCACGAATGTATCCATTCTAATTCATTTGTACGAATGTATCCACTCTAATTCATTCGTACGATCCATTCTAATTCATTAGCACGATCCATTCTAATTCATTCGTACGATCCATTCTAATTCATTTATACGATCCAATCTAATTCATTCATACGATCCATTCTAATTCATTCGTACGATCCATTCTAATTAATTCGTACGATCCATTCTAATTCGTGCGAATGTATCCATTCTAATTCATTCGTACGATCCATTCTAATTCATTCGTACGAATGTATCCATTCTAATTCATTTGTACGAATGTATCCACTCTAATTCATTCTAATTCATTCGCACGATCCATTCTAATTCATTCATACGATCCATTCTAATTCATTCATATGATCCATTCTAATTCATTCGCACGATCCATTCTTACTCATTCGTATGATCCATTCTAATTCATTCGCACGAATGTATCCATTCTAATTCATTCGTACGATCCATTATAATTCATTCGTACGATCCATTCTAAGTCATTCGTACGATCCATTCTAATTCCTTCGTATGATCCATTCTAATTCATTCGCACGAATGTATCCATCCTAATTCATTCGTACGATCCATTCTAATTCATTCGCACGATCCATTCCAATTCATTCATACGATCCATTCTAATTCCTTCGTACGATCCATTATAATTCATTCGTACGATCCATTCTAATTCATTCGCACGATCCATTCTAATTCATTCGTACGATCCATTCTATTTCATTCATACGATCCATTCTAATTCATTCATACGATCCATTCTAATTCATTCGCATGATCCATTCTAATTCATTCGCATGACACATTCTAATTCATTCGTACGATCGATTCTAATTCATTCATACAATCCATTCTAATTCATTCGCACGAATGTATCCATTCTAATTCATTCATACGATCCATTCTAATTCATTCATACGATCCATCCTAATTCATTCGCACGAATGTATCCATTCTAATTCATTCGTACAATCCATTCTATTTCATTCGTACGATCCATTCTTACTCATTCGTACGATCCATTCGTATCCATTCTAATTCATTTGTACGATCTATTCTAATTCATTCGTACGATCCATTCTAATTCAAGAATACGATCCAATCTAATTCATTCATACGATCCATTCTAATTCATTCGTACGATCCATTCTAATTCATTCGCACGATCCATTCTAATTCATTCGTACGATCCATTCTAATTCCTTCGTATGATCCATTCTAATTCATTCGTACGGTATGATTCATTCTAATTCATTCGTACGATTCATTCTAATTCAATCCATTCTAATTCATTCGTACGATCCATTCTAATTCATTCGTACGATCCATTCTAATTCATTCGCACAATCTATTCTAATTCATTCATACGATCCATTCTAATTTATTCGCACGATCCATTCTAATTCATTCATACGATCTATTCTAATTCATTCATATGATCCATTCTAATTCATTCGCACAATCCATTCTTACTCATTCGTACGATCCATTCTAATTCATTTGCACGAAGGTATCCATTCTAATTCATTCGTACTATCCATTCTAATTCCTTCGTACAATCCATTCTAATTCATTCGTACGATCCATTCTAATTCATTCGTACGATCCATTCTAATTCCGTCGTATGATCCATTCTAATTCATTCGTACGGTATGATTCATTCTAATTCATTCGTACGATTCATTCTAATTCAATCCATTCTAATTCATTCGTACGATCCATTCTAATTCATTCGTACGATCCATTCTAATTCATTCATACGATCCATTCTAATTCATTCATACGATCCATTCTAATTCTTTTGCACGAATGTATCCATTCTAATTCATTCATACGATCCATTCTAATTCATTCGCACGATCCGAATTAGAATGGATCATACGAAGGAATTAGAATGGATCGTGCGAATAAATTAGAATGGATCGTATGAATGAATTAGAATAGATTGTGCGAATGGTTAGAATGGATCATACTATTGAGTAAGAATGGATTGTACGAATGAAATAGAATAGATCGTACGAATGAATTAGAATGGATCGTGCGAATAAATTAGAATGTATCGTATGAATGAATTAGAATGGATCGTGCGAATGAATTAGAATATAGATCGTACGAATGAATTAGAATGGATCGTATGAATGAACTAGAATGGATCGTGCGAATGAATTAGAATGGATCATACGAATGAAATAGAATTGATCGTACGAATGGATCGAACGAATGAATTAGAATGGATCGTATGAATGAATTAGAATGGATACATTCGTGCGAATCCATTCTATTTCATTCGTACGATCCATTCTAATTCATTCGCACGATCCATTCTAATTCATTCATACGATCCATTCTAATTCATTCGTACGATCAATTCTAATTCATTCGTACGATCCATTCTAATTCATTCGTACGATTCATTCTAATTCAATCCATTCTAATTCATTCGTACGATCCATTCTTACTCATTAGTACGATCCATTCTAATTCATTCGCACGAATGAATCCAATCTAATTCATTCATATGATCCATTCTAATTCATTCGTACGATCCATTCTAATTCATTCGCACGATCCATTCTATTTCATTCGTACGATCCATTCTAATTCATTCGCACGAATGTATCCATTCCAATTCATTCGTACGATCCATTCTAATTCATTCGCACAATCTATTCTAATTCATTCGTACGATCAATTCTAATTCATTCGCACGTATCCATTCTAATTCATTCATACGATCCATTCTATTTCATTCGTACGATCCATTCTTACTCATTCGTACGATCCATTCTAATTCATTCGTACGATCCATTCTAATTCATTCGTACGATCCATTCTAATTCATTCGCACAATCTATACGTTCCATTCTAATTCATTCGTAAGATCCATTCTAATTCATTCGCACGATCCATTCTAATTCATTAATACGATCCAATCTAATTCATTCGTACGATCCATTCTAATCCATTCGTATTCATTCGCACAATCTATTCTAATTCATTCATACGGTCCATCCTAATTCATTCGCACGAATGTATCCATTCTAATTCATTCGTACAATCCATTCTATTTCATTCGTATGAATGAATTAGAATGGATACCTTCGTGCAAATGAATTAGGATGGATCGTACAAATGAGTAAGAATGGATCGTACGAATGAAATAGAATGGATCGTATGAATGAATTAGAATGGATCGTACGAATGAATTAGAATGGATTGTATGAATGAATTAGAATGGATCGTACGAATGAAATAGAATGGATCGTACGAATGAAATAGAATGGATCGTACGAATGAATTAGAATAGATTGTGCGAATGGATTAGAATGGATCGTATGAATGAATTAGAGTGGATCATATGAATGAATTAGAATGGATCGTATGAATGAATTAGAATGGATCGTGCGAATGAATTAGAATGGATCGTGCGAATGAATTAGAATGGATCGTACGAATGAATTAGAATGGGTCGTACGAATGAATTAGAATGGATACACGATCCAGATCCATTCTAATTCATTCGCACAATCTATTCTAATTCGTTCGTAGGATCGTGCGAATGAATTAGAATGGATCATGTGAATGAGTTAGAATGGATCGTACGAATGAATTAGAATGGATCGTACGAATGAATTAGAATGGATCGTATGAATGAATTAGAAAGGATACATTCGTACAAATGAATTAGAATGGATCGTACGAATGAATTAGAGTGGATACATTCGTACAAATGAATTAGAATGGATCGTACGAATGAATTAGAATGGATACATTCGTGCGAATGAATTAGAATGGATCATATGAATGAATTACAATGGATCGTGCGAATGAATTAGAATGGATCGTACGAATGAGTAAGAATGGATCGTACGAATAAAATAGAATGGATCGTATGAAAGAATTAGAATGGATCGTTCGAATGAATTAGAATGGGTCGTACGAATGAATTAGAATGGATACACGATCCAGATCCATTCTAATTCATTCGCACAATCTATTCTAATTCATTCGTAGGATCGTGCGAATGAATTAGAATGGATCGTGCGAATGAGTTAGAATGGATTGTACGAATGAATTAGAATGGATCGTACGAATGAATTAGAATGGATCGTACGAATGAATTAGAAAGGATACATCCGAATTCATTCGTACGATCCATTCTAATTCCTTCGTACGATCCATAGTCTAATTCATTCGCACGATCCATTCTAATTCATTTGTACGATTCATTCTAATTCAATCCATTCTAATTCATTCGTACGATCTATTCTAATTCATACATACGATCCATTCTAATTCATACAATCTATTCTAATTAGAATGGATCGTACTAATGAATTAGAATGGATCGTACGAATGAATTAGAATGGATCGTACGAATGAATTAGAATGGATTGAATTAGAATGAATCGTACGAATGAATTAGAATGGATCGTGCGAATGAATTAGAATATGGATCGTACGAAGGAATTAGAATGGATCGTACGAATGAATTTGAATGTATCCTTTCTAATTCATTCGTACGATCCATTCTAATTCATTCGTACGATCCATTCTAATTCATTCGTACGATCCAATCTAATTCATTCGTACGATCCATTCTATTTCAATCCATTCTAATTCATTCGTACGATCCATTCTAATTCATTCGTACGATCCATTCTAATTAGAATAGCTTGTATGAATTAGAATGGATCGTATGAATGAATTAGAATAGATCATTCGAATGAATTAGAATGGATTGAATTAGAATGAATCGTACGAATGAATTAGAATGGACCGTGCGAATGAATTAGACTATGGATCGTACGAAGGAATTAGAATGGATCGTACGAATGAATTCGGATGTATCCTTTCTAATTCATTCGTACGATCCATTCTAATTCATTCGTACGATCCATTCTAATTCATTCGTACGATCCATTCTAACTCATTCGCATGATCCATACTAATTCATTCGCACGATCCTACGAATGAATTAGAATAGATTGTGCGAATGAATTAGAATGGATCTGGATCGTGTATCCATTCTAATTCACTCGTACGACCCATTCTAATTCATTCGTACGATCCATTCTAATTTATTCATATGATCCATTCTATTTCATTCGTACGATCCATTCTTACTCATTCGTACGATCCATTCTAATTCATTCGCACGATCCATTCTAATTCATTCATATGATCCATTCTAATTCATTCGCACGAATTTATCCATTCTAATTCATTCGTACGATCCATTCTAATTCATTTGTACGAATGTATCCACTCTAATTCATTCGTACGATCCATTCTAATTCATTTGTACGAATGTATCCTTTCTAATTCATTCATACGATCCATTCTAATTCATTCGTACGATCCATTCTAATTCATTCGTACGATCCATTCTAACTCATTCGCACGATCCATTCTAATTCATTCGCACGATCCTACGAATGAATTAGAATAGATTGTGCGAATGAATTAGAATGGATATGGATCGTGTATCCATTCTAATTCATTCGTACGACCCATTCTAATTCATTCGTACGATCCATTCTAATTCATTCGCACGATCCATTCTAATTCATTCGCACGATCCATTCTAATTCATTCATATGATCCACTCTAATTCATTCATACGATCCATTCTAATCCATTCGCACAATCTATTCTAATTCATTCGTACGATCCATTCTAATTCATTCGTACAATCCATTCTTACTCAATCGTATGATCCATTCTAATCCAATCGCACAATCTAGTCTAATTCATTCGTACGATCCATTCTAATTCATTCGTACGATCCATTCTAATTCATTCGTACGATCCATTCTAATTCATTCGCACAATCTATTCTAATTCATTCGTACGATCCATTCTAATTCATTCGCACGATCCATTCTAATTCATTCGTACGATCCATTCTAATTCATTCGTACGATCCATTCTAATTCATTCGTACGATCCATTCTAATTCATTCGTACGATCCATTCTAATTCATTTGCCCGATCCATTCTAATTCATTAATACGATCAATTCTAATTCATTCGCACGATCCATTCTAATTCATTCATACAATCCATTCTAATTTTTTTGCACGAATGTATCCATTCTAATTCATTCGTTCGATCCATTCTAATTCATTCGTACGATCCATTCTAATTCATTCGCACGATCCATTCTTACTCATTCGTACGATCCATTCTAATTCATTCGTACGATCTATTCTAATTCATTCATATGATCCATTCTAATTTATTCGCACGATCTATTCTAATTCCTTCGTATGATCCATTCTAATTCATTCGTACAGTATGATTCATTCTAATTCATTCGTACGATTCATTCTAATTCAATCCATTCTAATTCATTCGTACGATCCATTCTAATTCATTCGTACGATCCATTCTAATTCATTCGTACGATTCATTCTAATTCAATCCATTCTAATTCATTCATACGATCCATTCTAATTCATTCGTACGATCTATTCTATTTCATTCGTACAATCCATTCTTACTCAATCGTATGATCCATTCTAATCCATTCGCACAATCTATTCTAATTGATTCGTACAATCCATTCCATTTCATTCGTACGATCCATTCTTACAATCCATTCTAATTCATTTGCACGAAGCTATCCATTCTAATTCATTCGTACTATCCATTCTAATTCCTTCGTACGATCCATTCTAATCCATTCGCACAATCTACTCTAATTCATTCGTACGATCCATTCTATTTCATTTGCACGAAGGTATCCATTCTAATTCATACAATCCATTCTAATTCAGTCATACGATCCAATCTAATTCATTCATACGATCCATTCTAATTCATTCGCACGAATGTATCCATTCTAATTCATTCGTACGATCCATTCTAATCCATTTGTAAAAATGTATCCACTCTAATTCATTCATACGATCCATTCTAATTCATTCGCACGAATCCATTCTAATTCATTCGTACGATCGATTCTAATTCATTCATACGATCCATTCTAATTCATTCGCACGAATGTATCCATTCTAATTCATTCGAACGATCCATTCTAATTCATTCATACGATCCATTCTAATTCATTCGTACAATCCATTCTAATTCATTCGCACGATCCATTCTAATTCATTCGTACGATCCATTTTAATTCATTCGTACGATCCATTCTAATTCATTCGTACGATCCATTCTAATTCATTCGTACGATCCATTCTAATTCATTCGTACGATCCATTCTAATTCATTCGCACAATCTATACGTTCCATTCTAATTCAGTCGTAAGATCCATTCTAATTCATTCGCACGATCCATTCTAATTCATTAATACGATCCAATCTAATTCATTCGTACGATCCATTCTAATCCATTCGTATTCATTCGCATGGATTGAATTAGAATGGATCATACGAATGAATTAGAATGGATCGTACGAATGAGTAAGAATGGATCGTGCGAATGAATTAGAATGGATCGTACGAATGAAATAGGATGGATTCGCACGAATGTATCCATTCTAATTCATTCATACGATCCATTCTAATTCATTCGTACGATCCATTCTAATTTCTTCGTAAGATCTATTCTTATTCATTCGCACAATCTATTCTAATTCATTCATACGATCCATTCTAATTCATTCGCACGATCCATTCTAATTCATTCATACGATCCATTCTAATTCATTCGTACGATCCATTCTAATTCATTCGTACGATCCATTCTAATTCATTCGCACAATCTATTCTAATTCATTCGTACGATCCATTCTAATTCATTCGCACGATCCATTCTAATTCATTCGCACAATCTATTCTAATTCATTCGTACGATCCATTCTAATTCATTCGCACGATCCATTCTAATTCATTGATACGATCCATTCTATTTTCTAATTCATTAGTACGATCCATTCTAATTCATTCGTACGATCCATTCTAATTCATTTGTACGATCCATTCCAATTCATTCGTACGATCCATTCCAATTCATTCGTACGATCCATTCTAATTCATTCGCACAATCTATTCTAATTCATTCGAACGATCCATTCTAATTCATTCGTACGATCCATTCTAATTCATTCGTACGATCTATTCTATTTCATTCGTACAATCCATTCTTACTCAATCGTATGATCCATTCTAATCCATTCGCACAATCTACTCTAATTCGAATGGATCGTACGAATGAAATAGAATGGATTCGCACGAATGTATCCGAATGGATCGTACGAAGGAATTAGAATGGATCGTACGAAGGAATTAGAATGGATAGTACGAATGAATTAGAATGGATAGTACGAATGAATTAGAATGGATACAACGAATGAATTAGAATGGATCATACGAATGAATTAGAGTGGATCATATGAATGAATTAGAATGGATCGTATGAATGAATTAGAATGGATCGTGCGAATGAATTAGAATGGATCGTGCGAATGAATTAGAATGGATCGTACGAATGAATTAGAATGGGTCGTACGAATGAATTAGAATGGATACACGATCCAGATCCATTCTAATTTATTCGCATGATCCATTCTAATTCATTCGTATGATCCATTCTATTTCATTCGTATGATCCATTCTAATTCATAAGTACGATCCATTCTAATTCATTGATACGAATCCATTCTATTTCATTCGCACGAATGTATCCATTCTAATTCATTCGTACGATCCATTCTAATTCATTTGTACGAATGTATCCACTCTAATTCATTCGTACGATCCATTCTAATTCATTTGTACGAATGTATCCTTTCTAATTCATTCGTACGATCCATTCTAATTCATTCGTACGATCCATTCTAACTCATTCGCACGATCCATTCTAATTCATTCGCACGATCCTATGAATGAATTAGAATAGATTGTGCGAATGAATTAGAATGGATCTGGATCGTGTATCCATTCTAATTCATTCGTACGGCCCATTCTAATTCATTCGTACGATCCATTCTAATTCATTCGCACGATCCATTCTAATTCATTCGCACGATCCATTCTAATTCATTCATACGATCCATTCTAATTCATTCATATGATCCACTCTAATTCATTCGTACGATCCATTCTAATTCATTCGTAGTATCCATTCTAATTCATTCGTACTATCCATTCTAATTCATTCATACTATCCATTCTAATTCCTTCGTACGATCCATTCTAATTCCTTCGTACGATCCATTCGGATACATTCGTGCGAATCCATTCTATTTCATTCGTACGATCCTTTCGAATTAGATTAGATTGTGCGAATGGATTAGAATGGATCATACGATTGAGTAAGAATGGATTGTACGAATGAAATAGAATAGATCGTACGAATGAATTAGAATGGATCGTATGAATGAATTAGAATGGATCATACGATTGAGTAAGAATAGATTGTATTCGGATTAGAATGGATCATACGATTGAGTAAGAATGGATTGTACGAATGAAATAGAATAGATCGTACAAATGAATTAGAATGGATCGTACGAATGAATTAGAATGGATCGTACGAATGAATTAGAATGGATCGTGCGAATGAATTAGAATGGATAGTACGAATGAATTAGAATGGATACCTTCGTGCAAATGAATTAGAATGGATCATACGAATGAGTAAGAATGGATCGTATGAATGAAATAGAATGGATCGTATGAATGAATTAGAATGGATCGTGCGAATGAATTAGAATGGATCGTATGAATGAATTAGAATGGATCGTGCGAATGAATTAGAATGGATAGTACGAATGAATTAAAATGGATACCTTCGTGCAAATGAATTAGAATGGATCGTACGAATGAGTAAGAATGGATCGTACGAATGAAATAGAATGGATCGTATGAATGAATTAGAATGGATCGTGCGAATGAACTAGAATGGATCGTGCGAATGAATTAGAATGGATCGTGCGAATGAATTCGAATGGATCGTGCGAATGAATTAGAATGGATCGTGCGAATGAATAAGAATGGATCATACGATTGAGTAAGAATGGATTGTATGAATGGATTAGAATGGATCATACGATTGAGTAAGAATGGATTGTACGAATGAAATAGAATAGATCGTACGAATGAATTAGAATGGATCATACGAATGAATTAGAATGGATCGTATGAATTAATTAGAATGGATCGTGCGAATGAATTAGAATGGATAGTACGAATGAATTAGAATGGATACCTTCGTGCAAATGAATTAGAATGGATCGTTCGAATGAGTAAGAATGGATCGTACGAATAAAATAGAATGGATCGTATGAATGAATTAGAATGGATCGTGCGAATGAATTAGAATGGATCGTGCGAATGAATTAGAATGGATCGTGCGAATGAATTCGAATGGATCGTGCGAATGAATTAGAATGGATCGTGCGAATGAATTAGAATGGATCATACGATTGAGTAAGAATGGATCGTATGAATGGATTAGAATGGATCATACGATTGAGTAAGAATGGATTGTACGAATGAAATAGAATAGATCGTACGAATGAATTAGAATGGATCGTACGAATGAATTAGAATGGATCGTATGAATGAATTAGAATGGATCGTGTGAATGAATTAGAATGGATAGTACGAATGAATTAGAATGGATACCTTCGTGCAAATGAATTAGAATGGATCGTACGAATGAGTAAGAATGGATCGTACGAATGAAATAGAATGGATCGTATCAATGAATTAGAATGGATCGTGCGAATGAATTAGAATGGATCGTGCGAATGAATTAGAATGGATCGTGCGAATGAATTCGAATGGATCGTACGAATGAATTAGAACGAATCATACCGTACGAATGAATTAGAATGGATCATATGAAGGAATTAGAATGGATCATACGAATGAATTAGAATGGATAGTACGAATGAAGTAGAATGGATACCTTCGTGCAAATGAATTAGAATGGATCGTACGAATGAGTAAGAATGGATCGTACGAATGAATTAGAATGGATCGTACGAATGAAATAGAATGGATACATTCGTGCGAATGAATTAGAATGGATCGTACGAATGAATTAGAATGGATACATTCGTGCGAATCCATTCTACTTCATTCGTACGATGCATTCTAATTCATTCGCACGATCCATTCTAATTCATTCATACGATCCATTCATTCGTACGATCCATTCTAATTCATTCGCAAGATCCATTCTAATACATTCGCAAGATCCATTCTAATTCCTTCGTACGATCCATTCTAATTCATTCGTACAATCCATTCTAATTCATTCGCACGATCCATTCTAATTCATTCATACAATCCATTCTAATTCCTTTGCACGAATGTATCCATTCTAATTCATTCGTACGATCCATTCTAATTCATTAGCATGATCCATTCTAATTCATTCGTACGATCTATTCTATTTCATTCGTACAATACATTCTTACTCAATCGTATGAATGAATTAGAATGGATCGTACGAAGGAATTAGAATGGATCGTACGAAGGAATTAGAATGGATCTTGCGAATGAATTAGAATGGATCGTACGAATGAATGGATCGTATGAATGAATTAGAATGGATCGTGCGAATGAATTAGAATGGATCGTACGAATGAAATAGAATGGATTCGCACGAATGAATTAGAATGGATACATTCGTGCGAATTAATTAGAATGGATACATTCGTGCGAATGAATTAGAATGGATCGTACGAATGAAATAGAATCGATCATGCTAATGAATTAGAATGGATCGTACGAATGAATTAGAATGGATACATTCGTGCAAAGGAATTAGAATGGATTGTATGAATGAATTAGAATGGATCGTGCGAATGAATTAGAATGGATCGTACGAATGAATTAGAATGGATCGTACGAAGGAATTAGAATGGATCTTGCGAATGTATTAGAATGGATCTTGCGAATGAATTAGAATGGATCGTACGAATGAATGGCTCGTATGAATAAATTAGAATGGATCGTGCGAATGAATTAGAATGGATCGTACGAATGAAATAGAATGGATTCGCACGAATGTATCCATTCTAATTCATTCGTACGATCCATTCTAATTCATTCGTACAATCCATTCTAATTCATTCGCACGATCCATTCGCATTCACTCAAACGATCCATTCTAATTCATTCATATGATCCATTCTAATTCATTCGCACGAATGTATCCATTCTATTTCATTCGTACGATCCATTCTAATTCATTCGTACGATCCATTCTTACTCATTCGTACGATCCATTCTAATTCATTTGCACGAAGGTATCCATTCTACTTCATTCGTACTATCCATTCTAATTCCTTCGTACGATCCATTCTAATTCCTTCGTACGATCCATTCTAATTCATTCGTACGATCCATTCTAACTCATTCGTACGATCCATTCTAATTCCTTCGTATGATCCATTCTAATTCATTCGTACGGTATGATTCATTCTAATTCATTCGTACGATTCATTCTAATTCATTCGCACGATCCATTCTAATTCATTCATACGATCCATTCTAATTCATTCATATGTATCCATTCTAATTCATTCATACGATCCATTCTAATTCTACAATCCATTCTTACTCATTCGTATTATCCATTTTAATTCATTCACACGAATGTATCGTACGAATGAATTAGATTGGATCGTCCGAATGAATTAGAATAGATTGTGCGAATGAATTAGAATTGATCGTACGAATGAATTAGAAAGGATATATTCGTGCGAATGAATTAGAATAGATCGTATGAATGAATTAGATTGGATCGTATTAATGAATTAGAATGGATTGTGCGAATGAATTAGAATGGATCGTACGAATGAATTAGAATGGATACATTCGTGCGAATGAATTAGAATGGATCGTATGAATGAATTAGAATCGATCGTACGAATGAATTAGAATGGATCATGCGAATGAATTAGAATGGATCGTGCGAATGAATTAGAATGGATCGTACGAATGAAATAGAATGCATTGTACGAATGAGATAGAATGGATCGTACGAATGAATTAGAATCGATACATTCATGCGAATGAATAAGAATGGATCATACGAATGAATTAGAATGGATTCATTCGTGCGAATGAATTAGAATGGATCGTACGAATGAGTAAGAATGGATCGTATGAATGAATTAGAATGGATTGAATTAGAATGAATCGTACGAATGAATTAGAATGGATCGTACGAATGAATTAGAATGGATCGTACGAATGAATTAGAATGGATTGAATTAGAATGAATCGTACGAATGAATTAGAATGAATCATACCGTACGAATGAATTAGAATGGATCATACGAATAAATTAGAATGGATCGTACGAATGACTTAGAATGGATCGTTCGAATGAATTAGAATGGATCGTACGAAGGAATTTGAATGGATCGTACGATTGAATTAGAATGGATCGTACGAATGAATTACAATGAATTAGAATGGATCGTACGAATGAATTAGAATGGATCGTACGAATGAAATAGAATGGATCGTATGAATGAATTAGAATGGATCGTGCGAATGAATTAGGATGGATCGTACGAATGAAATAGAATGGATTCACACGAATGTATCCATTCTAATTCAATGGATCGTGCGAATGAATTAGAATGGATCGTATGAATGAATTAGAATGGATCGTACGAAGGAATTAGAATGGATCGTACGAATGAATTAGAATGGATCGTACGAATGAATTACAATGGATTGAATTAGAATGAATCGTACGAATGAATTAGAATGAATCATACCGTACGAATGAATTAGAATGGATCATACGAATGAAATAGAATGGATCGTATGAATGAATTAGAATGGATCGTGCGAATGAATTAGAATGGATCGTACGAATGAAATAGAATGGATTCATTCGTGCGAATGAATTAGAATGGATCGTACGAATGAGTAAGAATGGATCGTACGAATGAATTAGAATGGATCGTATGAATGAATTAGAATGGATACATTCATGCGAATGAATTAGAATGGATCATACGAATGAGTAAGAATGGATCGTGCGAATGAATTAGAATGGATCATATGAATGAATTAGAATGGATCGTATGAATGAATTAGAATGGATCGTGCGAATAAATTAGAATGGATCGTATGAATGAATCAGAATAGATTGTGCGAATGAATTAGAATGGATCGTACGAATGAATTAGAATGGATACATTCGTGCGAATGAATTAGAATGGATCGTATGAATGAATTAGAATCGATCGTACGAATGAATTAGAATAGATCATGCGAATGAATTAGAATGGATCGTACGAATGAATTAGAATGGATACATTCGTGCAAAAGAATTAGAATGGATCGTATGAATGAAATAGAATAGATCGTACGAATGAATTAGAATGGATCATGCGAATGAATTAGAATGGATCGTGCGAATGAATTAGAATGGATCGTATGAATGAATTAGAATGGATCGTGCGAATAAATTAGAATGGATCGTACGAATGAATTAGAATGGATCGTACGAAGGAATTAGAATGGATAGTACGAATGAATTAGACTGGATTGTACGAATGAGATAGAATGGATCGTACAAATGAATTAGAATGGATACATTCATGCGAATGAATTATAATGGATCATACGAATGAATTAGAATGGATTCATTCGTGCGAATGAATTAGAATGGATCGTACGAATGAGTAAGAATGGATCGTACGAATGAATTAGAATGGATTGAATTAGAATGAATCGTACGACTGAATTTGAATGGATCGTACGAATGAATTAGAATGGATCGTACGAATGAATTAGAATGGATGGAATTAGAATGAATCGTATGAATGAATTAGAATGAATCATACTGTACGAATGAATTAGAATGGATCATACGAAGGAATTAGAATGGATCGTACGAATGAATTAGAATGGATCGTACGAAGGAATTAGAATGGATCGTACGAAGGAATTAGAATGGATAGTACGAATGAATTAGAATGGATACCTTCGTGCAAATGAATTAGAATGGATCGTACGAATGAGTAAGAATGAATCGTACGAATGAAATAGAATGGATCGTATGAATGAATTAGAATGGATCGTGCGAATGAATTAGAATGGATCGTACAAATGAATTAGAATAGATTGTGCGAATGAATTAGAATGGATTGTTAGAATGAATTAGAATGGATCGTACGAATGAATTAGAATAGATCGTATGCATGAATTAGAATGGATCGTGCGAATGAATTAGAATGGATCGTACGAATGAATTAGAATGGATCGTACGAATGAATTAGAATGGATCGTATGAATGAATTAGATTGGATCTTATTAATGAATTAGAATGGATCGTACGAATGAATTAGCATGGATTGAATTAGAATGAATCGTACGAATGAATTAGAATGAATCATACCGTACGAATAAATTAGAATGGATCATACGAAGGAATTAGAATGGATCGTACGAATGAATTAGAATGGATCGTACGAATGAAATAGAATGGATCGTATGAATGAATTAGAATGGATCGTGGGAATGAATTAGAATGGATCGTTCGAATGAATTAGAATAGATTGTGCGAATGAATTAGAATGGATCGTACGAATGAATTAGAATGGATCGTGCGAATAAATTAGAATGGATCGTACGAATGAATTAGAATGGATCGTACGAATGAATTAGAATAGATTGTGCGAATGAATTAGAATGGATCGTACGAATGAATTAGAATGGATCGTACGAATGAATTAGAATGGATCGTACGAATGAATTAGAATGGATCGTGCGAATGAATTAGAATGTATCGTACGAATGAATTAGAATCGATCGTACGAATGAATTAGAATGGATCGTACGAATGAATTAGAATGGATCGTACGAATGAATTAGAATGGATCGTATGCATGGATTAGAATGGATCGTGCGAATGAATTAGAATGGATCGTAGGAATGAATTAGAATGGATCGTACGAAGGAATTAGAATGGATCGTATGAATGAATTAGAATGGATCGTGCGAATGAATTAGAATGGATCGTACGAATGAAATAGAATGGATTCGCACGAATGTATCCATTCTAATTCATTCATACGATCCATTCTAATTCATTCATACGATCCATTCTATTTCATTCGTACGATCCATTCTTACTCATTCGTACGATCCATTCTAATTCATTTGCATGATCCATTCTAATTCATTCATACGATCCATTCTAATTCCTTCGTACGATCCATTCTAATTCATTCGTACGATCCATTCTAATTCATTCGCACGATATATTCTAATTCATGCATACGATCCATTCTAATTCATTACTACGATCCATTCTAATTCATTCGTACGATCCATTCTAATTCCTTCGTATGATCCATTCTAATTTATTCGCACGATCCATTCTAATTCATTCGTACGATCCATTCTAATTCATTCGTACGATCCATTCTAATTCATTCGCACGAATGTATCCATTCTAATTCATTCGTACAATCCATTCTTACTCATTCGTAATGAATTAGAATGGATACATTCGTGCAAAAGAATTAGAATGGATTGTATGAATGAATTAGAATGGATCGTGCAAATGAATTAGAATGGATTATGCGAATGAATTAGAATGGATCGTACGAATGAATTAGAATAGATCGTATGAATTAGAATGGATACATTCGTGCGAATGAATTAGAATGGATCGTGCGAATGAATTAGAATGGATCGTACGAATGAATTAGAATGGATCGTACGAAGGAATTAGAATGGATACACGATCCAGATCCATTCTAATTCATTCGCACGATCCATTCTAATTCATTCGTACGATCCATTCTAATTCATTCGTACGATCCATTCTAACTCATTCGCACGATCCATTCTAATTCATTCGCACGATCCATTCTAATTCATTCGCACGATCCATTCTAATTCATTCATACGATCCATTCTATTTCATTCGTACGATCCATTCTTACTCATTTGTACGATCCATTCTAATTCATTTGCACGAATGATCCATTCTACTTCATTCATACTATCCATTCTAATTCCTTCGTACGATCCATTCTAATTCATTCGAACGATCCATTCTAAGTCATACATACGATCCATTCTAATTCATTCGTACGATCCATTCTAATTCATTCGTACGATCCATTCTTACTCATTCGTACGATCCATTCGTATCCATTCTAATTCATTCGTACGATCTATTCTAATTCATTCGTAAGATCCATTCTAATTCATTAATACGATCCTATCTAATTCATTCATACGATCCATTCTAATTCATTCGCACGATCCATTCTAATTCATTCGCACGATCCATTCTAATTCATTCATACGATCCATTCTATTTCATTCGTACGATCCATTCTTACTCATTCGTACGATCCATTCTAATTCATTTGCACGAAGGTATCCATTCCAATTCATTCGTACTATCCATTCTAATTCGTGCGATCGTACGAATGAATTAGAATGGATCGTGCGAATGAATTAGAATGGATCGTGCGAATGAATTAGAATGGATCGTACGAATGAAATAGAATGGATCGTATGAATGAATTAGAATGGATCGTGCGAATGAATTAGAATGGATCGTGCGAATGAATTAGAATGGATCGTGCGAATGAATTAGAATGGATCGTATGAATGAATTAGATTGGATCGTATTAATGAATTAGAATGGATCGTACGAATGAATTAGAATAGATCGTACGAATGAATTAGAATGGATACGAATGGATCGTACGAATGAGTAAGAATGGATCGTACGAATGAATTAGAATGGATCGTACGAATGAATTAGAATGGATCGTACGTATGACTTAGAATGGATCGTTCGAATGAATTAGAATGGATCGTACGAAGGAATTAGAATGGATAGTACGAATGAAGTAGAATGGATCGTACGAATGAGTAAGAATGGATCGTACGAATGAATTTGAATGGATCATACGAATGAATTAGAATGGGTACATTCGTGCGAATGAATTAGAATGGATCATATGAATGAATTAGAATGGATCGTTTGAATGAATGCGAATGGATCGTGCGAATGAATTAGAATGGATTGTACGAATGAATTAGAATGGATCGTACGAATGAATTAGAATGGATACATTCGTGCGAATCCATTCTATTTCATTCGTACGATCCATTCTAATTCATTCGCACGATCCATTCTAATTCATTCGTACGATCCATTCTAATTCATTCGTACGATCCATTCTAATTCATTCGCACAATCTATTCTAATTCATTCGTACGATCCATTCTAATTCATTCGCACGATCCATTCTAATTCATTCATACGATCCATTCTATTTCATTCGTACGATCCATTCTTACTCATTCGTACGATCCATTCTAATTCATTTGCACGAAGGTATCCATTCTAATTCATTCGTACTATCCATTCTAATTCCTTCGTACGATCCATTCTAATTCCTTCGTACGATCCATTCTAATTCATTCATATGATTGAGTAAGAATGGATTGTACGAATGAAATAGAATAGATCATACGAATGAATTAGAATGGATCATGCTAATGAATTAGAATGGATCGTATGAATGAATTAGAATAGATTGTGAGAATGAATTAGAATGGATCGAACGAATAAATTAGAATGGATACATTCGTGCGAATGAATTAGAATGGATCGTATGAATGAATTAGAGTGGATACATTCGTACAAATGAATTATAATGGATCGTACGAATGAATTAGAATGGATACATTCGTGCGAATGAATTAGAATGGATCATATGAATGAATTAGAATGGATCGTTTGAGTGAATGCGAATGGATCGTGCGAATGAAATAGAATGGATTCGCACGAATGTATCCATTCTAATTCATTCGTACAATCCATTCTAATTCATTCGTACAATCCATTCGTGCGAATGAATTAGAATGGATAGTACGAATGAATTAGAATGGATCGTACGAATGAATTAGAATGGATCGTACGAATGTATTAGAATAGATTGTGCGAATGAATTAGAATGGATCGTACGAATGAATTAAAATGGATCGTACGAATGAATTAGAATGGATCATATGAATGAATTAGAATGGATCGTACGAATGAATTACAATGGATCGTACTAATGAATTAGAATAGATTGTGCGAATGAATTAGAATGGATCGTACGAATGAAATAGAAAGGATACATTCGTACAAATGAATTAGAATGGATCGTACGAATGAATTAGAGTGGATACGTTCGTACAAATGAATTAGAATGGATCGTACGAATGAATTAGAATGGATACATTCGTGCGAATGAATTAGAATGGATCATAAGAATGAATTAGAATGGATCGTGCGAATGAATTAGAATGGATCGTACGAATGAGTAAGAATGGATCGTACGAATGAAATAGAATGGATCGTACGAATGAATTAGAATGAATTAGAATGGATCGTACGAATGAATTAGAATGGTTCGTATGAATGAATTAGAATGGATCGTGCGAATGAATTAGAATGGATCGTGCGAATGAATTAGAATGGATCGTGCGAATGAATTAGAATGGATCTGGATCGTGTATCCATTCTAATTCATTCGTACGACCCATTCTAATTCATTCGTACGATCCATTCTAATTCATTCATACGATCCATTCTATTTCATTCGTACGATCCATTCTTACTCATTCGTACGATCCATTCTAATTCACTCGCACGATCCATTCTTATTCATTCATATGATCCATTCTAATTCATTCGCACGAATGTATCCATTCTAATTCATTCATACGATCCATTCTAATTCATTTGTACGAATGTATCCACTCTAATTCAATCGTACGATCTATTCTAATTCATTTGTACGAATGTATCCTTTCTAATTCATTCGTACGATCCATTCTAATTCATTCGCACAATCTATTCTAATTCATTAGTACGATCTATTCTAATTCATTCGTACGATCCATTCTAATTCATTCATACGATCCATTCTAATTCATTCGTACGATCCATTCTAATTCATTCGTACGATCCATTCTAATTCATTCGCACAATCTATTCTATGAATGAATTAGAATGGATCGTACGAATGAATTAGAATGGATCGTACGAATGAATTAGAATGGATCGTATGAATGAATTAGAATGGATCGTACGAATGAATTAGAATGGATCTTACTAATGAATTAGAATAGATTGTGCGAATGAATTAGAATGGATCGTACGAATGAATTAGAAAGGATACATTCGTACAAATGAATTAGAATGGATCGTACGAATGAATTAGAGTGGATACATTCGTACAAATAAATTAGAATGGATCGTACGAATGAATTAGAATGGATACATTCGTGCAAATGAATTAGAATGGATCATATGAATGAATTAGAATGGATCGTGCGAATGAATTAGAATGGATCGTGCGAATGAATTAGAATGGATCGTACAAATGAATTAGAATGGATCGTATGAATGAATTAGATTGGATCGTATTAATGAATTAGAATGGATCGTATCAATGAATTAGAATAGATCGTGCGAATGAATTAGAATGGATACCTTCGTGTAAATGAATTAGAATGGATCGTACGATTGAGTAAGAATGGATCGTACGAATGAAATAGAATGGATCGTATGAATGAATTAGAATGGATCGTGTGAATGAATTAGAATGGATCGTACGAATGAATTAGAATAGATTGTGCGAATGAATTAGAATGGATCGTGCGAATGAATTAGAATGGATCGTACGAATGAATTAGAATGGATCGTACGAATGAATTATAGTGGATCGTATGAATGAATTAGAATGGATCGTGCGAATGAATTAGAATGGATCGTACGAATGAAATAGAATGGATTCGCACGAATGTATCCATTCTAATTCATTCGTACGATCCATTCTAATTCAATTGTACAATCCATTCTAATTCATTCGCACGATCCATTCGCATTCACTCAAACGATCCATTCTAATTCATTCATACAATCCATTCTAATTCTTTTGCACGAATGTATCCATTCTAATTCATTCGTACGATCCATTCTAATTCATTCGTATGATCTATTCTAATTCATTCGCATGATCCATTCTAATTCCTTCGTACGATCCATTTTAATTCATTCGCACGATCCATTCTAATTCATTTATACGATCCACTCTAATTCATTCGTACGATCCATTCTAATTTCTTCGTATGATCTATTCTAATTCCTTCGTACGATCCATTCTAATTCATTCATACGATCTATTCTAATTCTTTCGCACGAATGTATCCATTCTAATTCATTCGTACGATCCATTCTAATTCATTCGTATGATCTATTCTAATTCATTCGCATGATCCATTCTAATTCCTTCGTACGATCCATTTTAATTCATTCGCACGATCCATTCTAATTCATTTATACGATCCATTCTAATTCATTCGTACGATCCATTCTAATTTCTTCGTATGATCTATTCTAATTCCTTCTTACGATCCATTCTAATTCATTCATACGATCTATTCTAATTCTTTCGCACGAATGTATCGATTCTAATTCATTCGTACGATCCATTCTACAAATTAGAATGGATCGTATGAATGAATTAGAATGGATCGTGCGAATAAATTAGAATGGATCGTATGAATGAATTAGAATAGATTGTGCGAATGAATTAGAATGGATCGTACGAATGAATTAGAATGGATACATTCGTGCGAATGAATTAGAATGGATCATACGAATGAATTTGAATGGATCATATGAATGAATTAGAATGGATCGTACGAATGAATTAGAATGGATACATTCATGCGAATGAATTAGAATGGATCATACGAATGAATTAGAATGGATTTATTCGTGCGAATGAATTAGAATGGATCGTACGAATGAGTAAGAATGGATCGTACGAATGAATTAGAACGGATTGAATTAGAATGAATCGTACGAATGAATTAGAATGGATCGTACGAATGAATTAGAATGGATCGTACGAATGAAATAGAATGGATCGTATGAATGAATTAGAATGGATCGTGCGAATAAATTAGAATGGATCTTACGAATGAATTAGAATCGATTGTGCGAATGAATTAGAATGGATCGTGCGAATGAATTAGAATGGATCATACGAATGAATTAGAATAGATTGTGCGAATGAATTAGAATGGATCGTACGAATGAATTAGAATGGATCGTACGAATGAATTAGAATGGATCGTATGAGTGAATAAGAATGGATCGTGCGAATGAATTAGAATGGATCGTACGAAGGAATTAGAATAGATCGTACGAAGAAATTAGAATGGATCGTACGAATGAATTAGAATGGATCGTATGAATGAATTAGAATGGATCGTGCGAATGAATTAAAATGGATCGTACGAAGGAATTAGAATGGATCATGCGAATGAATTAGAATAGATCATACGAATGAATTAGAATGGATCGTACGAATGAATTAGAATGGATACATTCGCATGATCCATTCTAATTCATTCGCACGAATGTATCCATTCTAATTCATTTGTATGATTGTATCCACTCTAATTTATTCGTACGATCCATTCTAATTCATTAGCACGATCCATTCTAATTCATTCGTACGATCCATTCTAATTCATTTATACGATCCAATCTAATTCATTCATACGATCCATTCTAATTCATTCGTACGATCCATTCTAATTCATTCGTACGATCCATTCTAATTCGTGCGAATGTATCCATTCTAATTCATTCGTACGATCCATTCTAATTCATTCGTACGAATGTATCCATTCTAATTCATTTGTACGAATGTATCCACTATAATTCATTTGTACGATCCATTCTAATTCATTAGCACGATCCATTCTAATTCATTCGTACGATCCATTCTAATTCATTTATACGATCCAATCTAATTCATTTATACGATCCATTCTAATTCATTCGTACGATCCATTCTAATTCGTGCGAATTTATCCATTCTAATTCATTCGTACGATCCATTCTAATTCATTCGTACAATCCATTCTAATTCATTCGCACGATCCATTCGCATTCATTCAAACGATCCATTCTAATTCATTCATATGATCCATTCTAATTCATTCGCACGAATGTATCCATTCTATTTCATTCGTACAATCCAATCTAATTCATTCGCACGATCCATTCTAATTCATTCGTACGATCCATTCTAATTCATTCGTACGATCCATTCTAATTCATTCGCACAATCTATTCTAATTCATTCGTACGATCCATTCTATCTCATTCGTACGATCCATTCTAATTCATTCGCACGATCCATTCTAATTCATTCCCACGATCCATTCTAATTCATTCATACGATCCATTCTATTTCATTCGTACGATCCATTCTTACTCATTCGTACGATCCATTCTAATTCATTTGCACGAAGGTATCTATTCTAATTCATTCGTACTATCCATTCTAATTCCTTCGTACGATCCATTCTAATTCATTCGCACGATCCATTCTAATTCATTCGTACGATCCATTCTAATTCATTCATACGATCCATTCTAATTCATTCATATGATCCACTCTAATTCATTCATATGATCCATTCTAATTCCTTCATACGATCCATTCTATTTCATTCGTACGATCCATTCTAATTCATTCATACGATCCATTCGTATCCATTCTAATTCATTCGTACGATCCATTCTAATTCATTTGCACGATCTATTCTAATTCATTCGCACGATCCATTCTAATTCATTTGTACAAATGTAGCCACTCTAATTCATTCATACGATCCATTCTAATTCATTCGCACGAATGTATCCATTCCAATTCATTCGTACGATCCATTCTATTTCATTCATACGATCCATTCTAATTCATTCGTACGATTCATTCTAATTCAATCCATTCTAATTCATTCGTACGATCCATTCTAATTCATTCGCACGATCCATTCTAATTCATTCATACGATCCATTCTAATTCATTCGTACGATCCATTCTAATTCATTCGTACGATCCATTCTAATTCATTCGCACGATCTATTCTAATTCACTCGTACGATCCATTCTAATTCATTCGCACGATCCATTCTAATTCATTCATACGATCCATTCTATTTCATTCGCACGATCCATTCTAATTCATTCGCACGATCCATTCTAATTCCTTCGTATGATCCATTCTAATTCATTCGTACGATTCATTCTAATTCAATCCATTCTAATTCATTCGTACGATCCATTCTTACTTATTCGTACGATCCATTCTAATTCATTCGCACGAATGAATCCATTCTAATTCATTCGTACGATCCATTCTAATTCCTTCGTATGATCCATTCTAATTCATTCGTACGGTATGATTCATTCTAATTCATTCGTACGATTCATTCTAATTCAATCCATTCTAATTCATTCGTATGATCTATTCTAATTTATTCGTACGATCCATTCTAATTCATTCGTACGATCCATTCTAATTCATTCGTACGATTCATTCTAATTCATTCATACGATCCATTCTAATTCATTCGTACGATCCATTCTAATTCATTCGTACAATCCATTCTAATTCATTCGCACGATCCATTCGCATTCATTCATACGATCCATTCTAAATCCTTCGTACGATCCATTCTAATTCATTCGTACGATCCATTCTAATTCATTCGCACGATCTATTCTAATTCATGCATACGATCCATTCTAATTCATTCGTACGATCCATTCTAATTCATTACTACGATCCATTCTAATTCATTCGTACGATCCATTCTAATTCATTCGCACGATCCATTCTAATTCATTCATACGATCCATTCTAATTCATTCGTATGTATCCATTCTAATTCATTCATACGATCCATTCTAATTCTACGATCCATTCTTACTCATTCGTATTATCCATTTTAATTTATTCACACGAATGTATCAACTCTAATTCATTCGTACGATCGATTCTAATTCATTCGCACGAATGTATCCATTCTAATTCATTCGTACGATCCATTCTACGAATTAGAATGGATCGTATGAATGAATTAGAATGGATCGTGCGAATAAATTAGAATGGATCGTATGAATGAATTAGAATAGATTGTGCGAATGAATTAAAATAGATCGTACGAATGAATTAGAATGGATACATTCGTGCGAATGAATTAGAATGGATCATACGAATGAATTAGAATGGATCATATGAATCAATTAGAATGGATCGTACGAATGAATTAGAATGGATACATTCATGCGAATGAATGAAAATGGATCATACGAATGAATTAGAATGGATACATTCGTACAAATGAATTAGAATGGATCGTACGAATGAATTAGAGTGGATACATTCGTACAAATGAATTAGAATGGATCGTACTAATGAATTAGAATGGATACATTCGTGCGAATGAATTAGAATGGATCATATGAATGAATTAGAATGGATCGTACGAATGACTTAGAATGGATCGTACGAATGAGTAAGAATGGATCGTACGAATGAAATAGAATGGATCGTATGAATGAATTAGAATGGATCGTACGAATGAATTAGAATAGGTCGTACGAATGAATTAGAATGGATACACAATCCAGATCCATTCTAATTCATTCGCACGATCCATTCTAATTAGAATGGATCGTACGAATGAATTAGAATGGATCGTACGAATGAATTAGAATGGATCGTGCGAATGAATTAGAATGGATCGTGCGAATGAATTAGAATGGATCGTACGAATGAGTAAGAATGGACCGTACGAATGAAATAGAATGGATCGTACGAATGAATTAGAATGGATCATGCGAATGAATTAGAATTGATCGTACGAATGAATTATAATAGATTGTGCGAATGAATTAAAATGATTCGTATAAATGAATTAGAATGGATCGTATGAGTGAATTAGAATGGATACGAAGGAATTAGAATGAATCGTACGAATGAATTAGAATGGATCGTATGAATGAAATAGAATGGATCAAATGAATAAATTAGAATGGATCGTGCGAATGAATTAGAATGGATCGTACGAATGAATTAGAATGGATCGTACGAAGGAATTAGAATGGATAGTACGAATGAATTAGAATGGATACCTTCGTGCAAATGAAATAGAATGGATCGTACGAATGAATTAGAATGGATCGTATGAATGAATTAGATTGGATCGTATTTATGTATTAGAATGGATCGTACGAATGAATTAAAATAGATCGTACGAATGAATTAGAATGGATACGAATGGATCGTACGAATGAGTAAGAATGGATCGTACGAATGAAATAGAATGGATTGTACGAATGAATTAGAATGGATACATTCATGCGAATGAATTAGGATGGATCGTATGAATGAATTAGAATGGATCGTACGAATGAATTAGAATGGATACATTCTTGCGAATGAATTAGAATGGATCGTATGAATGAATTAGAATAGATCATACGAATGAATTAAAATGGATCATGCGAATGAATTAGAATGGATCGTGCGAATGAATTAGAATGGATCGTATGAATGAATTAGAATAGATCGTACGAATGAATTAGAATGGATCGTACGAAGGAATTAGAATGAATCGTACGAAGGAATTAGAATCTATTCTAATTCATTCGTATGAATTAGAATGGATCGTACGAATGAATTAGAATGGATCGTGCGAATGAATTAGAATGGATCGTGCGAATGAATTAGAATGGATCGTACGAATGAATTAGAATGGATCGTATGAATGAATTAGAATGGATCGTACGAATGAATTAGAATGGATCGTACGATTGAGTAAGAATGGATTGTACGAATGAAATAGAATAGATCGTACGAATGAATTAGAATGGATACATTCGTGCGAATGAATTAGGATGGATCGTATGAATGAATTAGAATAGATTGTGCGAATGAATTAGAATGGATCGTACGAATGAATTAGAATGGATACATTCATGCGAATGAATTAGAATGGATCGTATGAATGAATTAGAATGGATCGTATGAGTGAATTAGAATGGATACGAAGGAATTAGAATGGATCGTACGAAGGAATTAGAATGGAGAATGGATCGTGTGAATGAATTAGAATGGATCATATGAATGAATTAGAAAGGATACATTCGTGCGAATGAATTAGAATGGATCGTATGAGTGTGAATGAATTAGAATGGATTGTGCGAATGAATTAGAATGGATCGTACGAATGAGTAAGAATGGATCGTGCGAATGAATTAGATTGGATCATATGAATGAATTAGAATGGATCGTATGAATGAATTAGAATGAATCGTGCGAATAAATTAGAATGGATCGTACAAATGAATTAGAATGGATCGTACGAATGAATTAGAATGGATTGTGCGAATGAATTAGAATGGATCGTACGAATGAATTAGAATGAATTAGAATGGATACATTCATGCTAATGAATTAGAATGGATCATACGAATGAATTAGAATAGATTCATTCGTGCGAATGAATTAGAATGGATCGTGCGAATGAATTAGAATGGATTGTACGAATGAATTAGAATGGATCGTACGAATGAATTAGAATGGATACATTCGTGCGAATCCATTCTATTTCATTCGTACGATCCATTCTAATTCATTCGCACGATCCATTCTAATTCATTCATACGATCCATTCTAACTCATTCGTACGATCCATTCTAATTCATTCGTACGATCCATTCTAATTCATTAGCACAATCTATTCTAATTCATTCGTACGATCCATTCTAATTCATTCGCACGATCCATTCTAATTCATTCATACGATCCATTCTAATTCATTCATACGATCCATTCTAATTCATTCATACGATCCATTCTAATTCATTCGCACAATCCATTCTAATTCATTCGCATGATCCATTCTAATTCATTCGTACGATCGATTCTAATTCATTCATATGATCCATTCTAATTCATTCGCACGAATGTATCCATTCTAATTCATTCGTACGATCCATTCTAATTCATTCATACGATCCATCCTAATTCATTCGCACGAATATATCCATTCTAATTCATTCGTATAATCCATTCTATTTCATTCGTACGATCCATTCTTACTCATTCGTACGATCCATTCGTATCCATTCTAATTCATTCGTACGATCTATTCTAATTCATTCGTACGATCCATTCTAATTCATTAATACGATCCAATCTAATTCATTCGTACGAGCCATTCTAATTCATTCGCACGATCCATTCTAATTCATTCGCACGATCCATTCTAATTCATTCATATGATCCATTCTAATACATTCGTACGATTCATTCTAATTCAATCCATTCTAATTCATTCGTACGATCCATTCTAATTCATTCGTACGATCCATTCTAATTCATTCATACGATCCATTCTAATTCATTCGTACGATCCATTCTAATTCATTCGTACAATCCATTCTAATTCATTCGCACGATCCATTCGCATTCACTCAAACGATCCATTCTAATTCATTCATATGATCCATTCTAATTCATTCGCATGAATGTATCCATTCGAATTCATTCGTACGATCCATTCTAATTCATTTGTATGAATGTATCCACTCTAATTCATTCATACGATCCATTCTAATTCATTCGCACGAATGTATCCATTCTAATTCATTCGTACGATCCATTCTAATTCATTCGCACGATCCATTCTTACTCATTCGTACGATCCATTCTAATTCATTCGCACGATCCATTCTAATTCATTAATACGATCCATTCTCGAATAGATCGTGCGAATGAATTAGAATTGATCGTACGAATGAATTGGAATGGATACATTCGTGCGAATGAATTAGAATGGATCGTATGAATGAATTAGAGTGGATACATTCGTACAAATAAATTAGAATGGATCGTACGAATGAATTAGAATGGATACATTCGTGCGAATGAATTGGAATGGATCATATGAATGAATTAGAATGGATCGTTTGAGTGAATGCGAATGGATCGTGCGAATGAATTAGAATGGATTGTACGAATGAATTAGAATGGATCGTACGAATGAATTAGAATGGATACATTCGTGTGAATCCATTCTATTTCATTAGTACGATCCATTCTAATTCATTCGCACGATCCATTCTAATTCATTCATATGATCCATTCTAATTCATTCGTACGATCCATTCTAATTCATTCGTACGATCCATTCTAATTCATTCGCACAATCTATTCTAATTCATTCGTACGATCCATTCTAATTCATTCGCATGATCCATTCTAATTCATTCATACGATCCATTCTAATTCATTCGCACGATCCATTCTAATTCATTCACATGATCCATTCTAATTCATTCGTACGATCGATTCTAATTCATTCATACGATCCATTCTAATTCATTCGCACGAATGTATCCATTCTAATTCATTTGTACGATCCATTCTAATTCATTCATACGATCCATCCTAATTCATTCGCATGAATGTATCCATTCTAATTCATTCGTACAATCCATTCTATTTCATTCGTACGATCAATTCTTACTCATTCGTACGATGCATTCGTATCCATTCTAATTCATTCGTACGATCTATTCTAATTCATTCGTACGATCTATTCTAATTCATTAATACGATCCAATCTAATTCATTCATACGATCCATTCTAATTCATTCGTACGATCCATTCTAATTCATTCGTGCGAACCATTCTATTTCATTTGCACGAAGGTATCCATTCTAATTCATTCGTACTATCCATTCAAATTCCTTCGTACGATCCATTCTAATTCATTCGTACGATCCATTATAATTCATTCGCACGATCCATTCTAAATTAGAATGGATACATTCGTGCGAATGAATTAGAATGGATCGTATGAGTGTGAATGAATTAGAATGGATCGTACGAATGACTTAGAATGGATCGTTCGAATGAATTAGAATAGATTGTGCGAATGAATTAGAATGGATCGTACGAATGAATTAGAACGGATACATTCGTGCGAATGAATTAGAATGGATCGTATGAGTGTGAATGAATTAGAATGGATTGTGCGAATGAATTAGAATGGATCGTACGAATGAATTAGAATGGATCGTACGAATGAATTAGAATGGATACATTCGTGCAAAAGAAGTAGAATGGATCGTACGAATGAATTAGAATGGATCGTACGAATGAATTAGAATGGATAGTATGAATGAATTAGAATGGATCGTGCGAATGAATTACAATGGATCGTATTAATGAATTTGAATGGATCGTACGAATGAATTAGAATGGAACGTACGAATGAATTAGAATGGATCGTAGAATGGATCATATGAATGAATTAGATTGGATCGTACAAATGAGTAAGAATGGATCATACGAATGAATTAGAATGGATCGTACGAATGAATTAGAATGGATACATTTCGTACGATCCATTCTAATTCATTTGTACGATCTATTCTAATTCATTCATGCAATCCAGTCTAATTCATTCGTACGAAGGAATTAGAAAGGATCGTATGAATGAATTAGAATGGATCGTACGAATGAAATAGAATGGATCCATTCTTACTCATTCGTACGATTCATTCTAATTCAATCCATTCTAATTCATTCGCATGATCCATTCTAATTCATTCGTACGATCGATTCAAATTCATTCATACGATCCATTCTAATTTATTCGCACGATCCATTCTAATTCATTCGTACGATCTATTCTATTTCATTCGTACAATCCATTCTTACTCAATCGTATGATCCATTCTAATCCATTCGCACAATCTATATGTGCGAATGAATTAGAATGGATCGTATGAGTGTGAATAAAGTAGAATGGATCGTGCGAATGAGTAAGAATGGATTGTACGAATGAATTAGAATGGATCGTACGAATGAATTAGAATGGATCGTTCGAATGAATTAGAATAGATTGTGCGAATGAATTAGAATGGATCGTACGAATGAATTAGAATGGATCGTACGAATGAATTAGAATGGATCGTACGAATAAATTAGAATGGATCGTATGAATGAATTAAAATGGATCGTGCGAATAAATTAGAATGGATCGTACGAATGAAATAGAATGGATTCGCACGAATGTATCCATTCTAATTCATTCGTACGATCCATTCTAATTCATTCGTACAATCCATTCTAATTCATTCGCACGATCCATTCGTATTCACTCAAACGATCCATTTTAATTCATTCATACAATCCATTCTAATTCTTTTGCACGAATGTATCCATTCTAATTCATTCGTACGATCCATTCTAATTCATTCGTATGATCTATTCTAATTCATTCGCAGGATCCATTCTAATTCTTTCGTACGATCCATTTTAATTCATTCGCACGATCCATTCTAATTCATTCATGCGATCCATTCTAATTCATTCGTACGATCCATTCTAATTTCTTCGTATGATCTATTCTAATTCCTTCGTACGATCCATTCTAATTCATTCATACGATCTATTCTAATTCTTTCGCACGAATGTATCCATTCTAATTCATTCGTACGATCCATTCTAATTCCTTCGTACGATCCATATTCTAAGTCATTCGTACGATCCATTCAAATTTATTCATACAATCCATTCTAATTCATTAGAATGGATCGTATGAATGAAATAAAATGGATCGTACGAATGAATTAGAATGGATCGTATGAATGTCATACGATCCATTCTAATTCATTCGCACGATCCATTCTAATTCATTCATACGATCCATTCTAATTCATTCGTACGATCCATTCTAATTCATTCATACGATCCATTCTAATTCAATAGTACGATCATGCGAATGAATTAGAATGGATCGTACGAATGAATTAGAATGGATCGTATGAATGAATTAGAATGGATCGTGTGAATGAATTAGAATGGATTGTACGAATGAAATAGAATGGATACATTCGTAAAAATGAATTAGAATTGATCGTACGAATGAATTAGAATGAATCATACCGTACGAATGAATTAGAATGGATCATACGAAGGAATTAGAATGGATCGTACGAAGGAATTAGAATGGATCGTACGAATGAATTAGAATGGATCGTACGAAGGAATTAGAATGGATCGTACGAATGAATGGATTGTATGAATGAATTAGAATGGATCGTTTGAGTGAATGCGAATGGATCGTGCCAATGAATTAGAATGGATTGAATTAGAATGAATCATACGAATGAATTAGAATGGATCATACGAATGAATTAGAATGGATCGTACGAATGAATTAGAATGGATCGTACGAATGAAATAGAATCGATCGTACGAAGGAATTAGAATAGATCATACGAAAAAATTAGAATGGATCGTACGAATGAATTAGAATGGATTGAATTAAAATGAATCGTACGAATGAAATAGAATGAATCATACCGTACGAATGAATTAGAATGGATCATACGAAGGAATTAGAATGGATCGTACGAATGAATTAGAATGGATCGTACAAAGGAATTAGAATGGATCGTATGAATGAATTAGAATGGATCGTGCGAATGAATTAGAATGGATCGTACGAATAAAATAGAATGGATTCGCACGAATGTATCCATTCTAATTCATTCATACGATCCATTCTAATTCATTAGCACAATCTATTCTAATTCATTCGTACGATCCATTCTAATTCATTCGCACGATCCATTCTAATTCATTCGCACGAATGTATCCATTCTAATTCATTTGTACGAATGTATCCACTCTAATTCATTCGTACGATCCATTCTAATTCATTAGCACGATCCATTCTAATTCATTCGTACGATCCATTCTAATTCATTTATACGATCCAATCTAATTCATTCATACGATCCATTCTAATTCATTCGTACGATCCATTCTAATTAATTCGTACGATCCATTCTAATTCGTGCGAATGTATCCATTCTAATTCATTCGTACGATCCATTCTAATTCATTCGTACGAATGTATCCATTCTAATTCATTTGTACGAATGTATCCACTCTAATTCATTCTAATTCATTCGCACGATCCATTCTAATTCATTCATACGATCCATTCTAATTCATTCATATGATCCATTCTAATTCATTCGCACGATCCATTCTTACTCATTCGTATGATCCATTCTAATTCATTCGCACGAATGTATCCATTCTAATTCATTCGTACGATCCATTATAATTCATTCGTACGATCCATTCTAAGTCATTCGTACGATCCATTCTAATTCCTTCGTATGATCCATTCTAATTCATTCGCACGAATGTATCCATCCTAATTCATTCGTACGATCCATTCTAATTCATTCGCACGATCCATTCCAATTCATTCATACGATCCATTCTAATTCCTTCGTACGATCCATTATAATTCATTCGTACGATCCATTCTAATTCATTCGCACGATCCATTCTAATTCATTCGTACGATCCATTCTATTTCATTCATACGATCCATTCTAATTCATTCATACGATCCATTCTAATTCATTCGCATGATCCATTCTAATTCATTCGCATGACACATTCTAATTCATTCGTACGATCGATTCTAATTCATTCATACAATCCATTCTAATTCATTCGCACGAATGTATCCATTCTAATTCATTCATACGATCCATTCTAATTCATTCATACGATCCATCCTAATTCATTCGCACGAATGTATCCATTCTAATTCATTCGTACAATCCATTCTATTTCATTCGTACGATCCATTCTTACTCATTCGTACGATCCATTCGTATCCATTCTAATTCATTTGTACGATCTATTCTAATTCATTCGTACGATCCATTCTAATTCAAGAATACGATCCAATCTAATTCATTCATACGATCCATTCTAATTCATTCGTACGATCCATTCTAATTCATTCGCACGATCCATTCTAATTCATTCGTACGATCCATTCTAATTCCTTCGTATGATCCATTCTAATTCATTCGTATGGTATGATTCATTCTAATTCATTCGTACGATTCATTCTAATTCAATCCATTCTAATTCATTCGTACGATCCATTCTAATTCATTCGTACGATCCATTCTAATTCATTCGCACAATCTATTCTAATTCATTCATACGATCCATTCTAATTTATTCGCACGATCCATTCTAATTCATTCATACGATCTATTCTAATTCATTCATATGATCCATTCTAATTCATTCGCACAATCCATTCTTACTCATTCGTACGATCCATTCTAATTCATTTGCACGAAGGTATCCATTCTAATTCATTCGTACTATCCATTCTAATTCCTTCGTACAATCCATTCTAATTCATTCGTACGATCCATTCTAATTCATTCGTACGATCCATTCTAATTCCGTCGTATGATCCATTCTAATTCATTCGTACGGTATGATTCATTCTAATTCATTCGTACGATTCATTCTAATTCAATCCATTCTAATTCATTCGTACGATCCATTCTAATTCATTCGTACGATCCATTCTAATTCATTCATACGATCCATTCTAATTCATTCATACGATCCATTCTAATTCTTTTGCACGAATGTATCCATTCTAATTCATTCATACGATCCATTCTAATTCATTCGCACGATCCGAATTAGAATGGATCATACGAAGGAATTAGAATGGATCGTGCGAATAAATTAGAATGGATCGTATGAATGAATTAGAATAGATTGTGCGAATGGTTAGAATGGATCATACTATTGAGTAAGAATGGATTGTACGAATGAAATAGAATAGATCGTACGAATGAATTAGAATGGATCGTGCGAATAAATTAGAATGTATCGTATGAATGAATTAGAATGGATCGTGCGAATGAATTAGAATATAGATCGTACGAATGAATTAGAATGGATCGTATGAATGAACTAGAATGGATCGTGCGAATGAATTAGAATGGATCATACGAATGAAATAGAATTGATCGTACGAATGGATCGAACGAATGAATTAGAATGGATCGTATGAATGAATTAGAATGGATACATTCGTGCGAATCCATTCTATTTCATTCGTACGATCCATTCTAATTCATTCGCACGATCCATTCTAATTCATTCATACGATCCATTCTAATTCATTCGTACGATCAATTCTAATTCATTCGTACGATCCATTCTAATTCATTCGTACGATTCATTCTAATTCAATCCATTCTAATTCATTCGTACGATCCATTCTTACTCATTAGTACGATCCATTCTAATTCATTCGCACGAATGAATCCAATCTAATTCATTCATATGATCCATTCTAATTCATTCGTACGATCCATTCTAATTCATTCGCACGATCCATTCTATTTCATTCGTACGATCCATTCTAATTCATTCGCACGAATGTATCCATTCCAATTCATTCGTACGATCCATTCTAATTCATTCGCACAATCTATTCTAATTCATTCGTACGATCAATTCTAATTCATTCGCACGTATCCATTCTAATTCATTCATACGATCCATTCTATTTCATTCGTACGATCCATTCTTACTCATTCGTACGATCCATTCTAATTCATTCGTACGATCCATTCTAATTCATTCGTACGATCCATTCTAATTCATTCGCACAATCTATACGTTCCATTCTAATTCATTCGTAAGATCCATTCTAATTCATTCGCACGATCCATTCTAATTCATTAATACGATCCAATCTAATTCATTCGTACGATCCATTCTAATCCATTCGTATTCATTCGCACAATCTATTCTAATTCATTCATACGGTCCATCCTAATTCATTCGCACGAATGTATCCATTCTAATTCATTCGTACAATCCATTCTATTTCATTCGTATGAATGAATTAGAATGGATACCTTCGTGCAAATGAATTAGGATGGATCGTACAAATGAGTAAGAATGGATCGTACGAATGAAATAGAATGGATCGTATGAATGAATTAGAATGGATCGTACGAATGAATTAGAATGGATTGTATGAATGAATTAGAATGGATCGTACGAATGAAATAGAATGGATCGTACGAATGAAATAGAATGGATCGTACGAATGAATTAGAATAGATTGTGCGAATGGATTAGAATGGATCGTATGAATGAATTAGAGTGGATCATATGAATGAATTAGAATGGATCGTATGAATGAATTAGAATGGATCGTGCGAATGAATTAGAATGGATCGTGCGAATGAATTAGAATGGATCGTACGAATGAATTAGAATGGGTCGTACGAATGAATTAGAATGGATACACGATCCAGATCCATTCTAATTCATTCGCACAATCTATTCTAATTCGTTCGTAGGATCGTGCGAATGAATTAGAATGGATCATGTGAATGAGTTAGAATGGATCGTACGAATGAATTAGAATGGATCGTACGAATGAATTAGAATGGATCGTATGAATGAATTAGAAAGGATACATTCGTACAAATGAATTAGAATGGATCGTACGAATGAATTAGAGTGGATACATTCGTACAAATGAATTAGAATGGATCGTACGAATGAATTAGAATGGATACATTCGTGCGAATGAATTAGAATGGATCATATGAATGAATTACAATGGATCGTGCGAATGAATTAGAATGGATCGTACGAATGAGTAAGAATGGATCGTACGAATAAAATAGAATGGATCGTATGAAAGAATTAGAATGGATCGTTCGAATGAATTAGAATGGGTCGTACGAATGAATTAGAATGGATACACGATCCAGATCCATTCTAATTCATTCGCACAATCTATTCTAATTCATTCGTAGGATCGTGCGAATGAATTAGAATGGATCGTGCGAATGAGTTAGAATGGATTGTACGAATGAATTAGAATGGATCGTACGAATGAATTAGAATGGATCGTACGAATGAATTAGAAAGGATACATCCGAATTCATTCGTACGATCCATTCTAATTCCTTCGTACGATCCATAGTCTAATTCATTCGCACGATCCATTCTAATTCATTTGTACGATTCATTCTAATTCAATCCATTCTAATTCATTCGTACGATCTATTCTAATTCATACATACGATCCATTCTAATTCATACAATCTATTCTAATTAGAATGGATCGTACTAATGAATTAGAATGGATCGTACGAATGAATTAGAATGGATCGTACGAATGAATTAGAATGGATTGAATTAGAATGAATCGTACGAATGAATTAGAATGGATCGTGCGAATGAATTAGAATATGGATCGTACGAAGGAATTAGAATGGATCGTACGAATGAATTTGAATGTATCCTTTCTAATTCATTCGTACGATCCATTCTAATTCATTCGTACGATCCATTCTAATTCATTCGTACGATCCAATCTAATTCATTCGTACGATCCATTCTATTTCAATCCATTCTAATTCATTCGTACGATCCATTCTAATTCATTCGTACGATCCATTCTAATTAGAATAGCTTGTATGAATTAGAATGGATCGTATGAATGAATTAGAATAGATCATTCGAATGAATTAGAATGGATTGAATTAGAATGAATCGTACGAATGAATTAGAATGGACCGTGCGAATGAATTAGACTATGGATCGTACGAAGGAATTAGAATGGATCGTACGAATGAATTCGGATGTATCCTTTCTAATTCATTCGTACGATCCATTCTAATTCATTCGTACGATCCATTCTAATTCATTCGTACGATCCATTCTAACTCATTCGCATGATCCATACTAATTCATTCGCACGATCCTACGAATGAATTAGAATAGATTGTGCGAATGAATTAGAATGGATCTGGATCGTGTATCCATTCTAATTCACTCGTACGACCCATTCTAATTCATTCGTACGATCCATTCTAATTTATTCATATGATCCATTCTATTTCATTCGTACGATCCATTCTTACTCATTCGTACGATCCATTCTAATTCATTCGCACGATCCATTCTAATTCATTCATATGATCCATTCTAATTCATTCGCACGAATTTATCCATTCTAATTCATTCGTACGATCCATTCTAATTCATTTGTACGAATGTATCCACTCTAATTCATTCGTACGGTCCATTCTAATTCATTTGTACGAATGTATCCTTTCTAATTCATTCATACGATCCATTCTAATTCATTCGTACGATCCATTCTAATTCATTCGTACGATCCATTCTAACTCATTCGCACGATCCATTCTAATTCATTCGCACGATCCTACGAATGAATTAGAATAGATTGTGCGAATGAATTAGAATGGATATGGATCGTGTATCCATTCTAATTCATTCGTACGACCCATTCTAATTCATTCGTACGATCCATTCTAATTCATTCGCACGATCCATTCTAATTCATTCGCACGATCCATTCTAATTCATTCATATGATCCACTCTAATTCATTCATACGATCCATTCTAATCCATTCGCACAATCTATTCTAATTCATTCGTACGATCCATTCTAATTCATTCGTACAATCCATTCTTACTCAATCGTATGATCCATTCTAATCCAATCGCACAATCTAGTCTAATTCATTCGTACGATCCATTCTAATTCATTCGTACGATCCATTCTAATTCATTCGTACGATCCATTCTAATTCATTCGCACAATCTATTCTAATTCATTCGTACGATCCATTCTAATTCATTCGCACGATCCATTCTAATTCATTCGTACGATCCATTCTAATTCATTCGTACGATCCATTCTAATTCATTCGTACGATCCATTCTAATTCATTCGTACGATCCATTCTAATTCATTTGCCCGATCCATTCTAATTCATTAATACGATCAATTCTAATTCATTCGCACGATCCATTCTAATTCATTCATACAATCCATTCTAATTTTTTTGCACGAATGTATCCATTCTAATTCATTCGTTCGATCCATTCTAATTCATTCGTACGATCCATTCTAATTCATTCGCACGATCCATTCTTACTCATTCGTACGATCCATTCTAATTCATTCGTACGATCTATTCTAATTCATTCATATGATCCATTCTAATTTATTCGCACGATCTATTCTAATTCCTTCGTATGATCCATTCTAATTCATTCGTACAGTATGATTCATTCTAATTCATTCGTACGATTCATTCTAATTCAATCCATTCTAATTCATTCGTACGATCCATTCTAATTCATTCGTACGATCCATTCTAATTCATTCGTACGATTCATTCTAATTCAATCCATTCTAATTCATTCATACGATCCATTCTAATTCATTCGTACGATCTATTCTATTTCATTCGTACAATCCATTCTTACTCAATCGTATGATCCATTCTAATCCATTCGCACAATCTATTCTAATTGATTCGTACAATCCATTCCATTTCATTCGTACGATCCATTCTTACAATCCATTCTAATTCGTTTGCACGAAGCTATCCATTCTAATTCATTCGTACTATCCATTCTAATTCCTTCGTACGATCCATTCTAATCCATTCGCACAATCTACTCTAATTCATTCGTACGATCCATTCTATTTCATTTGCACGAAGGTATCCATTCTAATTCATACAATCCATTCTAATTCAGTCATACGATCCAATCTAATTCATTCATACGATCCATTCTAATTCATTCGCACGAATGTATCCATTCTAATTCATTCGTACGATCCATTCTAATCCATTTGTAAAAATGTATCCACTCTAATTCATTCATACGATCCATTCTAATTCATTCGCACGAATCCATTCTAATTCATTCGTACGATCGATTCTAATTCATTCATACGATCCATTCTAATTCATTCGCACGAATGTATCCATTCTAATTCATTCGAACGATCCATTCTAATTCATTCATACGATCCATTCTAATTCATTCGTACAATCCATTCTAATTCATTCGCACGATCCATTCTAATTCATTCGTACGATCCATTTTAATTCATTCGTACGATCCATTCTAATTCATTCGTACGATCCATTCTAATTCATTCGTACGATCCATTCTAATTCATTCGCACAATCTATACGTTCCATTCTAATTCAGTCGTAAGATCCATTCTAATTCATTCGCACGATCCATTCTAATTCATTAATACGATCCAATCTAATTCATTCGTACGATCCATTCTAATCCATTCGTATTCATTCGCATGGATTGAATTAGAATGGATCATACGAATGAATTAGAATGGATCGTACGAATGAGTAAGAATGGATCGTGCGAATGAATTAGAATGGATCGTACGAATGAAATAGGATGGATTCGCACGAATGTATCCATTCTAATTCATTCATACGATCCATTCTAATTCATTCGTACGATCCATTCTAATTTCTTCGTAAGATCTATTCTTATTCATTCGCACAATCTATTCTAATTCATTCATACGATCCATTCTAATTCATTCGCACGATCCATTCTAATTCATTCATACGATCCATTCTAATTCATTCGTACGATCCATTCTAATTCATTCGTACGATCCATTCTAATTCATTCGCACAATCTATTCTAATTCATTCGTACGATCCATTCTAATTCATTCGCACGATCCATTCTAATTCATTCGCACAATCTATTCTAATTCATTCGTACGATCCATTCTAATTCATTCGCACGATCCATTCTAATTCATTGATACGATCCATTCTATTTTCTAATTCATTAGTACGATCCATTCTAATTCATTCGTACGATCCATTCTAATTCATTTGTACGATCCATTCCAATTCATTCGTACGATCCATTCCAATTCATTCGTACGATCCATTCTAATTCATTCGCACAATCTATTCTAATTCATTCGAACGATCCATTCTAATTCATTCGTACGATCCATTCTAATTCATTCGTACGATCTATTCTATTTCATTCGTACAATCCATTCTTACTCAATCGTATGATCCATTCTAATCCATTCGCACAATCTACTCTAATTCGAATGGATCGTACGAATGAAATAGAATGGATTCGCACGAATGTATCCGAATGGATCGTACGAAGGAATTAGAATGGATCGTACGAAGGAATTAGAATGGATAGTACGAATGAATTAGAATGGATAGTACGAATGAATTAGAATGGATACAACGAATGAATTAGAATGGATCATACGAATGAATTAGAGTGGATCATATGAATGAATTAGAATGGATCGTATGAATGAATTAGAATGGATCGTGCGAATGAATTAGAATGGATCGTGCGAATGAATTAGAATGGATCGTACGAATGAATTAGAATGGGTCGTACGAATGAATTAGAATGGATACACGATCCAGATCCATTCTAATTTATTCGCATGATCCATTCTAATTCATTCGTATGATCCATTCTATTTCATTCGTATGATCCATTCTAATTCATAAGTACGATCCATTCTAATTCATTGATACGAATCCATTCTATTTCATTCGCACGAATGTATCCATTCTAATTCATTCGTACGATCCATTCTAATTCATTTGTACGAATGTATCCACTCTAATTCATTCGTACGATCCATTCTAATTCATTTGTACGAATGTATCCTTTCTAATTCATTCGTACGATCCATTCTAATTCATTCGTACGATCCATTCTAACTCATTCGCACGATCCATTCTAATTCATTCGCACGATCCTATGAATGAATTAGAATAGATTGTGCGAATGAATTAGAATGGATCTGGATCGTGTATCCATTCTAATTCATTCGTACGGCCCATTCTAATTCATTCGTACGATCCATTCTAATTCATTCGCACGATCCATTCTAATTCATTCGCACGATCCATTCTAATTCATTCATACGATCCATTCTAATTCATTCATATGATCCACTCTAATTCATTCGTACGATCCATTCTAATTCATTCGTAGTATCCATTCTAATTCATTCGTACTATCCATTCTAATTCATTCATACTATCCATTCTAATTCCTTCGTACGATCCATTCTAATTCCTTCGTACGATCCATTCGGATACATTCGTGCGAATCCATTCTATTTCATTCGTACGATCCTTTCGAATTAGATTAGATTGTGCGAATGGATTAGAATGGATCATACGATTGAGTAAGAATGGATTGTACGAATGAAATAGAATAGATCGTACGAATGAATTAGAATGGATCGTATGAATGAATTAGAATGGATCATACGATTGAGTAAGAATAGATTGTATTCGGATTAGAATGGATCATACGATTGAGTAAGAATGGATTGTACGAATGAAATAGAATAGATCGTACAAATGAATTAGAATGGATCGTACGAATGAATTAGAATGGATCGTACGAATGAATTAGAATGGATCGTGCGAATGAATTAGAATGGATAGTACGAATGAATTAGAATGGATACCTTCGTGCAAATGAATTAGAATGGATCATACGAATGAGTAAGAATGGATCGTATGAATGAAATAGAATGGATCGTATGAATGAATTAGAATGGATCGTGCGAATGAATTAGAATGGATCGTATGAATGAATTAGAATGGATCGTGCGAATGAATTAGAATGGATAGTACGAATGAATTAAAATGGATACCTTCGTGCAAATGAATTAGAATGGATCGTACGAATGAGTAAGAATGGATCGTACGAATGAAATAGAATGGATCGTATGAATGAATTAGAATGGATCGTGCGAATGAACTAGAATGGATCGTGCGAATGAATTAGAATGGATCGTGCGAATGAATTCGAATGGATCGTGCGAATGAATTAGAATGGATCGTGCGAATGAATAAGAATGGATCATACGATTGAGTAAGAATGGATTGTATGAATGGATTAGAATGGATCATACGATTGAGTAAGAATGGATTGTACGAATGAAATAGAATAGATCGTACGAATGAATTAGAATGGATCATACGAATGAATTAGAATGGATCGTATGAATTAATTAGAATGGATCGTGCGAATGAATTAGAATGGATAGTACGAATGAATTAGAATGGATACCTTCGTGCAAATGAATTAGAATGGATCGTTCGAATGAGTAAGAATGGATCGTACGAATAAAATAGAATGGATCGTATGAATGAATTAGAATGGATCGTGCGAATGAATTAGAATGGATCGTGCGAATGAATTAGAATGGATCGTGCGAATGAATTCGAATGGATCGTGCGAATGAATTAGAATGGATCGTGCGAATGAATTAGAATGGATCATACGATTGAGTAAGAATGGATCGTATGAATGGATTAGAATGGATCATACGATTGAGTAAGAATGGATTGTACGAATGAAATAGAATAGATCGTACGAATGAATTAGAATGGATCGTACGAATGAATTAGAATGGATCGTATGAATGAATTAGAATGGATCGTGTGAATGAATTAGAATGGATAGTACGAATGAATTAGAATGGATACCTTCGTGCAAATGAATTAGAATGGATCGTACGAATGAGTAAGAATGGATCGTACGAATGAAATAGAATGGATCGTATCAATGAATTAGAATGGATCGTGCGAATGAATTAGAATGGATCGTGCGAATGAATTAGAATGGATCGTGCGAATGAATTCGAATGGATCGTACGAATGAATTAGAACGAATCATACCGTACGAATGAATTAGAATGGATCATATGAAGGAATTAGAATGGATCATACGAATGAATTAGAATGGATAGTACGAATGAAGTAGAATGGATACCTTCGTGCAAATGAATTAGAATGGATCGTACGAATGAGTAAGAATGGATCGTACGAATGAATTAGAATGGATCGTACGAATGAAATAGAATGGATACATTCGTGCGAATGAATTAGAATGGATCGTACGAATGAATTAGAATGGATACATTCGTGCGAATCCATTCTACTTCATTCGTACGATGCATTCTAATTCATTCGCACGATCCATTCTAATTCATTCATACGATCCATTCATTCGTACGATCCATTCTAATTCATTCGCAAGATCCATTCTAATACATTCGCAAGATCCATTCTAATTCCTTCGTACGATCCATTCTAATTCATTCGTACAATCCATTCTAATTCATTCGCACGATCCATTCTAATTCATTCATACAATCCATTCTAATTCCTTTGCACGAATGTATCCATTCTAATTCATTCGTACGATCCATTCTAATTCATTAGCATGATCCATTCTAATTCATTCGTACGATCTATTCTATTTCATTCGTACAATACATTCTTACTCAATCGTATGAATGAATTAGAATGGATCGTACGAAGGAATTAGAATGGATCGTACGAAGGAATTAGAATGGATCTTGCGAATGAATTAGAATGGATCGTACGAATGAATGGATCGTATGAATGAATTAGAATGGATCGTGCGAATGAATTAGAATGGATCGTACGAATGAAATAGAATGGATTCGCACGAATGAATTAGAATGGATACATTCGTGCGAATTAATTAGAATGGATACATTCGTGCGAATGAATTAGAATGGATCGTACGAATGAAATAGAATCGATCATGCTAATGAATTAGAATGGATCGTACGAATGAATTAGAATGGATACATTCGTGCAAAGGAATTAGAATGGATTGTATGAATGAATTAGAATGGATCGTGCGAATGAATTAGAATGGATCGTACGAATGAATTAGAATGGATCGTACGAAGGAATTAGAATGGATCTTGCGAATGTATTAGAATGGATCTTGCGAATGAATTAGAATGGATCGTACGAATGAATGGCTCGTATGAATAAATTAGAATGGATCGTGCGAATGAATTAGAATGGATCGTACGAATGAAATAGAATGGATTCGCACGAATGTATCCATTCTAATTCATTCGTACGATCCATTCTAATTCATTCGTACAATCCATTCTAATTCATTCGCACGATCCATTCGCATTCACTCAAACGATCCATTCTAATTCATTCATATGATCCATTCTAATTCATTCGCACGAATGTATCCATTCTATTTCATTCGTACGATCCATTCTAATTCATTCGTACGATCCATTCTTACTCATTCGTACGATCCATTCTAATTCATTTGCACGAAGGTATCCATTCTACTTCATTCGTACTATCCATTCTAATTCCTTCGTACGATCCATTCTAATTCCTTCGTACGATCCATTCTAATTCATTCGTACGATCCATTCTAACTCATTCGTACGATCCATTCTAATTCCTTCGTATGATCCATTCTAATTCATTCGTACGGTATGATTCATTCTAATTCATTCGTACGATTCATTCTAATTCATTCGCACGATCCATTCTAATTCATTCATACGATCCATTCTAATTCATTCATATGTATCCATTCTAATTCATTCATACGATCCATTCTAATTCTACAATCCATTCTTACTCATTCGTATTATCCATTTTAATTCATTCACACGAATGTATCGTACGAATGAATTAGATTGGATCGTCCGAATGAATTAGAATAGATTGTGCGAATGAATTAGAATGGATCGTACGAATGAATTAGAAAGGATATATTCGTGCGAATGAATTAGAATAGATCGTATGAATGAATTAGATTGGATCGTATTAATGAATTAGAATGGATTGTGCGAATGAATTAGAATGGATCGTACGAATGAATTAGAATGGATACATTCGTGCGAATGAATTAGAATGGATCGTATGAATGAATTAGAATCGATCGTACGAATGAATTAGAATGGATCATGCGAATGAATTAGAATGGATCGTGCGAATGAATTAGAATGGATCGTACGAATGAAATAGAATGCATTGTACGAATGAGATAGAATGGATCGTACGAATGAATTAGAATCGATACATTCATGCGAATGAATAAGAATGGATCATACGAATGAATTAGAATGGATTCATTCGTGCGAATGAATTAGAATGGATCGTACGAATGAGTAAGAATGGATCGTATGAATGAATTAGAATGGATTGAATTAGAATGAATCGTACGAATGAATTAGAATGGATCGTACGAATGAATTAGAATGGATCGTACGAATGAATTAGAATGGATTGAATTAGAATGAATCGTACGAATGAATTAGAATGAATCATACCGTACGAATGAATTAGAATGGATCATACGAATAAATTAGAATGGATCGTACGAATGACTTAGAATGGATCGTTCGAATGAATTAGAATGGATCGTACGAAGGAATTTGAATGGATCGTACGATTGAATTAGAATGGATCGTACGAATGAATTACAATGAATTAGAATGGATCGTACGAATGAATTAGAATGGATCGTACGAATGAAATAGAATGGATCGTATGAATGAATTAGAATGGATCGTGCGAATGAATTAGGATGGATCGTACGAATGAAATAGAATGGATTCACACGAATGTATCCATTCTAATTCAATGGATCGTGCGAATGAATTAGAATGGATCGTATGAATGAATTAGAATGGATCGTACGAAGGAATTAGAATGGATCGTACGAATGAATTAGAATGGATCGTACGAATGAATTACAATGGATTGAATTAGAATGAATCGTACGAATGAATTAGAATGAATCATACCGTACGAATGAATTAGAATGGATCATACGAATGAAATAGAATGGATCGTATGAATGAATTAGAATGGATCGTGCGAATGAATTAGAATGGATCGTACGAATGAAATAGAATGGATTCATTCGTGCGAATGAATTAGAATGGATCGTACGAATGAGTAAGAATGGATCGTACGAATGAATTAGAATGGATCGTATGAATGAATTAGAATGGATACATTCATGCGAATGAATTAGAATGGATCATACGAATGAGTAAGAATGGATCGTGCGAATGAATTAGAATGGATCATATGAATGAATTAGAATGGATCGTATGAATGAATTAGAATGGATCGTGCGAATAAATTAGAATGGATCGTATGAATGAATCAGAATAGATTGTGCGAATGAATTAGAATGGATCGTACGAATGAATTAGAATGGATACATTCGTGCGAATGAATTAGAATGGATCGTATGAATGAATTAGAATCGATCGTACGAATGAATTAGAATAGATCATGCGAATGAATTAGAATGGATCGTACGAATGAATTAGAATGGATACATTCGTGCAAAAGAATTAGAATGGATCGTATGAATGAAATAGAATAGATCGTACGAATGAATTAGAATGGATCATGCGAATGAATTAGAATGGATCGTGCGAATGAATTAGAATGGATCGTATGAATGAATTAGAATGGATCGTGCGAATAAATTAGAATGGATCGTACGAATGAATTAGAATGGATCGTACGAAGGAATTAGAATGGATAGTACGAATGAATTAGACTGGATTGTACGAATGAGATAGAATGGATCGTACAAATGAATTAGAATGGATACATTCATGCGAATGAATTATAATGGATCATACGAATGAATTAGAATGGATTCATTCGTGCGAATGAATTAGAATGGATCGTACGAATGAGTAAGAATGGATCGTACGAATGAATTAGAATGGATTGAATTAGAATGAATCGTACGACTGAATTTGAATGGATCGTACGAATGAATTAGAATGGATCGTACGAATGAATTAGAATGGATGGAATTAGAATGAATCGTATGAATGAATTAGAATGAATCATACTGTACGAATGAATTAGAATGGATCATACGAAGGAATTAGAATGGATCGTACGAATGAATTAGAATGGATCGTACGAAGGAATTAGAATGGATCGTACGAAGGAATTAGAATGGATAGTACGAATGAATTAGAATGGATACCTTCGTGCAAATGAATTAGAATGGATCGTACGAATGAGTAAGAATGAATCGTACGAATGAAATAGAATGGATCGTATGAATGAATTAGAATGGATCGTGCGAATGAATTAGAATGGATCGTACAAATGAATTAGAATAGATTGTGCGAATGAATTAGAATGGATTGTTAGAATGAATTAGAATGGATCGTACGAATGAATTAGAATAGATCGTATGCATGAATTAGAATGGATCGTGCGAATGAATTAGAATGGATCGTACGAATGAATTAGAATGGATCGTACGAATGAATTAGAATGGATCGTATGAATGAATTAGATTGGATCTTATTAATGAATTAGAATGGATCGTACGAATGAATTAGCATGGATTGAATTAGAATGAATCGTACGAATGAATTAGAATGAATCATACCGTACGAATAAATTAGAATGGATCATACGAAGGAATTAGAATGGATCGTACGAATGAATTAGAATGGATCGTACGAATGAAATAGAATGGATCGTATGAATGAATTAGAATGGATCGTGGGAATGAATTAGAATGGATCGTTCGAATGAATTAGAATAGATTGTGCGAATGAATTAGAATGGATCGTACGAATGAATTAGAATGGATCGTGCGAATAAATTAGAATGGATCGTACGAATGAATTAGAATGGATCGTACGAATGAATTAGAATAGATTGTGCGAATGAATTAGAATGGATCGTACGAATGAATTAGAATGGATCGTACGAATGAATTAGAATGGATCGTACGAATGAATTAGAATGGATCGTGCGAATGAATTAGAATGTATCGTACGAATGAATTAGAATCGATCGTACGAATGAATTAGAATGGATCGTACGAATGAATTAGAATGGATCGTACGAATGAATTAGAATGGATCGTATGCATGGATTAGAATGGATCGTGCGAATGAATTAGAATGGATCGTAGGAATGAATTAGAATGGATCGTACGAAGGAATTAGAATGGATCGTATGAATGAATTAGAATGGATCGTGCGAATGAATTAGAATGGATCGTACGAATGAAATAGAATGGATTCGCACGAATGTATCCATTCTAATTCATTCATACGATCCATTCTAATTCATTCATACGATCCATTCTATTTCATTCGTACGATCCATTCTTACTCATTCGTACGATCCATTCTAATTCATTTGCATGATCCATTCTAATTCATTCATACGATCCATTCTAATTCCTTCGTACGATCCATTCTAATTCATTCGTACGATCCATTCTAATTCATTCGCACGATATATTCTAATTCATGCATACGATCCATTCTAATTCATTACTACGATCCATTCTAATTCATTCGTACGATCCATTCTAATTCCTTCGTATGATCCATTCTAATTTATTCGCACGATCCATTCTAATTCATTCGTACGATCCATTCTAATTCATTCGTACGATCCATTCTAATTCATTCGCACGAATGTATCCATTCTAATTCATTCGTACAATCCATTCTTACTCATTCGTAATGAATTAGAATGGATACATTCGTGCAAAAGAATTAGAATGGATTGTATGAATGAATTAGAATGGATCGTGCAAATGAATTAGAATGGATTATGCGAATGAATTAGAATGGATCGTACGAATGAATTAGAATAGATCGTATGAATTAGAATGGATACATTCGTGCGAATGAATTAGAATGGATCGTGCGAATGAATTAGAATGGATCGTACGAATGAATTAGAATGGATCGTACGAAGGAATTAGAATGGATACACGATCCAGATCCATTCTAATTCATTCGCACGATCCATTCTAATTCATTCGTACGATCCATTCTAATTCATTCGTACGATCCATTCTAACTCATTCGCACGATCCATTCTAATTCATTCGCACGATCCATTCTAATTCATTCGCACGATCCATTCTAATTCATTCATACGATCCATTCTATTTCATTCGTACGATCCATTCTTACTCATTTGTACGATCCATTCTAATTCATTTGCACGAATGATCCATTCTACTTCATTCATACTATCCATTCTAATTCCTTCGTACGATCCATTCTAATTCATTCGAACGATCCATTCTAAGTCATACATACGATCCATTCTAATTCATTCGTACGATCCATTCTAATTCATTCGTACGATCCATTCTTACTCATTCGTACGATCCATTCGTATCCATTCTAATTCATTCGTACGATCTATTCTAATTCATTCGTAAGATCCATTCTAATTCATTAATACGATCCTATCTAATTCATTCATACGATCCATTCTAATTCATTCGCACGATCCATTCTAATTCATTCGCACGATCCATTCTAATTCATTCATACGATCCATTCTATTTCATTCGTACGATCCATTCTTACTCATTCGTACGATCCATTCTAATTCATTTGCACGAAGGTATCCATTCCAATTCATTCGTACTATCCATTCTAATTCGTGCGATCGTACGAATGAATTAGAATGGATCGTGCGAATGAATTAGAATGGATCGTGCGAATGAATTAGAATGGATCGTACGAATGAAATAGAATGGATCGTATGAATGAATTAGAATGGATCGTGCGAATGAATTAGAATGGATCGTGCGAATGAATTAGAATGGATCGTGCGAATGAATTAGAATGGATCGTATGAATGAATTAGATTGGATCGTATTAATGAATTAGAATGGATCGTACGAATGAATTAGAATAGATCGTACGAATGAATTAGAATGGATACGAATGGATCGTACGAATGAGTAAGAATGGATCGTACGAATGAATTAGAATGGATCGTACGAATGAATTAGAATGGATCGTACGTATGACTTAGAATGGATCGTTCGAATGAATTAGAATGGATCGTACGAAGGAATTAGAATGGATAGTACGAATGAAGTAGAATGGATCGTACGAATGAGTAAGAATGGATCGTACGAATGAATTTGAATGGATCATACGAATGAATTAGAATGGGTACATTCGTGCGAATGAATTAGAATGGATCATATGAATAAATTAGAATGGATCGTTTGAATGAATGCGAATGGATCGTGCGAATGAATTAGAATGGATTGTACGAATGAATTAGAATGGATCGTATGAATGAATTAGAATGGATCGTGCGAATGAATTAGAATGGATCGTACGAATGAAATAGAATGGATTCGCACGAATGTATCCATTCTAATTCATTCGTACGATCCATTCTAATTCATTCGTACAATCCACTCTAATTCATTCGTACGATCCATTCTTACACATTCGTGCGATCCATTCTTACTCATTCGTACGATCCATTCTAATTAATTCGTACGACCCATTCTAATTCATTCGTACGATCGATTCTAATTCATTCGTATGATCCATTCTAATTCATTCGCACAATCTATTCTAATTCATTCGTACGATCCATTCTAATTTATTCGCACGATCCGTTCTAATTCCTTCGTATGATCCATTCTAATTCATTCGTACGGTATGATTCATTCTAATTCATTCGTACGATTCATTCTAATTCAATCCATTCTAATTCATTCGTACGATCAATTCTAATTCATTCGTACGATCCATTCTAATTCATTCGTACGATTCATTCTAATTCAATCCATTCTAATTCATTCGTACAATCCATTCTTACTCATTCGTACGATCCATTCTAATTCATTTGCATGAATGAATCCATTCTAATTCATTCGTACGATCCATTCTAATTCATTCGTACGAATGAAATAGAATGGATCGTACGAAGGAATTAGAAAGGATCGTATAAACGAATTAGAATGGATCGTATGAATGAAATAGAATAGATCGTACGAATGAATTAGAATGGATCGTATGAATGAATTAGATTGGATCGTATGAATAAATTAGAATGGATCGTATGGATGAATTAGAATAGATTGTGCGAATGAATTAGAATGGATCGTACGAATGAATTAGAATGGATACATTCGTGCAAATGAATTAGAATGGATCGTATTAATTCATTCGTATGATCCATTCTATCTCATTCGTACGATCCATTCTAATTCATTCGTACGAACCATTCTAATTCATTCATACGATCTATTCTAATTCATTCGTACGATCCATTCTAATTCATTCGTACGATCCATTCTAATTCATTCGTACGATCCATTCTAATTCATGCGCACAATCTATTCTAATTAATTCGCACAATCTATTCTAATCATTCGTACGATCCATTCTTATCGTACGATCCATTCTAATTCAATCCATTCTAATTCATTCGTACGATCCATTCTAATTCATTCGTACGATCCATTCTAATTCATTCGCACGATCCATTCTAATTCATTCGCATGATCCATTATAATTCATTCACACGATCCATTCTAATTCATTCATACGATCCATTCTATTTCATTCGTACGATCCATTCTTACTCATTCGTACAATCCATTCTATTTCATTCGTACGATCCATTCTAATTCATTCGCATGATCCATTCTAATTCATTCGCATGATCCATTCTAATTCATTCGCACAATTTATTCTAATTCATTCGCACGATCCATTCTAATTCATTCGCACGATCCATTCTAATTCATTCATACGATCCATTCTATTTCATTCGTACGATCCATTCTTACTCATTCGCACGATCCATTCTAATTCATTCGTACGATCCATTCTAATTCATTCGTACGATCCATTCTAATTCATTCGCACAATCTATTCTAATTCATTCGTACGATCCATTCTAATTCATTCGCACGATCCTACGAATGAATTAGAATAGATTGTGCGAATGAATTAGAATGGATCTGGATCGTGTATCCATTCTAATGAAATAGATCCATTCGTACGATCCATTCTAATTCCTTCGTATGATCCATTCTAATTCATTCGTACGGTATGATTCATTCTAATTCATTCGTACGATTCATTCTAATTCAATCCATTCTAATTCATTCATACGATCCATTCTATTTCATTCGTACAATCCAGTCTAATACATTCTAATTTATTCGCACGATCCATTCTAATTCATTCATACGATCCATTCTAATTCATTCATATGATCCATTCTAATTCATTCGCACGATCCAATCTAATTCATTCGTACGATCCATTCTAATTCATTCGCACAATCTATTCTAATTCATTCGCACGATCCATTCTAATCCATTCATACGATCCATTCTAATTCATTCGTACGATCCATTCTAATTCATTCATACGATCCATTCTAATTCATTCGTACGGTCCATTCTAATTCATTCGCACGATCCATTCTAATTCATTCATACGATCTATTCTAATTCATTCGTATGTATACATTCTAATTCATTCATACGATCCATTCTAATTCTACGATCCATTCTTACTCATTCGTATTATCCATTTTAATTCATTCACACGAATGTATCAACTCTAATTCATTCGTACGATCGATTCTAATTCATTCGCACGATCCATTCTAATTCATTCGTACGATCCATTCTAATTCCTTCGTACGATCCATTTTAATTCAATCGCACGATCCATTCTAATTCATTCATACGATCCATTGTAATTCATTCATACGATCTATTCTAATTCTTTCGCACGAATGTATCCATTCTATTTCATTCGTACGATCCATTCTAATTCCTTCGTACGATCCATATTCTAATTCATTCGTACGATCCATTCTAATTTATTCGTACAATCCATTCTAATTCATTCGCACGAATGTATCCATTCTAATTCATTCGTACGATCCATTCTACGAATTAGAATGGATCGTATGAATGAATTAGAATAGATCGTGCGAATAAATTAGAATGGATCGTATCAATGAATTAGAATAGATTGTGCGAATGAATTAGAATGGATCGTACGAATGAATTAGAATGGATACATTCGTGCGAATGAATTAGAATGGATCATACGAATGAATTAGAATGGATCATATGAATGAATTAGAATGGATTGTACGAATGAATTAGAATGGATACATTTATGCGAATGAATTAGAATAGATCATACGAATGAATTAGAATGGATACATTCGTACAAATGAATTAGAATGGATCGTACGAATGAATTAGAGTGGATACATTCGTACAAATGAATTAGAATAGATCGTACGAATGAATTAGAATGGATACATTCGTGCGAATGAATTAGAATGGATCATATGAATGAATTAGAATGGATCGTGCGAATGAATTAGAATGGATCGTACGAATGAGTAAGAATGGATCGTACGAAGAAATAGAATGATCGTATGAATGAATTAGAATGGATCGTACGAATGAATTAGAATGGGTCGTACGAATGAATTAGAATGGATACACGATCCAGATCCATTCTAATTCATTCGCACGATCCATTCTAATTAGAATGGATCGTACGAATGAATTAGAATGGATCGTGCGAATGAATTAGAATGGATCGTGCGAATGAATTAGAATGGATCGTACGAATGAGTAAGAATGGATCGTACGAATGAAATAGAATGGATCGTACGAATGAATTAGAATGGATCGTGCGAATGAATTATAATTGATCGTACGAATGAATTAGAATAGATTGTGCAAATGAATTAAAATGATTCGTATAAATGAATTAGAATGGATCGTATGAGTGAATTAGAATGGATACGAAGGAATTAGAATAGATCGTACGAATGAATTAGAATGGATACGAATGGATCGTACGAATGAATTAGAATGGATCGTGCGAATGAATTATAATTGATCGTACGAATAAATTAGAATAGATTGTGCAAATGAATTAAAATGATTCGTATAAATGAATTAGAATGGATCGTATGAGTGAATTAGAATGGATACGAAGGAATTAGAATAGATCGTACGAATGAATTAGAATGGATACGAATGGATCGTACGAATGAGTAAGAATGGATCGTACGAATGAAATAGAATGGATTGTACGAATGAATTAGAATGGATACATTCGTGCGAATGAATTAGGATGGATCGTATGAATGAATTAGAATGGATCGTACGAATGAATTAGAATGGATACATTCGTGCGAATGAATTAGAATGGATCGTATGAATGAATTAGAATCGATCGTCTCATGCATACGATGAGCAAGAATGGATCGTACGAATGAATTAGAATGGATTGAATTAGAATGAATCGTACGAATGAATTAGAATGGATCGTACGAATGAATTAGAATGGATCGTACGAATGAAATAGAATGGATTGAGTTAGAATGAATCGTACGAAAGAATTAGAATGAATCATACCGTACGAATGAATTAGAATGGATCGTACGAATGAATTAGAATGGATCATACGAAGGAATTAGAATGGATCGTGCGAATGAATTAGAATGGATCATGCGAATGAAATAGAATGGATCGTATGAATGAATTAGAATGGATCGTGCGAATGAATTAGAATGGATCGTACAAATGAATTAGAATAGATTGTGCGAATGAATTAGAATGGATCGTACGAATGAATTATAATGGATCGTACGAATGAATTAGAATGGATCGTATGAATGAATTAGAATGGATCGTGCGAATGAATTAGAATGGATCGTACGAATGAATTAGAATGGATTGAATTAGAATGAATCGTACGAATGAATTAGAATGGACCGTACGAATGAATTAGAATGGATCGTATGAATGAATTAGAATGGATCGTGCGAATGAATTAGAATGGATCGTACGAATGAAATAGAATGGATCGTATGAATGAATTAGAATAGATTGTGCGAATGTATTAGAATGGATCATACGATTGAGTAAGAATGGATTGTACAAATGAAATAGAATAGATCGTACGAATGAATTAGAATGGATCGTATGAATGAATTAGAATGGATCGTGCGAATGAATTAGAATGGATCGTACGAATGAATTAGAATGGATCGTATGAATGAATTAGAATGGATCGTAGTAATGAATTAGAATGGATCCTACGAATGAATTAGAATAGATTGTGCGAATGAATTAGAATGGATCTGGATCGTGTATCCATTCTAATTCATTCGTACGACCCATTCTAATTCATTTGCACGATCTATTCTAATTCATTCGTACAATCTAATATATTTCATTCGTACAATCCATTCTAATTCATTTATACGAACCAATCTAATTCATTCATACGATCCATTCTAATTCATTCATACGATCTATTCTATTTCATTCATACGATCCATTCTAATTCGTTTGTAGGATCCTTTCTAATTCCTTCGTACGATCCATTCTATTTCATTCGTATGACCCATTCTAATTCATAAGTACGATTCATTCTAATTCATTCAAACGATCCATTCTAATTCATTCGTACGATCCATTCTAATTCATTCGCACAATCCATTCTAATTCATTCGAACGATCCATTCTAAGTCATTCGTACGATTCATTCTAATTCATTCGTACGATCCATTCTAATTCATTCGTACGAATGTATCCATTCCAATTCATTCGTACGATCCATTCTAATTCATTCGCACAAACTATTCTAATTCATTCGTACGATCAATTCTAATTCATTAGCATGATCCATTCTAATTCATTCGTACTATCCATTCTAATTCCTTCGTATCCATTCTAATTCACTCATACGATCCATTCTAATTCATTCATACGATCCATTCTAATTCATTCGCATGAATGTATCCATTCTAATTCATTCGTACGATCCATTCTAATTCATTCGCACAATCTATTCTAATTCATTCGTGCGAATGAATCCATTCTAATTCATTCGTATGATCCATTCTAATTCATTCGCATGAATGAATCCATTCTAATTCATTCGTACGATCCATTCTATTTCATTCGTACGATCCATTCTAATTCATTCGCACGATCCATTCTAATTCATTCGTACGATCGATTCTAATTCATTCATATGATCCGTTCTAATTCATTCGCACGAATGTATCCATTCTAATTCATTCGTACGATCCATTCTAATTCATTCGCACGATCCATTCTAATTCATTCATACGATCCATTCTATTTCATTCGTACGATCCATTCTTACTCATTCGTTCATTTGCACGAAGGTATCCATTCTAATTCATTCATACTATCCATTCTAATTCTTTCGTACGATCCTTTCTAATTCATTCGTACGATCCATTCTAATTCATTCGTACGATCCATTCTAATTCCTTCGTATGATCCATTCTAATTCATTCGTACGGTATGATTCATTCTAATTCATTCGTACGATTCATTCTAATGCAATCCATTCTAATTCCTTCGTACGATCCATTCTAATTCATTCATATGATCCATTCTAATTCATTCGTACGATCCATTCTCATTCATTCGCACGATCCATTCTAATTCATTCGTACGATCCATTCTAATTCCTTCGTACGATCCATTCTAATTCCTTCGTACGATCCATTCTAATTCATTCGTATGATCCATTCTAATTCATTCGTACGATTCATTCTAATTCAATCCATTCTAATTCATTCGTACGATCCATTCTAATTCATTCGTACGATCCATTCTAATTCATTCGCACGATCCATTCTAATTCATTCATACGATCTATTCTAATTCATTCGTACGATCCATTCTAATTCATTCGCATGAATGTATCCATTCTAATTCATTCGCACGATCCATTCTAATTCATTCATACGATCCATTCTATTTCATTCGTAGGATCCATTCTTACTCATTCGTACGATCCATTCTAATTCATTCGTACGATCCATTCTAATTCCTTCGTATGATCCATTCTAATTCATTCGTACGGTATGATTCATTCTAATTCAGTCGTACGATTCATTCTAATTCAATCCATTCTAATTCATTCGTACGATCCATTCTAATTCATTCGTACTATGCATTCTAATTCATTCGTACGATCCATTCAAATGATCCATTCTATCTCATTTGAATGAATTAGAATGGATCGTTTGAGTGAATGCATTGGATCGTATGAATGAATTAGAATAGATCGTACGAATGAATTAGAATGGATCGTACGAATGAATTAGAATGGATACATTCGTGCGAATGAATTAGAATGGATCATACGAATGAATTAGAGTGGATACATTCGTACAAATGAATTTGAATGGATCGTACGAATGAATTAGAATGAATACATTCGTGCGAATGAATTAGAATGGATCGTACGAATGAATTAGAATGGATCGAATGAATGAATTAGAATGGAACGTGCGAATGAATTAGAATGGATCGTACGAATGAATTAGAATGGATCGTACGAATGAATTAGAATGGATTGAATTAGAATGAATCGTATGAATGAATTAGAATGAATCATACCGTACGAATGAATTAGAATGGATCATACGAAGGAATTAGAATGGATCGTACGAATGAATTAGAATGGATCGTACGAATGAATTAGAATGGATCGTATGAAGGAATTAAAATGGATCGTACGAAGGAATTAGCATGGATAGTACGAATGAACTAGAATGGATACCTTCGTTCAAATGAATTAGAATGGATCGTACGAATGAGTAAGAATGGATCGTACGAATGAAATAGAATGGATCGTATGAATGAATTAGAATGGATTAGAATGGATCGTATGCATGAATTAGAATCGATCGTACGAATGAATTAGAATAGATTGTGCGAATGAATTAGAATGGATCGTACGAATGAATTGGAATGGATACATTCGTGCGAATTCGTTAGAATGGATCGTACGAATGAGTAAGAATGGATCGTACGAATGAATTAGAATGGATTGAATTAGAATGAATCGTACGAATAAATTAGAATGGATCGTACGAATGAATTAGAATGGATCGCACGAATGAATTAGAATGGATTGAATTAGAATGAATCGTACGAATGAATTAGAATGAATCATACCGTACGAATGAATTAGAATGGATCATACGAAGGAATTAGAATGGATCGTACGAATGAATTAGAATGGATCGTACGAATGAATTAGAATGGATCGTACGAATGAAATAGAATAGATCGTACGAATGAATTAGAATGGATCGTACGAATGAATTAGAATGGACACATTCGTGCGAATGAATTAGAACGGATCATATGAATGAATTAGAATCGATCGTACGAATGAATTAGAATGGATCGTGCGAATGAATTAGAATGGATCGTACGAATGAAATAGAATGGATCGTACGAATGAATTAGAATGGATTCATTCATGCGAATGAATTAGAATGGATCATACGAATGAATTAGAATGGATTCATTCGCACGAATGAATTAGAATAGATTGTGCGAATGAATTAGAATGGATCGTACGAATGAATTAGAATGGATACATTCATGCGAATGAATTAGAATGGATCGTATGAATGAATTAGAATGGATCGTATGAGTGAATTAGAATGGATACGAAGGAATTAGAATAGATAGTACGAATGAATTAGAATGGATCATGCTAATGAATTAGAATTGATCGTACGAATGAATTAGAATAGTTTGTGCGAATGAATTAGAATGGATCGTACGAATGAATTGGAATGGATACATTCGTACGAATGAATTAGAATGGATCGTACGAATGAATTAGAATGAATCGTACGAATGACTTAGAATGGATCGTTCGAATGAATTAGAATGGATTGTGCGAATGAATTAGAATGGATCGTACGAATGAATTAGAATGGATCGTTTGAATGAATTAGAATGAATCGTACTTATGAATTAGAATGGGTCATACGAATGAAATTGAATGGATCGTACGAAGGAATTAGAAAGGATCCTACAAACGAATTAGAATGGATCGTATGAATGAAATAGAATAGATCGTATGAATGAATTAGAATGGATCGTATGAATGAATTAGAATGGATCGTACGTATCAATTAGACGTACGATCCATTCTAATTCATTCGTACAATCTATTCTAATTCATTCGTACGATCCATTCTAATTTATTCATAAAATCCATTCTAATTCATTCGCACGAATATATCCATTCTAATTCATTCATACGATCCATACTAATTCATTCATATAATCCATTCTAATTCATTCATACGATCCATTCTAATTCCTTCGTACGAATGTATCTACTCTAATTCATTCATACGATCCATTCTAATTCATTCGCACGATCCATTCTAATTCATACGTACGATCCATTCTAATTCATTCATATGATCCATTCTAATTCATTCGTACGATCCATTCTAATTCATTCGCACGATCTATTCTAATTCATTCATACAATCCATTCTATTTCATTCGTACGATCCATTCTAATTCATTCATACGATCCAATCTAATTCATTCATACGATCCATTCAAATTCATTAATACGAATGAATTAGAATGGATCATATGAATGAAGTAGAATGGATCGTACGAATGAATTAGAATGGATCGTATGAAGGAATTAGAATGGATCGTACGAAGGAATTAGAATGGATCATGCTAATGAATTAGAATTGATCGTACGAATGAATTAGAATAGATTGTGCGAATGAATTAGAATGGATCGTACGAATGAATTAGAATGGATCGTATGAATGAATTAGAATGGATACATTCGTGCGAATGAATTAGAATGGATCATATGAATGAATTAGAATGGATCGTTTGAGTGAATGCGAATGGATCGTGCGAATGAATTAGAATGGATTGTACGAATGAATTAGAATGGATCGAATGAATTAGAATGGATCGTACGAATGAAATAGAATGGATCGTACGAATGAATTGGAATGGATACATTCGTGCGAATGAATTAGAATGGATCGTATGAATGAATTAGAGTGGCTGCATTCGTACAAATGAATTAGAATGGATCGTGCGAATGAATTAGAATGGATCGTGCGAATGAATTAGAATGGATCGTATGAATGAATTAGATTGGATCGTATTAATGAATTAGAATGGATCATGTGAATGAATTAGAATGGATCGTACGAATGAATTAGAATGGATCGTACGAATGACTTAGAATGGATCGTTCGAATGAATTAGAATAGATTGTGCGAATGAATTAGAATGGATCGTACGAATGAATTAGAAAGGATACATTCGTGCGAATGAATTAGAAGGGATCGTATGAGTGTGAATGAATTAGAATGGATCGTGCGAATGAATTAGAATGGATCGTATTAATGAATTAGAATGGATCGTGCGAATGAATTAGAATGGATCGTACGAATGAGTAAGAATGGATCGTGCGAATGAATTAGAATGGATTGTACGAATGAATTAGAATGGATCGTACGAATGAATTAGAATGGATACATTCGTGCGAATCCATTCTATTTCATTCGTACGATCCATTCTAATTCATTCGCACGATCCATTCTAATTCATTCATATGATTCATTCTAATTCATTCGTACGATCCATTCTAATTCATTCGCACAATCTATTCTAATTCATTCGTATGATCCATTCTAATTCATTCGCACGATCCATTCTAATTCATTCATACGATCCATTCTATTTCATTCGTACGATCCATTCTTACTTATTCGTACGATCCATTCTAATTCATTTGCACGAAGGTATCCATTCTAATTCATTCGTACTATCCATTCTAATTTCTTCGTACGATCCATTCTAATTCATTCGCACGATCCATTCTAATTCATTCATACGATCCATTCTATTTCATTCGTACGTTCCATTCTTACTCATTCGTACGATCCATTCTAATTCATTTGCACGAAGGTATCCATTCTAATTCATTCGTACTATCCATTCTAATTCCTTCGTACGATCCATTCTAATTCCTTCGTACGATCCATTCTAATTCATTCGTACGATCCATTCTAATTCATTCGTACGATCCATTCTAATTCATTCGTATGATCCATTCTAATTCATTCGTACGGTATGATTCATTCTAATTCATTCGTACGATTCATTCTAATTCAATCCATTCTAATTCATTCGTACGATCCATTCTAATTCATTCATACGATCCATTCTAATTCATGTGTACGATTCATTCTAATTCAATCCATTCAAATTCATTCGTACGATCCATTCTTACTCATTCGTACGATCCATTCTAATTCATTCGCACGAATGAATCCATTCTAATTCATTCGTATGATCCATTCTAATTCATTCGCATGAATGTATCCATTCTAATTCATTCGTACGATCCATTCTATGTCATTCGTACAATCCATTCTATTTCATTCGTACGATCCATTCTAATTCATTCGCACGATCTATTCTAATTCATTCGCATGATCCATTCTAATTCATTCGTACGATCGATTCTAATTCATTCATACGATCCATTCTAATTCATTCATACAATCCATTCGAATTCTTTTGCACGAATATATCCATTCTAATTCATTCGTTCGATCCATTCTAATTCTTTCATACGATCCATTCTAATTCATTCGTACGATCCATTCTAATTCATTCGTACGATCCATTCTAATTCATTCGCACAATCTATTCTAATTCATTCGTACGATCCATTCTAATTCATTCGTACGATCTATTCTATTTCATTCGTACAATCCATTCTTACTCAATCGTATGATCAATTCTAATCCATTCGCACAATCTATTCTAATTCATTCGTACGATCCATTCTATTTCATTCGTACGATCCATTCTAATTCATACGATCCATTAGAATGGATCGTATGAATGAATTAGAATCGATCGTATGAATGAAATAGAATGGATTGTACGAATGAGATAGAATGGATCTTGTACGAATGAGATAGAATGGATCGTACGAATGAATTAGATTGGATCGTGCGAATGAATTAGAATGGATCGTACGAATGAATTAGAATGGATCGAACGAATGAATTAGAATGGATACATTCGTACGAATGAATTAGAATGGATCGTACGAATGAATTAGAATGGATCGTACGAATGACTTAGAATGGATCGTTCGAATGAATTAGAATAGATTGTGCGAATAAATTAGAATGGATCGTACGAATGAACTAGAATGGATACATTCGTGCGAACGAATTAGAATGGATCATACGAATGAATTAGAATGGATCGTACGAATGAATAAGAATGGATCGTACGAATGAATTAGAATGGATCGTACGAATGAATTAGAATGGATCGTACGAATGAATTAGAATGGATCGTATGAATGAATTAGAATGGATTGAATTAGAATGAATCGTACGAATGAATTAGCATTGATCGTGCTAATGAATTAGAATGGAACGTACGAATGAATTAGAATGGATCGTAGAATGGATCGTATGAATGAATTAGAATGGATCGTATGAATGAATTAGAATGGATCGTGCGAATGAATTAGAATGGATCGTAGGAATGAATTAGAATAGATTGTGCGAATGAATTAGAATGGATCGTACGAATGAATTAGAATGGATCGTACGAATGAATTAGAATGGATCGTATGCATGAATTAGAATGGATCGTGCAAATGAATTATAATGGATCGTACGAAGGAATTAGAATGGATCGTATGAATGAATTAGAATGGATCGTGCGAATGAATTAGAATGGATCGTACGAATGAAATAGAATGGATTCGCACGAATGTATCCATTCTAATTCATTCGTACGATCCATTCTAATTCATTCGTACAATCCATTCTAATTCATTCGTACAATCCATTCTAATTCATTCGCACGATCCATTCTAATTCATACGATCCATTCTAATTCATTCGTACGATCCATTCTAATTCAATCCATTCTAATTCATTCGTACGATCCATTCTTACTCGCACAATCTATTCTAATTAATTCGTACGATCCATTCTAATTCATTCATACGATCCATTCGTATCCATTCTAATTCATTCGTACGATCTATTCTAATTCATTCGTACAATCCATTCTAATTCATTAATACGATCCATTCTAATTCATTCATACGATCCATTCTATTTCATTCGTACGATCCATTCTTACTCATTCGCACGATCCATTCTAATTCATTCGTACGATCCATTCTAGAATGGATTATATGAATGAATTAGAATGTATCGTGCGAATGAATTAGAATGGATCGTACGAATGAATTAGAATGGATACATTCGTGCGAAAAAATAAGAATAGATCGTATGAATGAATTAGAATGGATCGTGCGAATGAATTAGAATGGATCGTACGAATGAAATAGAATGGATTGTACGAATGAGATAGAATGGATCGTACGAATGAATTAGAATGGATACATTCGTGCGAATGAATTAGAATGGATCGTATGAATGAATTAGAGTGGATACATTCGTACAAATGAATTAGGATGGATCGTATGAATGAATTAGAGTGGATACATTCGTACGAATGAATTAGAATAGATTGTGCGAATAAATTAGAATGGATCGTACGAATGAATTAGAATGGATCATGCGAATGAATTAGAATGGATCGTATTAATGAATTAGAATGGATCGTGCGAATGAATTAGAATGGATCGTACGAATGAGTAAGAATGGATCGTGCGAATGAATTAGAATGGATTGTACGAATGAATTAGAATGGATCGTACGAATGAATTAGAATGGATACATTCGTGCGAATCCATTCTATTTCATTCGTACGATCCATTCTAATTCATTCGCACGATCCATTCTAATTCATTCATACGATCCATTCTAATTCATTCGTACAATCCATTCTAATTCATTCGTACGATCCATTCTAATTCATTCGCACAATCTATTCTAATTCATTTGTACGATCCATTCTAATTCATTCGCACGATCCATTCTAATTCATTCATACGATCCATTCTATTTCATTCGTACGATCCATTCCTACTCATTCGTACGATCAATTCTAATTCATTTGCACGAAGGTATCCATTCTAATTCATTCGTATGATCCATTCTAATTCATTCGCATGAATGTATCCATTCTAATTCATTCGTACGATCCATTCTATCTCATTCGTACAATCCATTCTATTTCATTCGTACGATCCATTCTAATTCATTCGCACGATCCATTCTACTCATTCGTACGATCCATTCTAATTCATTCGCACGAATGAATCCATTCTAATTCACTCGTATGATCCATTCTAATTCATTCGTACAATCCATTCTATTTCATTCGTACGATCCATTCTTACACATTCGTACGATCCATTCGTATCCATTCTAATTCATTCGTACGATCCATTCTAATTCATTCGCACAATCTATTCTAATTCATTCGTACGATCCATTCTATTTCATTCGTACGATCCATTCTAATTCATTCGCACGATCCATTCTAATTCATTCGTACGATCCATTCTACTCATTCGTACGATCCATTCTAATTCATTCGCACGAACGAATCCATTCTAATTCATTCGTATGATCCATTCTAATTCATTCGTACAATCCATTCTATTTCATTCGTACGATCCATTCTTACTCATTCGTATGGTCCATTCGTATCCAATCTAATTCATTCGTACGATCCATTCTAATTCATTCGCACAATCTATTCTAATTCATTCGTACGATCCATTCTAATTCATTCGCACGGTATGATTAGATTGGATCGTACGAATGAATTAGAATGGATACATTCATGCTAATGAGTTAGAATGGATCATACGAATGAATTAGAATAGATTCATTCGTGCGAATGAATTAGAATGGATCGTACGAATGAGTAAGAATGGAATTAGAATGGATAGTACGAATGAATTAGAATGGATACCTTTGTGCAAATGAATTAGAATGGATCGTATGAATGTATCCATTCTAATTCATTCGTACGATCCATTCTAATTCATTCTAATTCACCATTCTATTTCATTCGTACGATCCATTCTAATTCATTGGATCGTACGAATGAATTAGAATGGATCGTACGAATGAATTAGAATGGATCGTATGAATGAATTAGAATGGATCGTGCGAATGAATTAGAATGGATCGTACGAATGAAATAGAATGGATCGTACGAATGAATTAGAATAGATTGTGCGAATGGATTAGAATGGATCATACGATTGAGTAAGAAAGGATTGTACGAATGAATTAGAATGGATTATACGAATAAATTAGAATGGATCGTACGAATGAATTAGAATAGATTGTACGAATGAATTAGAATAGATTGTGCGAATGAATTATAATGGATCGTACGAATGAATTGGAATGGATACATTCGTGCGAATGAATTAGAATGGATCGTATGAATGAATTAAAGTGGATACATTTGTACAAATGAATTAGGATGGATCGTATGAATGAATTAGAGTGGATACATTCGTACGAATGAATTAGAATAGATTGTGCGAATGAATTAGAATGGATCGTACGAATGAATTAGAATGGATACATTCATGCGAATGAATTAGAATGGATCGTATGAATGAATTAGAATGGATCGTGCGAATGAATTAGAATGGATCGTACGAATGAATTAGAATGGATCGTATGAATGAATTAGATTGGATCGTATTAATGAATTAGAATGGATCGTGCGAATGAATTAGAATGGATCGTACGAATGAATTAGAATGGATCGTACGAATGACTTAGAATGGATCGTTCGAATGAATTAGAATAGATTATGCGAATGAATTAGAATGGATCGTACGAATGAATTAGAAAGGATACATTCGTGCGAATGAATTAGAATGGATCGTATGAGTGTGAATGAATTAGAATGGATCGTGCGAATGAATTAGAATGGATCGTACGAATGAAATAGAATGGATTCGCACGAATGTATCCATTCTAATTCAATGGATCGTACGAATGAATTAGAATGGATCGTACGAACGAATTAGAATGGATCGTACGAATGAATTAGAATGGATCGTACGAATGAATTAGAATGGATCGTACGAATGAATGAGAATAGATTGTGCGAATGAATAAGAATGGATCGTACGAATGAATTAGAATGGATCGTATGAGTGTGAATGAATTAGAATGGATCGTGCGAATGAATTAGAATGGATCGTATTAATGAATTAGAATGGATCGTGCGAATGAATTAGAATGGATCGTGCGAATGAATTAGAATGGATCGTATGAATGAATTAGAATGGATCGTGCGAATGAATTAGAATGGATCGTACGAATGAAATAGAATGGATTCGCACGAATGTATCCATTCTAATTCATTCGTACGATCCATTCTAATTCATTCGCACGATCCATTCTAATTCATTCGTACGAATGTATCCATTCTAATTCATTCGTATGATCCATTCTAATTCATTCATACGAATGACTTAGAATGGATACATTCGTGCGAATGAATTAGAATGGATCGTACGAAGGAATTAGAATGGATAGTACAAATGAATTAGAATGGATACATTCGTGCGAATCCATTCTATTTCATTCGTAGATCCATTATAATTCATCCGTACGGTATGATTAGATCCATTCTAATTCATTCTCACAATCCATTCTAATTCATTCGCACGAATGAATTAGAATGGATCGTACGAATGAATTAGAATGGATGGAATTAGAATGAATCGTATTAGTGAATTAGAATGAATCATACCGTACGAATGAATTAGAATGGATCATACGAAGGAATTAGAATGGATCGTACGAATGAATTAGAATGGATCGTACGAATGAATTAGAATGGATCGTACGAAGGAATTAGAATGGATCGTACGAAGGAATTAGAATGGATAGTACGAATGAATTAGAATGGATACCTTCGTGCAAATGAATTAGAATGGATCGTACGAATGAGTAAGAATGGATCGTACGAATGAAATAGAATGGATCGTATGAATGAATTAGAATGGATCGTGCGAATGAATTAGAATGGATCGTACGAATGAATTAGAATAGATTGTGCGAATGAATTAGAATGGATCGTACGAAAGAATTATAATGGATCGTACGAATGAATTAGAATGGATCGTATGCATGAATTAGAATGGATCGTGCGAATGAATTAGAATGGATCGTATGAATGAATTAGAATGGATCGTACGAATGAATTAGAATGGATCGTATGAATGAATTAGATTGGATCGTATTAATGAATTAGAATGGATCGTACGAATGAATTAGCACGGATTGAATTAGAATGGATCGTACGCATGAATTAGAATGGATCGTACGAATGAATTAGAATCGATCGTGGGAATGAATTAGAATGGATCATATGAATGAATTAGAATGGATCGTATGAATGAATTAGAATGGATCGTGCGAATAAATTAGAATGGATCGTATGAATGAATTAGAATGGATCGTACGAATGAAATAGAATGGATTGTACGAATGAGATAGAATGGATCGTACGAATGAATTAGAATGGATACAATCGTGCGAATCCATTTTATTTCATTCGTACGATCCATTCTAATTCATTTGCACGATCCATTCTAATTCATTCATACGATCCATTCTAATTCATTCGTACGATCCATTCTATTTCATTCATACGATCCATTCGAATTCATTCGCACGATCCATTCTAATTCATTCGTACGATCCATTCTAATTCATTCGTACGATCCATTCTAATTCATTCGCACAATCTATACGTTCCATTCTAATTCATTCGTAAGATCCATTCTAATTCATTCGCACAATCTATTCTAATTGAATAGATTCTAATTAGAATGGATCATACGAATGAATTAGAATGGATCATACGAAGGAATTAGAATGGATCATACGAATGAAATAGAATGGATCGTATGAATGAATTAGAATGGATCGTGTGAATGAATTAGAATGGATCGTTCTAATTCATTCGCACGATCCATTCTAATTCATTCGCACGAATGTATCCATTCTAATTCATTCGTATGAATAAATTAGAATGGATCATACGAATGAATTAGAATGGATACATTCGTGCGAATGACTTAGAATGGATCGTGCGAATGAATTAGAATGGATCGTACGAATGAATTAGAATGGATACATTCGTGCGAATCCATTCTATTTCATTCGTACGATCCATTCTAATTCATTCGCACGATCCATTCTAATTCATTCATATGATCCATTCTAATTCATTCGTACGATCCATTCTAATTCATTCGTACGATCCATTCTAATTCATTCGCACAATCTATTCTAATTCATTCGTACGAATGTATCCACTCTAATTCATTCATACGATCCATCCTAATTCATTTGTACGAAAGTATCCACTCTAATTCATTCATACGATCCATTCTAATTCATTCGCACGAATGTATCCATTCTAATTCATTCGTACGATCCATTCTATCTCATTCGTACAATCCATTCTATTTCATTCGTACGATCCATTCTAATTCATTCGCACGATCCATTCTAATTCATTCATACGATCTATTCTAATTCTTTCGCACGAATGTATCCATTCTAATTCATTCGTACGATCCATTCTAATTCATTCATACGATCCATTCTAATTCATTCGTACGATCTATTCTATTTCATTCGTACAATCCATTCTTACTCAATCGTATGATCCATTCTAATTCATTCGCATGATCCATTCTAATTCATTCGTACGATCGATTCTAATTCATTCATACGAATGTATCCATTCTAATTCATTCGTACGATCCATTCTATCTCATTCGTACAATCCATTCTATTTCATTCGTAGGATCCATTCTAATTCATTCGCACGATCCATTCTACTCATTCGTACGATCCATTCTAATTCATTCGCACGAATGAATCCATTCTAATTCATTCGTATGATCCATTCTAATTCATTCGTACAATCCATTCTATCTCATTCGTACGATCCATTCTTACTCATTTGTACGATCCATTCGTATCCATTCTAATTCATTCGTTAGATCTATTCTAATTCATTCGTACGATCCTACGAATGAACTAGAATAGATTGTGCGAATGAATTAGAATGGATCTAGATCGTGTATCCATTCTAATTCATTCGTACGACCTATTCTAATTCATTCGTACGATCCATTCTAATTCATTCGCACAATCGATTCTAATTGATTCGTACGATCAATTCTATCTCATTCGTATAATCCATTTTATTTCATTCGTACGATCCATTCTAATTCATTCGTACGATCCATTCTAATTCATTCGCACGATCCATTCTAATTCATTCGTACGATCCATTCGTACGATCAATTCTATTTCATTCGTACGATCCATTCTAATTCATTCACACGATCCATTCTAGTTCATTCATAAGATCCATTCTAATTCATTCGTACGATCTATATTCTAATTCATTCGCACGATCCATTCTATCTCATTCGTACAATCCATTCTAATTCATTCGTACGATCCATTCTAAATCATTCGCACGATCCATTCTAATTCATTCGCACGATCCATTCTAATTCATTCGTACGATCCATTCTAATTCTTTCATACGATCCATTCTAATTCATTCGTACGATCCATTCTATTTCATTCGAATTAGAATGGATCGTACGAATGAATTAGAATGGATCATGTGAATGAATTAGAATGGATCGTACGAATGAAATAGAATGGATTCGTACGAATGAATTAGAATGGATCGTACGAAGGAATTAGAATGGATCGTACGAATGAATTAGAATGGATCGTACGAATGAATTAGAATGGATTGTATTAGAATGAATCGTACGAATGAATTAGAATGAATCATACCGTACGAATGAATTAGAAAGGATCATACGAATGAAATAGAATGGATTGTATGAATGAATTAGAATGGATCGTGCGAATAAATTAGAATGGATCGTACGAATGAATTAGAATGGATTCGCACGAATGTATCCGTTCTAATTCATTCGTACGATCCATTCTAATTCATTCGCACGATCCATTCTAATTCATTCGCACGAATGTATCCATTCTAATTCATTCGTTTGAGTGAATGCGAATGGATCGTGCGAATGAATTAGAATGGAATGAATTAGAATGGATTGAATTAGAATGGATCGTACGAATAAATTAGAATGGATCGTATGAATGAATTAGAATGGATTGTACGAATGAGTAAGAATGGATCGTGCGAATAAATTAGAATGGATTGTACGAATGAATTAGAATGGATCGTACGAATGAATTAGAATGGATCGTACGAAGGAATTAGAATGGATCGTACGAATGAATTAGAATGGATCGTGCGAATAAATTAGAATGGATCGTATGAATGAATTAGAATGGATCGTGCGAATGAATTAGAATATGGATCGTACGAAGGAATTAGAATGAATCGTACGAATGAATTAGAATGGATCGTGCGAATGAATTAGAATGGATCGTATGAATGAAATAGAATGGATTCGCACGAATGGATCGTATTAATGAATTAGAATGGATACATTTGTGCAAAAGAATTAGAATGGATTGTATGAATGAATTAGAATGGATCGTTTGAGTGAATGCGAATGGATCGTGCGAATGAATTAGAATGGAATGAATTTGAATGGATTAAATTAGAATGAATCGTACGAATGAATTAGAATGGATCGTACAAATGAATTAGAATGGATCGTACGAATGAATTAGAATAGATTGTGCGAATGAATTAGAATGGATCGTACGAATGATTTAGAATGGATCGTACGAATGAATTAGAATAGATCGTATGAATGAATTAGAATGGATCGTACGAATGAATTAGAATGGATCGTACGAATGAATTAGAAAGGATACATTCGTACAAATGAATTAGAATGGATCGTACGAATGAATTAGAGTGGATACGTTCGTGCAAAAGAATTAGAATGGATTGTATGAATGAATTAAAATGGATCATACGAATGAATTAGAATGGATCGTATGAATGAAATAGGATGGATTAGAATGAATTAGAATGGATCGTATGAATGAATTAGAATGGATCATACGAATGAAATAGAATGGATTCGCACAAATGTATCCATTCTAATTCAATGGATCGTGCGAATGAATTAGAATGGATCGTACGAATGAATTAGAATGGCTCATACGAAGGAATTAGAATGGATCGTACGAATGAATTAGAATGGATCTTACGAATGAATTAGAATGGATCGTACTAATGAATTAGAATAGATTGTGCGAATGAATTAGAATGGATCATACGAATAAATTAGAATGGATCGTACGAATGAACTAGAATGAATTAGAATGGATCGTACGAATGAATTAGAATGGATCGTACGAATGAAATAGAATGGATCGTATGAATGAATTAGAATGGATCGTGCGAATAAATTAGAATGGATCGTACGAATGAAATAGAATGGATTCGCACGAATGTATCCATTCTAATTCAATGGATCGTGCGAAAGAATTAGAATGGATCGTACGAAGGAATTAGAATGGATCGTACGAATGAATTAGAATGGATCGTACGAATGAATTAGCATGGATCGTACGAAGGAATTAGAATGGATCGTACGAATGAATTAGAGTTAATACATTCGTGTGAATGAATTAAAATGGATAATACGAATGAATTAGAATGGATTGTATGAATGAATTAGAATGGATCGTGCGAATGAATTAGAGTTGATACATTCGTGTGAATGAATTAAAATGGATAATACGAATGAATTAGAATGGATTGTATGCATGAATTAGAATGGATCGTACGAATGAAATAGAATGGATCGTACGAATGTATTGGAATGGATCGTACGAATGGATTAAAATGGATCGTGCGAATGAATTAGAATGGGTCGTACGAATGAATTAGAATGGATACACGATCCAGATCTATTCTAATTCATTCGCACAATCTATTCTAATTCATTCGTAGGATCCATTCTAATTCATTACTACGATCCATTCTAATTCATTCGCACGATCCATTCTAATTCATTCGTACGATCCATTCTAATTCATTCGCACGATCCATTCTAATTCATTCATACGATCCATTCTAATTCATTCGCACGAATGTATCCATTCTAAATGAATTAGAATGGATCGTACGAATGAGTAAGAATGGATCGTGAGAATGAATTAGAATGGATCATATGAATGAATTAGAATGGATCGTATGAATGAATTAGAATGGATCGTGCGAATAAATTAGAATGGATCGTATGAATGAATTAGAATCGATCGTACGAATGAATTAGAATGGATCATGCGAATGAATTTGAATGGATCGTGCGAATGAATTAGAATGGATCGTACGAATGAAATAGAATGGATTGTACGAATGAGATAGAATGGATCGTACGAATGACATAGAATGGATTCATTCATGCGAATGAATTAGAATGGATCGTACGAATGAGTAAGAATGGATCGTACGAATGAATTAGAATGGATTGAATTAGAATGAATCGTATGAATGAATTAGAATGGATCGTACGAATGAATTAGAATAGATCATACGAATGAATCAGAATGGATTGAATTAGAATGAATCGTACGAATGAATTAGAATGAATCATACCGTACGAATGAATTAGAATGGATCATACGAAGGAATTAGAATGGATCGTGCGAATAACTTAGAATGGATCGTATGAATGAATTAGAATGGATCCTGCGAATGAATTAGAATGGATCGTACGAATGAATTAGAATGGATCGAACGAATGAATTAGAATGGATACATTCGTGCAAAAGAATTCGAATGGATTGTATGAATGAATTAGAATGGATCGTGCGAATGAATTAGAATGGATCGTACGAATGAATTAGAATGGATACATTCGTGCGAATGAATTAGAATGGATCGTATGAATGAATTAGATTGGACCGTATGCATGAATTAGAATGGATCGTGCGAATGAATTAGAATGGATCGTACGAATAAATTAGAATGGATTGAACGAATGAATTAGAATGGATCGTACGAATGAGTAAGAATGGATCGTACGAATGAATTAGAATGGATCGTACGAATGAATTAGAATGGATCGTAAGAATGTATCTCATTCGTACAATCCATTCTAATTCAATCCATTCTAATTCATTCGTACGATCCATTCTAATTCATTCGTACGATCCATTCTAATTCATTCGTACGATTCATTCTAATTCCTTCGTACGATCCATATTCTAATTCATTCGCACGATCCATTCTAATTCATTCATACGATCCATTCTAATTTATTCGCACAATCCATTCTAATTCATTCATACGATCCATTCTAATTCCTTCGTACGATCCATTCTAATTCATTCGTACGATCCATTCTAATTCATTCGTACGATCCATTCTAATTCCCTCGTACGATCCATTCTAATTCATTCGTACGATCCATTCTAATTCACTCGCACGATCCATTGAATTATAATGGATACATTCGTGCAAATCCATTCTATTTCATTCGTACGATCCATTCTAATTCATTCGCACGATCCATTCTAATTCATTCATACGATCCATTCTATTTCATTCGTACAATCCATTCTAATTCATTCGTACGATCCATTCTAATTCATTCTAATTCATTCGTACGATCCATTCTAATTCCCTCGTACGATCCATTCTAATTCATTCGTACGATCCATTCTAATTCACTCGCACGATCCATTGAATTATAATGGATACATTCGTGCAAATCCATTCTATTTCATTCGTACGATCCATTCTAATTCATTCGCACAATCTATTCTAATTCATTAGTACAATCCATTCTAATTCATTCGTACGATCCATTCTAATTCATTCGTACGATCCATTCTAATTCATTCGTACGATCCATTCTAATTCATTCGCACGATCCATTCTAATTCATGCATACGATCCATTCTAATTCATTCGTACGATCCATTCTAATTCATTCGTACGATCCATTCTAATTCATTCGCACGATCCATTCTAATTCATGCATACGATCCATTCTAATTCATTCGTACGATCCATTCTAATTCATTCGTACGATCCATTCTAATTCATTCGCACGATCCATTCTAATTCATGCATACGATCCATTCTAATTCATTCGTACGATCCATTCTAATTCATTCGCACGATCCATTCTAATTCATGCATACGATCCATTCTAATTCATTCGTACGATCCATTCTAATTCATTCGCACGATCCATTCTAATTCATTCGTACGATCCATTCTAATTCCTTCGTACGATCCATTCTAATTCATTCGTACGATCCATTCTTACTCATTCGTACGATACATTCTAATTCATTCATACAATCCATTCTAATTCTTTTGCACGAATGTATCCATTAGAATGAATTAGAATGGATCGTACGAATGAATTAGAATGGATCGTGCGAATAAATTAGAATGGATCATATGAATGAATTAGAATGGATCGTATGAATTTATTAGAATGGATCGTGCGAATAAATTAGAATGGATCGTATGAATGAATTAGAATAGATTGTGCGAATGAATTAGAATAGATCATACGAATGAAATAGAATGGATCGTGCGAATGAATTAGAATGGATCGTACGAATGAATTAGAATGGATCGTATGCATGAATTAGAATGGATCGTGCGAATGAATTAGAATGGATCGTACGAATGAATTAGAATGGATCGTACGAAGGAATTAGAATGGATCGTATGAATGAATTAGAATGGATCGTGCGAATGAATTATAATGGATCGTACGAATGAATTAGAATGGATCGTACGAATGAATTAGAATGGATCGTACTAATGAATTAGAATAGATTGTGCGAATTAATTAGAATGGATCGTACGAATGAATTAGAATGGATCGTACGGATGAATTAGATTGGATCGTATTAATGAATTAGAATGGATCGTACGAATGAATTAGAAAGGATCATACGAAGGAATTAGAATGGATCGTACGAATGAATTAGAATGGATCGTACGAATGAATTAGAATGGATCATATGAATGAATTAGAATGGATCGTATGAATGAATTAGAATGGATCGTACGAATGAATTAGAATGGATCGTACGAATGAATTAGAATAGATTGTGCGGTTGAATTAGAATGGATCGTGCGAATGAATTAGAATGGATCGTACGAATGAATTAGAATGGATCATGCTAATGAATGAATTAGAATGGATCGTGCGAATGAATTCGAATGGATCGTACGAATGAGTAAGAATGGATCGTGCGAATGAATTAGAATGGATCGTACGAATGAAATAGAATGGATTGTACGAATGAGATAGAATGGATCGTACGAATGAATTAGAATGGATACATTCATGCGAATGAATTAGAATGGATCATACGAATGAATTATAATGGATTCATTCATGCGAATGAATTAGAATGGATCGTACGAATGAGTAAGAATGGATCGTACGAATGAATTAGAATGGATTGAATTAGAATGAATCGTACGAATGAATTAGAATGGATCGTACGAATGAATTAGAATGGATCGTACGAATGAATTAGAATGGATTGAATTAGAATGAATCGTACGAATGAATTAGAATGAATCATACTGTACGAATGAATTATAATGGATCATACAAAGGAATTAGAATGGATCGTACGAATGAATTAGAATGGATCGTACGAATGAATTAGAATGGATCGTACGAAGGAATTAGAATGGATCGTACGAAGGAATTAGAATGGATAGTACGAATGAATTAGAATGGATACCTTCGTGCAAATGAATTAGAATGGATCGTACGAATGAGTAAGAATGGATCGTACGAATGAAATAGAATGGATCATAAAAATGAATTAGAATGGATCGTATGAATGAATTAGAATAGATACATTCGTGCGAATCCATTCTATTTCATTCGTACGATCCATTCTAATTCATTCGCACGATCCATTCTAATTCATTCATACGATCCATTCTAATTCCTTCGTACGATCCATTCTAATTCATTCGTACGATCCAATCTAATTCATTCATACGATCCATTCTAATTCATTCGTACGATCCATTCTAATTCATTCGTACGATCCATTCTAATTCGTGCGAATGTATCCATTCTAATTCATTCGTACGATGCATTCTAATTCAATCGTACGAATGTATCCATTCTAATTCATTTGTATGAATGTATCCACTCTAATTCATTCGTACGATCCATTCTAATTCATTATCACGATCCATTCTAATTCATTCGTACGATCCATTCTAACTCATTTATACAATCCAATCTAATTCATTCGCACGATCCATTCGCATTCACTCAAACGATCCATTCTAATTCATTTATATGATCCATTCTAAATCATTCGTACGATCCATTCTAATTCATTCGCACGATCCATTCTAATTCATTCATACGATCCATTCTATTTCATTCGTACGATCCATTCTAATTCATTCGTACGATCCATTCTAATTCATTCGTACGATCCATTCTAATTCATTCGCACAATCTATTCTAATTCATTCGTACGATCCATTCTAATTCATTCGCACGATCCATTCTAATTCATTCATACGATCCATTCTATTTCATTCGTACGATCCATTCTTACTCATTCGTACGATCCATTCTAATTCATTTGCACGAAGGTATCCATTCTAATTCATTCGTACTATCCAATCTAATTCATTCGTACGATCCATTCTAATCCATTCATATCCATTCTAATTCATTTGTACGATCCATTCTAATTCATTCGCACGATTCATTCTAATTAAATCCATTCTAATTCATTCGTACGATCCATTCTTACTCATTCGTACGATCCATTCTAATTCATTCGCACAATCCATTCTAATTCAATCCATTCTAATTCATTCGTACGATCCATTCTTACTCATTCGTACGATCCATTCTAATTCATTCGCACAATCCATTCTAATTCATTTGCACGAAGGTATCCATTCTAATTCATTCGTACTATCCATTCTAATTCCTTCGTACGATCCATTATGAATGAATTAGAATGGATCGTGCAAATGGATTAGAATGGATCGTGCGAATGAATTAGAATGGATCGTACGAATGAAATAGAATGGATTATACGAATGAGATAGAATGGATCGTACGAATGAATTAGAATCGATTGTGCGAATGAATTAGAATGGATCGTACGAAGGAATTAGAATGGATCGTACGAATGAATTAGAATGGATCGTACGAAGGAATTAGAATGGATCGTACGAATGAATTAGAATGGATCGTATGAATGAATTAGATTGGATCGTATTAATGAATTAGAATGGATCGTACGAATGAATTAGAATAGATCATACGAATGAATTAGAATGGATACTAATGGATCGTACGAATGAGTAAGAATGGATCTATTCTAATTAATTCATACGATCCATTCTAATTCGTTCGTACGATCCATTCTAATTCATTCGCACGCTATTCTAATTCATTCGTAGGATCCATTCTAATTCATTCGTACGATCCATTCTAATTCATAAGTACGATCCATTCTAATTCATTCGCACGATCCATTCTAATTCATTCATACGAATCCATTCTATTTCATTCATACGATCTATTCTATTTCATTCGTACAATCTATTCTAATTCATTCATACGATCCATTCTAATTCATTCGTACGATCCATTCTAATTCATTCGCACGCTATTCTAATTCATTCGTAGGATCCATTCTAATTCATTACTACGATCCATTCTAATTCATTCATACGATCCATTCTTATTCATTCGTACGATCCATTCTAATTCATTCGTACGATCCATGCTAATTCATTCGTACGATCCATTCTAATTCATGCGCACAATCTATTCTAATTCATTCGCACAATCTATTCTAATTCATTCGTACGATCCATTCTAATTCATTCGTACGATCCATTCTAATTCATTCGCACGCTATTAGAATGAATTAGAATGGATCGTATGAATGAATTAGATTGGATCGTATTAATGAATTAGAATGGATCGTACTTATGAATTAGAATAGATCGTACAAATGGATTAGAATAGATCGTGCGAATGAATTAGAATGGATCGTGCGAATGAATTAGAATGGATTGTATGAAAGAATTAGAATGGATCGTGCGAATGAATCAGAATGGATCGTACGAATGAATTAGAATGGATCGTGCAAATGAATTAGAATAGATCGTATGAATGAATTAGATTGGATCGTATTAATGAATTAGAATGGATCATACGAATGAATTAGAATAGATCGTACGAATGAATTAGAATGGATCGTACGAATGAATTAGAATGGATTGTACGAATGAATTAGAATGGATCATACGAATGAATTAGAATGGATCTTATGAATGAATTAGAATGGATCGTGCGAATGAATTAGAATGAATCGTACGAATGAAATAGAATGGATTCGCATGAATGTATCCATTCTTATTCATTCGTACGATCCATTCTAATTCATTCGTACAATCCATTCTAATTCATTCGCACGATCCATTCTTACTCATTCATACGATCCATTCTAATTCATTCGTACGATCCATTCTAATTCATTAATACGATCCAATCTAATTCATTCATACGATCTATTCTAATTCATTCGCACGATCCATTCTAATTCATTCGTACGATCCATTCTAATTCATTCGCACGATCCATTCTAATTCATTCATACAATCCATTCTAATTCATTCGCACAATCCATTCTAATTCATTCGTACGATCTATTCTAATTCATTCGTACGATCCATTCTAATTCATTAATACGATCCAATCTTATTCATTCATACGATCCATTCTAATTCATTCTAATTCATTCGCACAAATTAGAATGGATTAGGATGGATCGTACGAATGAGTAAGAATGGATCGTACGAATGAAATAGAATGGATCGTATGAATGAATTAGAATGGATCGTACGAATGGATCGTACGAATGAATTAGAATAGATTGTGCGAATGAATTAGAATGGATCGTGCGAATGAATTAGAATGGATCGTACGAATGAATTAGAATGGATCATGCTAATGAATGAATTAGAATGGATCGTGCGAATGAATTAGAATGGATCGTACGAATGAGTAAGAATGGATCGTGCGATTGAATTAGAATGGATCGTACGAATGAAATAGAATGGATTGTACGAATGAGATAGAATGGATCGTACGAATGAATTAGAATGGATACATTCATGCGAATGAATTAGAATGGATCATACGAATGAATTAGAATGGATTCATTCGTGCGAATGAAGTAGAATGGATCGTACGAATTAGTAAGAATGGATCGTACGAATGAATTAGAATAGATTGAATTAGAATGAATCGTACGAATGAATTAGAATGGATCGTACGAATGAATTAGAATGGATCGTACGAATGAATTAGAATGGATTGAATTAGAATGAATCGTACGAATGAATTAGAATAAATCATACCGTACTAATGAATTATAATGGATCATACGAAGGAATTAGAATGGATCGTACGAATGAATTAGAATGGATCGTACGAATGAATTAGAATGGATCGTACGAATGAATTAGTATAGATTAAATTAGAATGAATCGTACGAATGAATTATAAGGAATCATACCGTACGAATGAATTAGAATGGATCATATGAAGGAATTAGAATGGATCGTGCGAATAAATTAGAATGGATCGTATGAATGAATTAGAATAGATCGTACGAATGAATTAGAATGGATCGTACGAATGAATTAGAATGGATACATTCGTACGAATGAATTAGAATAGATTGTGCGAATGATCCATTCTAATTCATTCGCACGATCCATTCTAATTCATTCGTACGATCCATTCTAATTCATTCGCACGAATGTATCCATTCTAATTCATTCGTACGATCCATTCTAATTCATTCGTACGATCTATTCCAATTCATTCATAAGATCCATTCTAATTTATTCGCACGATCCATTCTAATTCCTTCGTATGATCCATTCTAATTCATTCGTACGGTATGATTCATTCTAATTCATTCGTACGATTCATTCTAATTCAATCCTTTCTAATTCATTCGTACGATCCATTCTAATTCATTCGTACGATCCATTCAATTTCATTCGTACGATCCATTCTTACTCATTCGTACGATCCATTCTAATTCATTCGTACGATCCATTCTACTTCATTCGTACGATCCATTCTAATTTATTCGCACGATCCATTCTAATTCATTCATACGATCCATTCTAATTCATTCGTATGAATCCATTCTAATTCATTCGTACGATCCATTCTAATTCATTCATACGATCCATCCTAATTCATTCGCACGAATGTATCCATTCTAATTCATTCGTACAATCCATTCTATTTCATTCGTACGATCCATTCTTACTCATTCGTACGATCCGTTCGTATCCATTCTAATTCATTCGTACGATCTATTCTAATTCATTCGTACGATCCATTCTAATTCATTAATACGGATTCATACGATCCATTCTAATTCATTCATACAATCCATTCTAATTCATTCGTACGATCCATTCTAATTCATTCATACGATCCATTCTATTTCATTCGTACGATCCATTCTTACTCATTCGTACGATCCATCCTAATTTATTTGCACGAAGGTATCCATTCTAATTCATTCGCACGATCCATTCTAAATCATTCATACGATCCATTCTAATTCATTCGTACGATCCATTCTATTTCATTCGTACGATCCATTCTAATTCATTCGCACAATCTGTTCTAATTCATTCATACGATCCATTCTATTCATTCGTACGATCCATTCTAATTCATTCGTACGATCCATTCTAATTCATTCGCACGAATGAATCCATTCTAATTCATTCGTACGATCCATTCTAATTCATATGATCCATTCTAATTCATTCATAATGAATCGTGCGAAGGAATTAGAATGGATCGTACGAATGAATTAGAATGGATCGTACGAATGAATTAGAATGAATTAGAATGGATCGTACGAATGTATTAGAATGGATCGTACGAATGAAATAGAATGGATCGTATGAATGAATTAGAATGGATCGTGCGAATGAATTAGAATGGATCGTACGAATGAAATAGAATGGATTCGCACGAATGTATCCATTCTAATTCAATGGATCGTGCGAATGAATTAGAATGGATCGTATGAATGAATTAGAATGGATCGTGCGAATGAATTAGAATGGATCGTACGAATGAAATAGAATGGATCGTACGAATGAATTAGAATAGATTGTAAGAATGGATTAGAATGGATCATACGATTGAGTAAGAATGGATTGTACGGATGAAATAGAATAGATCGTACGAATGAATTAGAATGGATCGTATGAATGAATTAGAATGGATCGTGCGAATGAATTAGAATGGATCGTACGAATAAATTAGAATGGATCGTACAAAGGAATTAGAATGGATCGTACGAATGAATTAGAATGGATCGTACGAATGAATTAGAATGGATACGAATGGATCGTATGAATGAATTAGAATGGATCGTATGAATGAATTAGAATGGATCCATTCTAATTCATTCTAATTCATTCGTACGATCCATTCTAATTCATTCTAATTCACCATTCTATTTCATTCGTACGATCCATTCTAATTCATTGGATCGTACGAATGAATTAGAATGGATCGTACGAATGAATTAGAATGGATCGTATGAATGAATTAGAATGGATCGTGCGAATGAATTAGAATGGATCGTACGAATGAAATAGAATGGATCGTACGAATGAATTAGAATAGATTGTGCGAATGGATTAGAATGGATCATACGATTGAGTAAGAAAGGATTGTACGAATGAATTAGAATGGATTATACGAATAAATTAGAATGGATCGTACGAATGAATTAGAATAGATTGTACGAATGAATTAGAATAGATTGTGCGAATGAATTATAATGGATCGTACGAATGAATTGGAATGGATACATTCGTGCGAATGAATTAGAATGGATCGTATGAATGAATTAAAGTGGATACATTTGTACAAATGAATTAGGATGGATCGTATGAATGAATTAGAGTGGATACATTCGTACGAATGAATTAGAATAGATTGTGCGAATGAATTAGAATGGATCGTACGAATGAATTAGAATGGATACATTCATGCGAATGAATTAGAATGGATCGTATGAATGAATTAGAATGGATCGTGCGAATGAATTAGAATGGATCGTACGAATGAATTAGAATGGATCGTATGAATGAATTAGATTGGATCGTATTAATGAATTAGAATGGATCGTGCGAATGAATTAGAATGGATCGTACGAATGAATTAGAATGGATCGTACGAATGACTTAGAATGGATCGTTCGAATGAATTAGAATAGATTATGCGAATGAATTAGAATGGATCGTACGAATGAATTAGAAAGGATACATTCGTGCGAATGAATTAGAATGGATCGTATGAGTGTGAATGAATTAGAATGGATCGTGCGAATGAATTAGAATGGATCGTACGAATGAAATAGAATGGATTCGCACGAATGTATCCATTCTAATTCAATGGATCGTACGAATGAATTAGAATGGATCGTACGAACGAATTAGAATGGATCGTACGAATGAATTAGAATGGATCGTACGAATGAATTAGAATGGATCGTACGAATGAATGAGAATAGATTGTGCGAATGAATAAGAATGGATCGTACGAATGAATTAGAATGGATCGTATGAGTGTGAATGAATTAGAATGGATCGTGCGAATGAATTAGAATGGATCGTATTAATGAATTAGAATGGATCGTGCGAATGAATTAGAATGGATCGTGCGAATGAATTAGAATGGATCGTATGAATGAATTAGAATGGATCGTGCGAATGAATTAGAATGGATCGTACGAATGAAATAGAATGGATTCGCACGAATGTATCCATTCTAATTCATTCGTACGATCCATTCTAATTCATTCGCACGATCCATTCTAATTCATTCGTACGAATGTATCCATTCTAATTCATTCGTATGATCCATTCTAATTCATTCATACGAATGACTTAGAATGGATACATTCGTGCGAATGAATTAGAATGGATCGTACGAAGGAATTAGAATGGATAGTACAAATGAATTAGAATGGATACATTCGTGCGAATCCATTCTATTTCATTCGTAGATCCATTATAATTCATCCGTACGGTATGATTAGATCCATTCTAATTCATTCTCACAATCCATTCTAATTCATTCGCACGAATGAATTAGAATGGATCGTACGAATGAATTAGAATGGATGGAATTAGAATGAATCGTATTAGTGAATTAGAATGAATCATACCGTACGAATGAATTAGAATGGATCATACGAAGGAATTAGAATGGATCGTACGAATGAATTAGAATGGATCGTACGAATGAATTAGAATGGATCGTACGAAGGAATTAGAATGGATCGTACGAAGGAATTAGAATGGATAGTACGAATGAATTAGAATGGATACCTTCGTGCAAATGAATTAGAATGGATCGTACGAATGAGTAAGAATGGATCGTACGAATGAAATAGAATGGATCGTATGAATGAATTAGAATGGATCGTGCGAATGAATTAGAATGGATCGTACGAATGAATTAGAATAGATTGTGCGAATGAATTAGAATGGATCGTACGAAAGAATTATAATGGATCGTACGAATGAATTAGAATGGATCGTATGCATGAATTAGAATGGATCGTGCGAATGAATTAGAATGGATCGTATGAATGAATTAGAATGGATCGTACGAATGAATTAGAATGGGTCGTATGAATGAATTAGATTGGATCGTATTAATGAATTAGAATGGATCGTACGAATGAATTAGCACGGATTGAATTAGAATGGATCGTACGCATGAATTAGAATGGATCGTACGAATGAATTAGAATCGATCGTGGGAATGAATTAGAATGGATCATATGAATGAATTAGAATGGATCGTATGAATGAATTAGAATGGATCGTGCGAATAAATTAGAATGGATCGTATGAATGAATTAGAATGGATCGTACGAATGAAATAGAATGGATTGTACGAATGAGATAGAATGGATCGTACGAATGAATTAGAATGGATACAATCGTGCGAATCCATTTTATTTCATTCGTACGATCCATTCTAATTCATTTGCACGATCCATTCTAATTCATTCATACGATCCATTCTAATTCATTCGTACGATCCATTCTATTTCATTCGTACGATCGTACGAATGAATTAGAATGGATTGAATTAGAATGAATCGTACGAATGAATTAGAATGAATCATACCGTACGAATGAATTAGAATGGATCATACGAATGAAATAGAATGGATCGTATGAATGAATTAGAATGGATCGTGCGAATGAATTAGAATGGATCGTATGAATGAATTAGAATGGATCGTACGAATGAATTAGCATGGATTGAATTAGAATGAATCGTACGAATGAATTAGAATGAATCATACCGTACGAATGAATTAGAATGGATCATACGAAGGAATTAGAATGGATCGTACGAATGAATTAGAATGGATCGTACGAATGAATTAGAATGGATTGTATGAATGAATTAGAATAGATCGTACGAATGAATTAGAATGGATCGTAGAATTAGAATGGATCGTATGAATGAATTAGAATGGATTCATACGAATGAAGTAGAATGGATCATATGAATGAATTAGAATGGATCGTGCGAATGAATTAGAATGGATCGTACGAATGAATTAGAATGGATCGTATGAATGAATTAGAATGGATCGTAGTAATGAATTAGAATGGATCCTACGAATGAATTAGAATAGATTGTGCGAATGAATTAGAATGGATCTGGATCGTGTATCCATTCTAATTCATTCGTACGACCCATTCTAATTCATTCGCACAATCCATTCTAATTCAGTCGTACGATCCATTCTAATTCATTCGTACGATTCATTCTAATTCAATCCATTCTAATTCATTCGTACGATCCATTATAATTCATTCGCACGATCCATTCTAATTCATTCATACGATCCATTCTATTTCATTCGTACGATCCATTCTTACTCATTCGTACGATCCATTCTAATTCATTTGCACGAAGGTATCCATTCTAATTCATTCGTACTATCCATTCTAATTCCTTCGTACGATCCATTCTAATTCCTTCGTACGATCCATTCTAATTCATTCGCACGATCCATTCTAATTCATTCATACGATCCATTCTAATTCATTCATACGATCCATTCTAATTCATTCGTACGATCCATTCTAATTCATTCATACGATCCATTCTAATTTATTCATACGATCCATTCTAATTTATTCGCACGATCCATTCTAATTCATTCATACGATCCATTCTAATTCATTCATATGATCCATTCTAATTGCTTCGTACGATCCATTCTATTTCATTCGTACGATCCATTCTAATTCATTCATACGATCCATTCGTATCCATTCTAATTCATTCGTACGATCCATTCTAATTCATTCGTACGATCCATTCTAATTCATTCGTACGATCCATTCTAATTCATTCGCACGATCTATTCTAATTCATTCATACGATCCATTATAATTCATTCGTACGATCTATTCTATTTCATTCGTACAATCCATTCTTACTCAATCGTATGATCCATTCTAATCCATTCGCACAATCTATTCTAATTCATTCGTTCGATCCATTCTATTTTATTCGTACGATCCATTCTATTTCATTCGTACGATCCATTCTAATTCATTCGTACAATCCATTCTAATTCATTCGTACGATCCATTCTAATTCATTCATACGATCCATTCTATTTCATTCGTACGATCCAATCTTACTCATTCGTACGATCCATCCTAATTCATTTGCACGAAGGTATCCATTCTAATTCATTCGTACGATCCATTCTAATTCATTCATACGATCCAATCTAATTCATTCATATGATCCATTCTAATTCATTCGCACGAATGTATCCATTCTAATTCATTCGCACGATCCATTCTAATTCATTCATACAATCCATTCTAATTCTTTTGCACGAATGTATCCATTAGAATTAATTAGAATGGATCGTACGAATGATTTAGAATGGATCGTACGAATGAATTAGAATGGATTGAATTAGAATGAATCGTACGAATGAATTAGAGTTGATACATTCGTGTGAATGAATTAAAATGGATAATACGAATTAATTAGAATGGATTGTATGAATGAATTAGAATGGATCGTGCGAATGAATTAGAATGGATACATTCGTGCGAATGAATTAGAATGGATCGTATGAATGAATTAGATTGGATCGTATGCATGAATTAGAATGGATCGTGCGAATGAATTAGAATGGATCGTACGAATGAATTAGAATGGATCGAACGAATGAATTAGAATGGATCGTACGAATGAGTAAGAATGGATCGTACGAATGAATTAGAATGGATCGTACGAATGAATTAGAATGGATACATTCGTCCGAATGTATTAGAATGGATCATATGAATGAATTAGAATGGATCGTTTGAGTGAATGCGAATGGATCGTGCGAATGAATTAGAATGGATTGTACTAATGAATTAGAATGGATCGTACGAAGGAATTAGAATGGATACATTCGTGCGAATCCATTCTATTTCATTCGTACGATCCATTCTAATTCATTCGCACGAACCATTCTAATTCATTCATACGATCAATTCTAATTCATTCGTACGATCCATTCTAATTCATTCGTACGATCCATTCTAATTCATTCGCACAATCTATTCTAATTCATTCGTACGATCCATTCTAATTCATTCGCACGATCCATTCTAATTCATTCATACGATCCATTCTAATTCATTCGCACGAATGTAACCATTCCAATTCATTTGTACGATCCATTCTAATTCATTCGCACAATCTATTCTAATTCATTCTTACGATCAATTCTAATTCATTCGCACGTATCCATTCTAATTCATTCATACGATCCATTCTATTTCATTCGTACGATCCATTCTTACTCATTCGTACGATCCATTCTAATTCATTAGTACGATCCATTCTAATTCATTCGTACGATCCATTCTAATTCATTCAGACGATCCATTCTAATTCATTCATACGATCCATTCTAATTCATTCGCACGATCCATTCTAATTCTTTTGCACGAATGTAGCCATTCTAATTCATTCGTACGATCTATTCTAATTCATTCGTACGAAGGAATTAGAATGGATCGTATGAATGAATTAGAATGGATCGTACGAATGAATTAGAATGGATCGTACGAATGAATTAGAATGGATCGTACGAATGAAATAGAATAGATCGTATGAATGAATTTGAATGGATACGTGCGAATGAATTAGAATTGATCGTACGAATGAATTAGAATAGATTGTGCGAATGAATTAGAATGGATCATACGAATGAATTGGAATGGATACATTCGTGCGAATGAATTAGAATGGATCGTACGAATGAAATAGAATGGATTAGAATGAATTAGAATGGATCGTATGAATGAATTAGAATGGATCATACGAATGAAATAGAATGGATTCGCACGAATGTATCCATTCTAATTCAATGGATCGTGCGAATGAATTAGAATGGATAGTACGAATGAATTAGAATGGCTCGTATGAAGGAATTAGAATGGATCGTACGAATGAATTAGAATGGATCGTACGAATGAATTAGAATGGATCGTACGAATGAATTAGAATGGATCGTACGAATGAAATAGCATGGATCGTACGAAGGAATTAGAATGGATCGTACGAATGAATTAGAGTTGATACATTCGTGTGAATGAATTAAAATGGATAATACGAATGAATTAGAATGGATTGTATGAATGAATTAGAATGGATCGTGCGAATGAATTAGAGTTGATACATTCGTGTGAATGAATTAAAATGGATAATACTAATAAATTAGAATGGATTGTATGCATGAATTAGAATGGATCGTACGAAAGAAATAGAATGGATCGTACGAAGGAATTAGAATGGATCGTACGAATGAATTAGAATGGGTCGTACGAATGAATTAGAATGGATACACGATCCAGATCCATTCTAATTCATTCGCACAATCTATTCTAATTCATTCGTAGGATCCATTCTAATTCATTACTAGGATCCATTCTAATTCATTCGCACGATCCATTCTAATTCATTCGTACGATCCATTCTAATTCATTCCCACGATCCATTCTAATTCATTCATACGATCCATTCTAATTCATTCGCACGAATGTATCCATTCTAAATGAATTAGAATGGATCGTACGAATGAGTAAGAATGGATCATGCGAATGCATTAGAATGGATCATATGAATGAATTAGAATGGATCGTATGAATGAATTAGAATGGATCGTGCGAATAAATTAGAATGGATCATATGAATGAATTAGAATCGATCGTACGAATGAATTAGAATGGATCATGCGAATGAATTAGAATGGATCGTGCGAATGAATTAGAATGGATCGTACGAATGAAATAGAATGGATTGTACGAATGAGATAGAATGGATCGTACGAATGACTTAGAATGGATAATTCATGTGAATGAATTAGAATGGATCATACGAATGAATTAGAATGGATTCATTCGTGCGAATGAATTAGAATGGATCGTACGAATGAGTAAGAATGGATCGTACGAATGAATTAGAATGGATTGAATTAGAATGAATCGTACGAATGAATTAGAATGGATCGTACGAATGAATTAGAATGGATCGTACGAAGGAATTAGAATGGATAGTGCGAATGAATTAGAATGGATCGTACGAATAAATTAGAATGGATCGTACGAATGAATTAGAATGGATCGTATGAATAAATTAGATTGGATCGTATTAATGAATTAGAATGGATCGTACGAATGAATTAGAAAGGATCATACGAAGGAATTAGAATGGATCGTACGAATGAATTAGAATGGATCGTACGAAGTAATTAGAATGGATCGAACGAATGAATTAGAATGGATAGTGTGAATGAGTAAGAATGGATCGTACGAATGAATTAGAATGGATCGTACGAATGAATTAGAATGGATCGTACGAATGAATTCGAATGTATCCATTCTTATTCATTCATACGATCCATTCTAATTCATTCGAATGAATTAGAATGGATTCGCACGAATGTATCCATTCTAATTCATTCATACGATCCATTCTAATTCATTCGTACGATCCATTCTTACTCATTCGTACGATCCATTCTAATTCATTCGCACGAATGAATCCATTCTAATTCATTCGTATGATCCATTCTAATTCATTCGCATGAATGTATCCATTCTAATTCATTCGTACGATCCATTCTAATTCATTTGCACGAATGTATCCATTCTAATTCATTCATACAATCCATTCTAATTCATTCATACAATCTATTCTAATTCATTCGTACGATCCATTCTACGATCCATTCTAATTCATTCGTACGTTCCATTCTAATTCATTCATACGATCCATTCTAATTCATTCGCACGATCCATTCTAATTCATTCGCATGATCCATTCTAATTCATTCATACGATCCATTCTAATTCATTCGTATGAATCCATTCTTACTCATTCGTACGATCCATTCTAATTCATTCGCACGATCCATTGAATTAGAATGGATACATTCGTGCGAATCCATTATATTTCATTCGTACGATCCATTCTAATTCATTTGCATGATCCATTCTAATTCATTCATACGATCCATTCTAATTCATTCGTACGATCCATTCTAATTCATTCGTACGATCCATTCTAATTCATTCGTACGATCAATTCTAATTCATTTGTACGATCCATTCTAATTCATTCGTACGATTCATTCTAATTCAATCCATTCTAATTCATTCCATTCTAATTCATTCGCACGATCCAGTCGCATTCACTCAAAGGATCCATTCTAATTCATTCATACAATCCATTCTAATTCTTTTGCACGAATGTATCCATTCTAATTCATTCATACGATCCATTCGTACGAATGAATGAGAATGGATACGTGCGAATGAATTAGAATTGTGAATTAGAATGGATCATACGAAGGAATTAGAATGGATCGTGCTAATGAATTAGAATGGATTGTGCGAATGAATTAGAATGGATCGTACGAATGACTTAGAATGGATCGTTCGAATGAATTAGAATAGATTGTGCGAATGAATTAGAATGGATCGTACGAATGAATTAGAAAGGATACATTCGTGCGAATGAATTAGAATGGATCGTATGAGTGTGAATGAATTAGAATGGATCATGCGAATGAATTAGAATGGATCGTATTAATGAATTAGAATGGATCGTGCGAATGAATTAGAATGGATCGTACGAATGAGTAAGAATATATCGTGCGAATGAATTAGAATGGATTGTACGAATGAATTAGAATGGATCATACGAATGAATTAGAATGGATACATTCGTGCGAATCCATTTTATTTCATTCGTACGATCCATTCTAATTCATTCGCACGATCCATTCTAATTCATTCATACGATCCATTCTAATTCATTCGTACGATCCATTCTAATTCATTCGTACAATCCATTCTAATTCATTCGTACGATCCATTCTAATTCATTCATACGATCCATTCTAATTCATTAGCACATTCTATTCTAATTCATTCGTACGATCCATTCTAATTCATTCGCACGATCCATTCTAATTCATTCGCACGAATGTATCCATTCTAATTCATTTGTACGAATGTATCCACTCTAATTCATTCGTACGATCCATTCTAATTTATTAGTACGATCCATTCTAATTCATTCGTACGATCCATTCTAATTCATTTATACGATCCAATCTAATTCATTCATACGATCCATTCTAATTCATTCGTAGGATCCATTCTAATTCATTCGTACGATCTATTCTAATTCGTGCGAATGTATCCATTCTAATTCATTCGTACGATCCATTAGAATGAATCCATTCTAATTCATTCGTATGATCCATTCTAATTCATTTGTACGATCCATTCTAATTCATTCGTACGATCCATTCTAATTCATTCTAATTTATTCGCACGATCCATTCTTTCATTCGTACGATCCATTCTAATTCATTCGTACGATCCATTCTAATTCATTCGCACAATCTATTCTAATTCATTCGTACGATCCGTTCTAATTCATTCGCACGACTCATTCTAATTCATTCGTACGATCCATTCTAATTCATTCGTACGATCCATTCTAATTCATTCACACGATCCATTCTTACTCATTCGTACGATCCATTCTAATTCATTTGCACGAAGTTATCCATTCTAATTCATTCGTACTATCCATTCTAATTCATTCGTACGATCCATTCTATTTCATTCGTACGATCCATTCTAATTCATTCATACAATCCATTCTAATTCATTCGTACGATCCATTCTAATTCATTCGCACAATCTATTCTAGTTCATTCGAACGATCCATTCTAAGTCATTCGTACGATCCATTCTAATTCATTCGTACGATCCATTCTAATTCATTCGCACGATCCATTCTATTTCATTCGTACGATCCATTCTAATTCATTCGCATGATCCATTCTAATTCATTCATACGATCCATTCGAATTCATTCGCACGATCCATTCTAATTCATTCGTACGATCCATTCTAATTCATTCGTACGATCCATTCTAATTCATTCGCACAATCTATACGTTCCATTCTAATTCATTCGTAAGATCCATTCTAATTCATTCGCACAATCTATTCTAATTGAATAGATTCTAATTAGAATGGATCATACGAATGAATTAGAATGGATCATACGAAGGAATTAGAATGGATCATACGAATGAAATAGAATGGATCGTATGAATGAATTAGAATGGATCGTGTGAATGAATTAGAATGGATCGTTCTAATTCATTCGCACGATCCATTCTAATTCATTCGCACGAATGTATCCATTCTAATTCATTCGTATGAATAAATTAGAATGGATCATACGAATGAATTAGAATGGATACATTCGTGCGAATGACTTAGAATGGATCGTGCGAATGAATTAGAATGGATCGTACGAATGAATTAGAATGGATACATTCGTGCGAATCCATTCTATTTCATTCGTACGATCCATTCTAATTCATTCGCACGATCCATTCTAATTCATTCATATGATCCATTCTAATTCATTCGTACGATCCATTCTAATTCATTCGTACGATCCATTCTAATTCATTCGCACAATCTATTCTAATTCATTCGTACGAATGTATCCACTCTAATTCATTCATACGATCCATCCTAATTCATTTGTACGAAAGTATCCACTCTAATTCATTCATACGATCCATTCTAATTCATTCACACGAATGTATCCATTCTAATTCATTCGTACGATCCATTCTATCTCATTCGTACAATCCATTCTATTTCATTCGTACGATCCATTCTAATTCATTCGCACGATCCATTCTAATTCATTCATACGATCTATTCTAATTCTTTCGCACGAATGTATCCATTCTAATTCATTCGTACGATCCATTCTAATTCATTCATACGATCCATTCTAATTCATTCGTACGATCTATTCTATTTTATTCGTACAATCCATTCTTACTCAATCGTATGATCCATTCTAATTCATTCGCATGATCCATTCTAATTCATTCGTACGATCGATTCTAATTCATTCATACGAATGTATCCATTCTAATTCATTCGTACGATCCATTCTATCTCATTCGTACAATCCATTCTATTTCATTCGTAGGATCCATTCTAATTCATTCGCACGATCCATTCTACTCATTCGTACGATCCATTCTAATTCATTCGCACGAATGAATCCATTCTAATTCATTCGTATGATCCATTCTAATTCATTCGTACAATCCATTCTATCTCATTCGTACGATCCATTCTTACTCATTTGTACGATCCATTCGTATCCATTCTAATTCATTCGTTAGATCTATTCTAATTCATTCGTACGATCCTACGAATGAACTAGAATAGATTGTGCGAATGAATTAGAATGGATCTAGATCGTGTATCCATTCTAATTCATTCGTACGACCTATTCTAATTCATTCGTACGATCCATTCTAATTCATTCGCACAATCGATTCTAATTGATTCGTACGATCAATTCTATCTCATTCGTATAATCCATTTTATTTCATTCGTACGATCCATTCTAATTCATTCGTACGATCCATTCTAATTCATTCGCACGATCCATTCTAATTCATTCGTACGATCCATTCGTACGATCAATTCTATTTCATTCGTACGATCCATTCTAATTCATTCACACGATCCATTCTAGTTCATTCATAAGATCCATTCTAATTCATTCGTACGATCTATATTCTAATTCATTCGCACGATCCATTCTATCTCATTCGTACAATCCATTCTAATTCATTCGTACGATCCATTCTAAATCATTCGCACGATCCATTCTAATTCATTCGCACGATCCATTCTAATTCATTCGTACGATCCATTCTAATTCTTTCATACGATCCATTCTAATTCATTCGTACGATCCATTCTATTTCATTCGAATTAGAATGGATCGTACGAATGAATTAGAATGGATCATGTGAATGAATTAGAATGGATCGTACGAATGAAATAGAATGGATTCGTACGAATGAATTAGAATGGATCGTACGAAGGAATTAGAATGGATCGTACGAATGAATTAGAATGGATCGTACGAATGAATTAGAATGGATTGTATTAGAATGAATCGTACGAATGAATTAGAATGAATCATACCGTACGAATGAATTAGAAAGGATCATACGAATGAAATAGAATGGATTGTATGAATGAATTAGAATGGATCGTGCGAATAAATTAGAATGGATCGTACGAATGAATTAGAATGGATTCGCACGAATGTATCCGTTCTAATTCATTCGTACGATCCATTCTAATTCATTCGCACGATCCATTCTAATTCATTCGCACGAATGTATCCATTCTAATTCATTCGTTTGAGTGAATGCGAATGGATCGTGCGAATGAATTAGAATGGAATGAATTAGAATGGATTGAATTAGAATGGATCGTACGAATAAATTAGAATGGATCGTATGAATGAATTAGAATGGATTGTACGAATGAGTAAGAATGGATCGTGCGAATAAATTAGAATGGATTGTACGAATGAATTAGAATGGATCGTACGAATGAATTAGAATGGATCGTACGAAGGAATTAGAATGGATCGTACGAATGAATTAGAATGGATCGTGCGAATAAATTAGAATGGATCGTATGAATGAATTAGAATGGATCGTGCGAATGAATTAGAATATGGATCGTACGAAGGAATTAGAATGAATCGTACGAATGAATTAGAATGGATCGTGCGAATGAATTAGAATGGATCGTATGAATGAAATAGAATGGATTCGCACGAATGGATCGTATTAATGAATTAGAATGGATACATTTGTGCAAAAGAATTAGAATGGATTGTATGAATGAATTAGAATGGATCGTTTGAGTGAATGCGAATGGATCGTGCGAATGAATTAGAATGGAATGAATTTGAATGGATTAAATTAGAATGAATCGTACGAATGAATTAGAATGGATCGTACAAATGAATTAGAATGGATCGTACGAATGAATTAGAATAGATTGTGCGAATGAATTAGAATGGATCGTACGAATGATTTAGAATGGATCGTACGAATGAATTAGAATAGATCGTATGAATGAATTAGAATGGATCGTACGAATGAATTAGAATGGATCGTACGAATGAATTAGAAAGGATACATTCGTACAAATGAATTAGAATGGATCGTACGAATGAATTAGAGTGGATACGTTCGTGCAAAAGAATTAGAATGGATTGTATGAATGAATTAAAATGGATCATACGAATGAATTAGAATGGATCGTATGAATGAAATAGGATGGATTAGAATGAATTAGAATGGATCGTATGAATGAATTAGAATGGATCATACGAATGAAATAGAATGGATTCGCACAAATGTATCCATTCTAATTCAATGGATCGTGCGAATGAATTAGAATGGATCGTACGAATGAATTAGAATGGCTCATACGAAGGAATTAGAATGGATCGTACGAATGAATTAGAATGGATCTTACGAATGAATTAGAATGGATCGTACTAATGAATTAGAATAGATTGTGCGAATGAATTAGAATGGATCATACGAATAAATTAGAATGGATCGTACGAATGAACTAGAATGAATTAGAATGGATCGTACGAATGAATTAGAATGGATCGTACGAATGAAATAGAATGGATCGTATGAATGAATTAGAATGGATCGTGCGAATAAATTAGAATGGATCGTACGAATGAAATAGAATGGATTCGCACGAATGTATCCATTCTAATTCAATGGATCGTGCGAATGAATTAGAATGGATCGTACGAAGGAATTAGAATGGATCGTACGAATGAATTAGAATGGATCGTACGAATGAATTAGCATGGATCGTACGAAGGAATTAGAATGGATCGTACGAATGAATTAGAGTTAATACATTCGTGTGAATGAATTAAAATGGATAATACGAATGAATTAGAATGGATTGTATGAATGAATTAGAATGGATCGTGCGAATGAATTAGAGTTGATACATTCGTGTGAATGAATTAAAATGGATAATACGAATGAATTAGAATGGATTGTATGCATGAATTAGAATGGATCGTACGAATGAAATAGAATGGATCGTACGAATGTATTGGAATGGATCGTACGAATGGATTAAAATGGATCGTGCGAATGAATTAGAATGGGTCGTACGAATGAATTAGAATGGATACACGATCCAGATCTATTCTAATTCATTCGCACAATCTATTCTAATTCATTCGTAGGATCCATTCTAATTCATTACTACGATCCATTCTAATTCATTCGCACGATCCATTCTAATTCATTCGTACGATCCATTCTAATTCATTCGCACGATCCATTCTAATTCATTCATACGATCCATTCTAATTCATTCGCACGAATGTATCCATTCTAAATGAATTAGAATGGATCGTACGAATGAGTAAGAATGGATCGTGAGAATGAATTAGAATGGATCATATGAATGAATTAGAATGGATCGTATGAATGAATTAGAATGGATCGTGCGAATAAATTAGAATGGATCGTATGAATGAATTAGAATCGATCGTACGAATGAATTAGAATGGATCATGCGAATGAATTTGAATGGATCGTGCGAATGAATTAGAATGGATCGTACGAATGAAATAGAATGGATTGTACGAATGAGATAGAATGGATCGTACGAATGACATAGAATGGATTCATTCATGCGAATGAATTAGAATGGATCGTACGAATGAGTAAGAATGGATCGTACGAATGAATTAGAATGGATTGAATTAGAATGAATCGTATGAATGAATTAGAATGGATCGTACGAATGAATTAGAATAGATCATACGAATGAATCAGAATGGATTGAATTAGAATGAATCGTACGAATGAATTAGAATGAATCATACCGTACGAATGAATTAGAATGGATCATACGAAGGAATTAGAATGGATCGTGCGAATAACTTAGAATGGATCGTATGAATGAATTAGAATGGATCCTGCGAATGAATTAGAATGGATCGTACGAATGAATTAGAATGGATCGAACGAATGAATTAGAATGGATACATTCGTGCAAAAGAATTCGAATGGATTGTATGAATGAATTAGAATGGATCGTGCGAATGAATTAGAATGGATCGTACGAATGAATTAGAATGGATACATTCGTGCGAATGAATTAGAATGGATCGTATGAATGAATTAGATTGGACCGTATGCATGAATTAGAATGGATCGTGCGAATGAATTAGAATGGATCGTACGAATAAATTAGAATGGATTGAACGAATGAATTAGAATGGATCGTACGAATGAGTAAGAATGGATCGTACGAATGAATTAGAATGGATCGTACGAATGAATTAGAATGGATCGTAAGAATGTATCTCATTCGTACAATCCATTCTAATTCAATCCATTCTAATTCATTCGTACGATCCATTCTAATTCATTCGTACGATCCATTCTAATTCATTCGTACGATTCATTCTAATTCCTTCGTACGATCCATATTCTAATTCATTCGCACGATCCATTCTAATTCATTCATACGATCCATTCTAATTTATTCGCACAATCCATTCTAATTCATTCATACGATCCATTCTAATTCCTTCGTACGATCCATTCTAATTCATTCGTACGATCCATTCTAATTCATTCGTACGATCCATTCTAATTCCCTCGTACGATCCATTCTAATTCATTCGTACGATCCATTCTAATTCACTCGCACGATCCATTGAATTATAATGGATACATTCGTGCAAATCCATTCTATTTCATTCGTACGATCCATTCTAATTCATTCGCACGATCCATTCTAATTCATTCATACGATCCATTCTATTTCATTCGTACAATCCATTCTAATTCATTCGTACGATCCATTCTAATTCATTCTAATTCATTCGTACGATCCATTCTAATTCCCTCGTACGATCCATTCTAATTCATTCGTACGATCCATTCTAATTCACTCGCACGATCCATTGAATTATAATGGATACATTCGTGCAAATCCATTCTATTTCATTCGTACGATCCATTCTAATTCATTCGCACAATCTATTCTAATTCATTAGTACAATCCATTCTAATTCATTCGTACGATCCATTCTAATTCATTCGTACGATCCATTCTAATTCATTCGTACGATCCATTCTAATTCATTCGCACGATCCATTCTAATTCATGCATACGATCCATTCTAATTCATTCGTACGATCCATTCTAATTCATTCGTACGATCCATTCTAATTCATTCGCACGATCCATTCTAATTCATGCATACGATCCATTCTAATTCATTCGTACGATCCATTCTAATTCATTCGTACGATCCATTCTAATTCATTCGCACGATCCATTCTAATTCATGCATACGATCCATTCTAATTCATTCGTACGATCCATTCTAATTCATTCGCACGATCCATTCTAATTCATGCATACGATCCATTCTAATTCATTCGTACGATCCATTCTAATTCATTCGCACGATCCATTCTAATTCATTCGTACGATCCATTCTAATTCCTTCGTACGATCCATTCTAATTCATTCGTACGATCCATTCTTACTCATTCGTACGATACATTCTAATTCATTCATACAATCCATTCTAATTCTTTTGCACGAATGTATCCATTAGAATGAATTAGAATGGATCGTACGAATGAATTAGAATGGATCGTGCGAATAAATTAGAATGGATCATATGAATGAATTAGAATGGATCGTATGAATTTATTAGAATGGATCGTGCGAATAAATTAGAATGGATCGTATGAATGAATTAGAATAGATTGTGCGAATGAATTAGAATAGATCATACGAATGAAATAGAATGGATCGTGCGAATGAATTAGAATGGATCGTACGAATGAATTAGAATGGATCGTATGCATGAATTAGAATGGATCGTGCGAATGAATTAGAATGGATCGTACGAATGAATTAGAATGGATCGTACGAAGGAATTAGAATGGATCGTATGAATGAATTAGAATGGATCGTGCGAATGAATTATAATGGATCGTACGAATGAATTAGAATGGATCGTACGAATGAATTAGAATGGATCGTACTAATGAATTAGAATAGATTGTGCGAATTAATTAGAATGGATCGTACGAATGAATTAGAATGGATCGTACGGATGAATTAGATTGGATCATATGAATGAATTAGAATGGATCGTATGAATGAATTAGAATGGATCGTACGAATGAATTAGAATGGATCGTACGAATGAATTAGAATAGATTGTGCGGTTGAATTAGAATGGATCGTGCGAATGAATTAGAATGGATCGTACGAATGAATTAGAATGGATCATGCTAATGAATGAATTAGAATGGATCGTGCGAATGAATTCGAATGGATCGTACGAATGAGTAAGAATGGATCGTGCGAATGAATTAGAATGGATCGTACGAATGAAATAGAATGGATTGTACGAATGAGATAGAATGGATCGTACGAATGAATTAGAATGGATACATTCATGCGAATGAATTAGAATGGATCATACGAATGAATTATAATGGATTCATTCATGCGAATGAATTAGAATGGATCGTACGAATGAGTAAGAATGGATCGTACGAATGAATTAGAATGGATTGAATTAGAATGAATCGTACGAATGAATTAGAATGGATCGTACGAATGAATTAGAATGGATCGTACGAATGAATTAGAATGGATTGAATTAGAATGAATCGTACGAATGAATTAGAATGAATCATACTGTACGAATGAATTATAATGGATCATACAAAGGAATTAGAATGGATCGTACGAATGAATTAGAATGGATCGTACGAATGAATTAGAATGGATCGTACGAAGGAATTAGAATGGATCGTACGAAGGAATTAGAATGGATAGTACGAATGAATTAGAATGGATACCTTCGTGCAAATGAATTAGAATGGATCGTACGAATGAGTAAGAATGGATCGTACGAATGAAATAGAATGGATCATAAAAATGAATTAGAATGGATCGTATGAATGAATTAGAATAGATACATTCGTGCGAATCCATTCTATTTCATTCGTACGATCCATTCTAATTCATTCGCACGATCCATTCTAATTCATTCATACGATCCATTCTAATTCCTTCGTACGATCCATTCTAATTCATTCGTACGATCCAATCTAATTCATTCATACGATCCATTCTAATTCATTCGTACGATCCATTCTAATTCATTCGTACGATCCATTCTAATTCGTGCGAATGTATCCATTCTAATTCATTCGTACGATGCATTCTAATTCAATCGTACGAATGTATCCATTCTAATTCATTTGTATGAATGTATCCACTCTAATTCATTCGTACGATCCATTCTAATTCATTATCACGATCCATTCTAATTCATTCGTACGATCCATTCTAACTCATTTATACAATCCAATCTAATTCATTCGCACGATCCATTCGCATTCACTCAAACGATCCATTCTAATTCATTTATATGATCCATTCTAAATCATTCGTACGATCCATTCTAATTCATTCGCACGATCCATTCTAATTCATTCATACGATCCATTCTATTTCATTCGTACGATCCATTCTAATTCATTCGTACGATCCATTCTAATTCATTCGTACGATCCATTCTAATTCATTCGCACAATCTATTCTAATTCATTCGTACGATCCATTCTAATTCATTCGCACGATCCATTCTAATTCATTCATACGATCCATTCTATTTCATTCGTACGATCCATTCTTACTCATTCGTACGATCCATTCTAATTCATTTGCACGAAGGTATCCATTCTAATTCATTCGTACTATCCAATCTAATTCATTCGTACGATCCATTCTAATCCATTCATATCCATTCTAATTCATTTGTACGATCCATTCTAATTCATTCGCACGATTCATTCTAATTAAATCCATTCTAATTCATTCGTACGATCCATTCTTACTCATTCGTACGATCCATTCTAATTCATTCGCACAATCCATTCTAATTCAATCCATTCTAATTCATTCGTACGATCCATTCTTACTCATTCGTACGATCCATTCTAATTCATTCGCACAATCCATTCTAATTCATTTGCACGAAGGTATCCATTCTAATTCATTCGTACTATCCATTCTAATTCCTTCGTACGATCCATTATGAATGAATTAGAATGGATCGTGCAAATGGATTAGAATGGATCGTGCGAATGAATTAGAATGGATCGTACGAATGAAATAGAATGGATTATACGAATGAGATAGAATGGATCGTACGAATGAATTAGAATCGATTGTGCGAATGAATTAGAATGGATCGTACGAAGGAATTAGAATGGATCGTACGAATGAATTAGAATGGATCGTACGAAGGAATTAGAATGGATCGTACGAATGAATTAGAATGGATCGTATGAATGAATTAGATTGGATCGTATTAATGAATTAGAATGGATCGTACGAATGAATTAGAATAGATCATACGAATGAATTAGAATGGATACTAATGGATCGTACGAATGAGTAAGAATGGATCTATTCTAATTAATTCATACGATCCATTCTAATTCGTTCGTACGATCCATTCTAATTCATTCGCACGCTATTCTAATTCATTCGTAGGATCCATTCTAATTCATTCGTACGATCCATTCTAATTCATAAGTACGATCCATTCTAATTCATTCGCACGATCCATTCTAATTCATTCATACGAATCCATTCTATTTCATTCATACGATCTATTCTATTTCATTCGTACAATCTATTCTAATTCATTCATACGATCCATTCTAATTCATTCGTACGATCCATTCTAATTCATTCGCACGCTATTCTAATTCATTCGTAGGATCCATTCTAATTCATTACTACGATCCATTCTAATTCATTCATACGATCCATTCTTATTCATTCGTACGATCCATTCTAATTCATTCGTACGATCCATGCTAATTCATTCGTACGATCCATTCTAATTCATGCGCACAATCTATTCTAATTCATTCGCACAATCTATTCTAATTCATTCGTACGATCCATTCTAATTCATTCGTACGATCCATTCTAATTCATTCGCACGCTATTAGAATGAATTAGAATGGATCGTATGAATGAATTAGATTGGATCGTATTAATGAATTAGAATGGATCGTACTTATGAATTAGAATAGATCGTACAAATGGATTAGAATAGATCGTGCGAATGAATTAGAATGGATCGTGCGAATGAATTAGAATGGATTGTATGAAAGAATTAGAATGGATCGTGCGAATGAATCAGAATGGATCGTACGAATGAATTAGAATGGATCGTGCAAATGAATTAGAATAGATCGTATGAATGAATTAGATTGGATCGTATTAATGAATTAGAATGGATCATACGAATGAATTAGAATAGATCGTACGAATGAATTAGAATGGATCGTACGAATGAATTAGAATGGATTGTACGAATGAATTAGAATGGATCATACGAATGAATTAGAATGGATCTTATGAATGAATTAGAATGGATCGTGCGAATGAATTAGAATGAATCGTACGAATGAAATAGAATGGATTCGCATGAATGTATCCATTCTTATTCATTCGTACGATCCATTCTAATTCATTCGTACGATCCATTCTAATTCATTCGCACGATCCATTCTAATTCATTCATACAATCCATTCTAATTCATTCGCACAATCCATTCTAATTCATTCGTACGATCTATTCTAATTCATTCGTACGATCCATTCTAATTCATTAATACGATCCAATCTTATTCATTCATACGATCCATTCTAATTCATTCTAATTCATTCGCACAAATTAGAATGGATTAGGATGGATCGTACGAATGAGTAAGAATGGATCGTACGAATGAAATAGAATGGATCGTATGAATGAATTAGAATGGATCGTACGAATGGATCGTACGAATGAATTAGAATAGATTGTGCGAATGAATTAGAATGGATCGTGCGAATGAATTAGAATGGATCGTACGAATGAATTAGAATGGATCATGCTAATGAATGAATTAGAATGGATCGTGCGAATGAATTAGAATGGATCGTACGAATGAGTAAGAATGGATCGTGCGATTGAATTAGAATGGATCGTACGAATGAAATAGAATGGATTGTACGAATGAGATAGAATGGATCGTACGAATGAATTAGAATGGATACATTCATGCGAATGAATTAGAATGGATCATACGAATGAATTAGAATGGATTTATTCGTGCGAATGAAGTAGAATGGATCGTACGAATTAGTAAGAATGGATCGTACGAATGAATTAGAATAGATTGAATTAGAATGAATCGTACGAATGAATTAGAATGGATCGTACGAATGAATTAGAATGGATCGTACGAATGAATTAGAATGGATTGAATTAGAATGAATCGTACGAATGAATTAGAATAAATCATACCGTACTAATGAATTATAATGGATCATACGAAGGAATTAGAATGGATCGTACGAATGAATTAGAATGGATCGTACGAATGAATTAGAATGGATCGTACGAATGAATTAGTATAGATTAAATTAGAATGAATCGTACGAATGAATTAGAAGGAATCATACCGTACGAATGAATTAGAATGGATCATATGAAGGAATTAGAATGGATCGTGCGAATAAATTAGAATGGATCGTATGAATGAATTAGAATAGATCGTACGAATGAATTAGAATGGATCGTACGAATGAATTAGAATGGATACATTCGTACGAATGAATTAGAATAGATTGTGCGAATGATCCATTCTAATTCATTCGCACGATCCATTCTAATTCATTCGTACGATCCATTCTAATTCATTCGCACGAATGTATCCATTCTAATTCATTCGTACGATCCATTCTAATTCATTCGTACGATCTATTCCAATTCATTCATAAGATCCATTCTAATTTATTCGCACGATCCATTCTAATTCCTTCGTATGATCCATTCTAATTCATTCGTACGGTATGATTCATTCTAATTCATTCGTACGATTCATTCTAATTCAATCCTTTCTAATTCATTCGTACGATCCATTCTAATTCATTCGTACGATCCATTCAATTTCATTCGTACGATCCATTCTTACTCATTCGTACGATCCATTCTAATTCATTCGTACGATCCATTCTACTTCATTCGTACGATCCATTCTAATTTATTCGCACGATCCATTCTAATTCATTCATACGATCCATTCTAATTCATTCGTATGAATCCATTCTAATTCATTCGTACGATCCATTCTAATTCATTCATACGATCCATCCTAATTCATTCGCACGAATGTATCCATTCTAATTCATTCGTACAATCCATTCTATTTCATTCGTACGATCCATTCTTACTCATTCGTACGATCCGTTCGTATCCATTCTAATTCATTCGTACGATCTATTCTAATTCATTCGTACGATCCATTCTAATTCATTAATACGGATTCATACGATCCATTCTAATTCATTCATACAATCCATTCTAATTCATTCGTACGATCCATTCTAATTCATTCATACGATCCATTCTATTTCATTCGTACGATCCATTCTTACTCATTCGTACGATCCATCCTAATTTATTTGCACGAAGGTATCCATTCTAATTCATTCGCACGATCCATTCTAAATCATTCATACGATCCATTCTAATTCATTCGTACGATCCATTCTATTTCATTCGTACGATCCATTCTAATTCATTCGCACAATCTGTTCTAATTCATTCATACGATCCATTCTATTCATTCGTACGATCCATTCTAATTCATTCGTACGATCCATTCTAATTCATTCGCACGAATGAATCCATTCTAATTCATTCGTACGATCCATTCTAATTCATATGATCCATTCTAATTCATTCATAATGAATCGTGCGAAGGAATTAGAATGGATCGTACGAATGAATTAGAATGGATCGTACGAATGAATTAGAATGAATTAGAATGGATCGTACGAATGTATTAGAATGGATCGTACGAATGAAATAGAATGGATCGTATGAATGAATTAGAATGGATCGTGCGAATGAATTAGAATGGATCGTACGAATGAAATAGAATGGATTCGCACGAATGTATCCATTCTAATTCAATGGATCGTGCGAATGAATTAGAATGGATCGTACGAATGAATTAGAATGGATCGTATGAATGAATTAGAATGGATCGTGCGAATGAATTAGAATGGATCGTACGAATGAAATAGAATGGATCGTACGAATGAATTAGAATAGATTGTAAGAATGGATTAGAATGGATCATACGATTGAGTAAGAATGGATTGTACGGATGAAATAGAATAGATCGTACGAATGAATTAGAATGGATCGTATGAATGAATTAGAATGGATCGTGCGAATGAATTAGAATGGATCGTACGAATAAATTAGAATGGATCGTACAAAGGAATTAGAATGGATCGTACGAATGAATTAGAATGGATCGTACGAATGAATTAGAATGGATACGAATGGATCGTATGAATGAATTAGAATGGATCGTATGAATGAATTAGAATGAATCGTACGAATGAGTAAGAATGGATCGTACGAATGAATTCTAATTCGTACGATCCATTCTAATCCATTCTATTTCATTCGTACGATCCATTCTTACGAATGAATTAGAATGGATCGTATGAATGAAATAGATTGGATCGTTCTAATCCATTCGCACGAATGTATCCATTCTAATTCAATGGATCGTGTGAATGAATTAGAATGGATCATACGAATGAATTAGAATGGATCGTACGAAGGAATTAGAATGGATCGTACAAATGAATTAGAATGGATCATATGAATGAATTAGAATGGATTGAATTAGAATGAATCGTACGAATGAATTAGAATGGATCGTACGAATGAATTAGAATGGATCGTACGAATGAAATAGAATGGATCGTATGACTGAAATAGAATGTATCGTGCGAATGAATTAGAATGGATCGTACGAATGAATTAGAATGGATCGTATGAATGAATTAGAATGGATCGTATGAATGAATTAGAATGGATCGTGCGAATGAATTAGAATGGATCGTACGAATGAAATAGAATGGATCGTACGAATAAATTAGAATAGATTGTGCGAATGGATTAAAATGGATCATACGATTGAGTAAGAATGGATTGTACGAATGAAATAGAATAGATCGTACGAATGAATTAGAATGGATCGTATGAATGAATTAGAATGGATCGTGCGAATGAATTAGAATGGATCATACGAATGAATTAGAATGGATCGTACGAAGGAATTAGAATGGATCGTACGAATGAATTAGAATGGATCGTACGAATGAATTCGAATGGATACGAATGGATCGTATGAATGAATTAGAATGGATCGTGCGAATGAATTAGAATGGATCGTACGAATGAAATAGAATGGATTCGCACGAATGTATCCATTCTAATTCAATGGATCGTGCGAATGAATTAGAATGGATCGTACGAATGAATTAGAATGGATCGTACGAATGAATTAGAATGGATCGTATGAATGACTTAGAATGGATCGTTCGAATGAATTAGAATAGATTGTGCGAATGAATTAGAATGGATCGTACGAATGAATTAGATAGGATACATTCGTGCGAATCCATTCTATTTCATTCGTACGATCCATTCTAATTCATTCGTACGATCTATTCTAATTCATTCATACGATCCATTCTAATTCATTCGTACGATCCATTCTAATTCATTCGTACGATCCATTCGTACGATCAATTCTATTTCATTCGTACGATCCATTCTAATTCAGTCGCACGATCCATTCTAGTTCATTCATACGATCCATTCTAATTCATTCGTACGATCTATATTCTAATTCATTCGCACGATCCATTCTAATTCATTCATACGATCCATTCTAATTTTTTCGCACGATCCATTCTAATTCATTCGTACGATCTATTCTATTTCATTCGTAAATGAATTTGGATCGTGCTAATGAATTAGAATGGATCGTGCTAATGAATTAGAATGGATACATTCGTACGAATGAATTAGAATGGATCATATGAATGAATTAGAATTGATCGTTTGAGTGAATGTGAATGGATCGTGCGAATGAATTAGATTGGATCGTATAAATGAGTTAGAATGGATCGTACGAATAAATTAGAATGGATCGTGTTAATGAATTAGAATGGATCGTACGAATGAATTAGAGTGGATACATTCGTACAAATGAATTAGAATGGATACATTCGTACGAATGAATTAGAATGGATCGTACGAATGAATTAGAATGGATTGTACGAATGAATTAGAATGGATCGTATGAATTAATTAGATTGGATCGTATAAATGAATTAGAATGGATCGTACGAATGAATTAGAATGGATCGTGCTAATGAATTAGAATGGATCGTACGAATGAATTAGAGTGGATACATTCGTACAAATGAATTAGAATGGATACATTCGTGCGAATGAATTAGAATGGATCGTGCGAATGAATTAGAATGGATCGTACGAATGAATTAGAATAGATTGTGCTAATGAATTAGAATGGATCGTATGAATGAATTAGAATAGATCGTACGAATGAATTAGAATGGATACGTACGAATGAATTAGAATTTTGAATTAGAATGGATCATACGAAGGAATTAGAATGGATCGTACAAATGAATTAGAAAGGATACATTCGTGCGAATGAATTAGAATGGATCGTATGAGTGTGAATGAATTAGAATGGATCGTGCGAATGAATTAGAATGGATCGTATTAATGAATTAGAATGGATCGTGCGAATGAATTAGAATGGATCGTACGAATGAGTAAGAATGGATCGTGCGAATGAATTAGAATGGATTGTACGAATGAATTAGAATGGATCGTACGAATGAATTAGAATGGATACATTCGTGCGAATCCATTCTATTTCATTCGTACGATCCATTCTAATTCATTCGCACGATCCATTCTAATTCATTCATACGATCCATTCTAATTCATTCGTACGATCCATTCTAATTTATTCGTACAATCCATTCTAATTCATTCGTACGATCCATTCTAATTCATTCATACGATCCATTCTAATTCCTTAGCACAATCTATTCTAATTCATTCGTACGATCCATTCTAATTCATTCGCACGATCCATTCTAATTCATTCGCACGAATGTATCCATTCTAATTCATTTGTACGAATGTATCCACTCTAATTTATTCGTACGATCCATTCTAATTCATTAGCACGATCCATTCAAATTCATTCGTACGATCCATTCTAATTCATTTATACGATCCAATCTAATTCATTCATACGATCCATTCTAATTCATTCGTACGATCCATTCTAATTCATTCGTACAATCCATTCTAATTCATTCGTACGATCCATTCTAATTCATTCACACAATCCATTCGATCTCATTCGTACAATCCATTCTAATTCAATCCATTCTAATTCATTCGTACGATCCATTCTAATTCATTCGTACGATCCATTCTAATTCATTCGTACGATTCATTCTAATTCCTTCGTACGATCCATTCTAATTCATTCGTACGATTCATTCTAATTCCTTCGTACGATCCATATTCTGATTCATTCGCACGATCCATTCTAATTCATTCATACGATCCATTCTAATTTATTCGCATAATCTATTCTAATTCATTAGTACGATCCATTCTAATTCATTCGTACGATCCATTCTAATTCATTCGTACGATCCATTCTAATTCATTCGCACGATCCATTCTAGTTCATTCATGCGATCTATTCTAATTCCTTCGTACGATCCATTCTAATTCGTTCATACGATCCATTTTAATTCATTCGCACGATCCATTCTAATTCATGCATATGATCCATTCTAATTCATTCGTACGATCCATTCTAATTCATTCGCACGATCCATTCTATTTCATTCGTATGATCCATTCTAATTCATTCGCACAATCTATTCTAATTCATGCATACTATTCCTTCTAATTCATTCGTACGATCCATTCTAATTCATTCGTACGATCCATTCTAATTCATTCGTACGATCCATTCTAATTCATTAATACGATCCAATCTAATTCATTCATACGATCCATTCTATTTCATTCGTACGATCCATTCTAATTCATTCGCACGATCCATTCTAATTCATTCATACAATCCATTCTAATTCATTTGTACGATCCATTCTAATTCATTCACACAAATGTATCAACTCTATTTCATTCGTACGATCCATTCTAATTAATTCGTACGATCCATTCTAATTCATTCGTACGATCCATTCTAATTCATTCGTACGATCCATTCTAATTCATTCGCACGATCTATTCTAATTCATTCGCACAATCTATTCTAATTCATTCGTACGATCCATTCTATTTCATTCGTATGATCCATTCTAATTCATTCGCACAATCTATTCTAATTCATTCATACGATCCATTCTAATTCATTCGCGCGAATGAATTAGAATAGATTGTGCGAATGATCGTACGAATGAATTAGAATAGATTTGTGTGAATGAATTAGAATGGATCGTATGAATGAATTAGAATGGATCGTATGAATGAATTATAATAGATTGTGCGAATGAATTAGAATGGATCGTACGAAGGAATTAGAATGGATAGTACGAATGAGATAGAATGGATCGTACGAATGAATTAGAATGGATCATATGAATGAATTAGAATGGATCGTACGAATAAAATAGAATGGATCGTATGAATAAATTAGAATAGATCGTACGAATGAATTAGAATGGATCGTACGAATGAATTAGAAAGGATACATTCGTACAAATGAATTAGAATGGATCGTACGAATGAATTAGAGTGGATACATTCGTACAAATGAATTAGAATGGATCGTACGAATGAATTAGAATGGATACATTCGTGCAAATGAATTAGAATGGATCATATGAATTAATTAGAATGGATCGTGCGAATGAATTCATGCGTACGAAGGAATTAGAATGGATCGTACGAAGGAATTAGAATGGATAGTACGAATGAATTAGAATGGATACCTTCGTGCAAATGAATTAGAATGGATCGTACGAATGAGTAAGAATGGATCATACGAATGAAATAGAATGGATGGATACCTTCGTGCAAATGAATTAGAATGAATCGTACGAATGAGTAAGAATGGATCGTACGAATGAATTAGAATGGATACATTCGTGCGAATGAATTAGAATGGATCGTATGAATGAATTAGAATGGATTGTGCGAATGAATTAGAATGAATCATACGAAGGAATTAGAATGGATCGTACGAATGAATTAGAATGGATCGTGCGAATAAATTAGAATGGATCGTATGAATGAATTAGAATGGATCGTGCGAATGAATTAGAATATGGATCGTACGAAGGAATTAGAATGAATCGTACGAATGAATTAGAATGGATCGTACAAATGAATTAGAATGGATCGTACGAATGAATTAGAATGGATTGAATTAGAATGTATTGTACGAATGAGATAGAATGGATCGTGCGAATGAAGTAGAATGGATCGTACGAATGAATTAGAATGGATTGTACGAATGAGATAGAATGGATCGTATGAATGAATTAGAATGGATACATTCGAATTCATTCGTACGATCCATTCTAATTCATTTGTACGATCCATTCTAATTCATTCGTACGATCCATTCTTACTCATTCGCACTATCCATTCTAATTCATTCGTTCGATCCATTCTAATTCCTTCGTACGATCCATTCTAATTCATTCGTACGATCCATTCTAATTCATTCGTACGATCCATTCTAATTCCTTCATATAATCCTTTCTAATTTATTCGTACGATTCATTCTAATTCATTAATACGATCCAATCTAATTCATTCATACGATCCATTCTAATTCATTCGTACGATCCATTCTAATTCATTCGTACGATCCATTCTAATTCATTCGCACGATCCATTCTAATTCCTTCGTACGATCCATTATAATTCCTTCGTACGATCCATTCTAATTCATTCGTACTATTCGTGCGAATGAATTAGAATAGATTGTGCGAATGAATTAGAATGAATTAGAATGGGTCGTATGAATGAATTAGAATGGATCGTATTAATGAATTAGAATGGATTGTATGAATGAATTAGAATGGATCGTTTGAGTGAATGCGAATGGATCGTACAATCCATTCTTACGAATGAATTAGAATGGATCGTATGAATGAAATAGATTGGATCGTTCTAATTCATTCGTATGAATGTATCCATTCTAATTCATTCGTTCGCACGATCGTGCGAATGTATCCATTCTAATTCATTCGTACGATCCATTCTAATTCTTTCATACGATCCATTCTAATTCATTAGCACAATCTATTCTAATTCATTCGTACGATCCATTCTAATACATTCGCACGATCCATTCTAATTCATTCGCACGAATGTATCCATTCTAATTAATTTGTACGAATGTATCCACTCTAATTCATTCGTACGATCCATTCTAATTCATATGATCCATTCTAATTCATTCGCACGATCCATTCTAATTCATTCATAATGGATCGTACGAAGGAATTAGAATGGATCGTACGAATGAATTAGAATGGATCGTACGAATGAAATAGAATGAATTAGAATGGATCGTACGAATGAATTAGAATGGATCATACGAATGAAATAGAATGGATCGTATGAATGAATTAGAATGGATCGTGCGAATGAATTAGAATGGATCGTACGAATGAAATAGAATGGATTCGCACGAATGTATCCATTCTAATTCAATGGATCGTGCGAATGAATTAGAATGGATCGTACGAATCAATTAGAATGGATCGTACGAATGAGTAAGAATGGATCGTGTGAATGAATTACAATGGATCATATGAATGAATCCATTCTAATTCCTTTGTACGATCCATTCTAATTCCTTCGTACGATCCATTCTAATTCATTCGTATGATCCATTCTAATTCATTCGTACGATCCATTCTAATTCATTCGCACAATCTATTCTAATTCATTCGTACGATCCATTCTAATTCATTTGCACGATCCATTCTAATTCATTCGCACAATCTATTCTAATTCATTCGTACGATCCATTATAATTCATTCGCACGATCCATTCTAATTCATTCATACGATCCATTCTATTTCATTCGTTCGATCCATTCTAATTCATTCGTACGATCCATTCTAATTCATTCGTACGATTCATTCTAATTCAATCCATTCTAATTCATTCGTACGATCCATTCTTACTCATTCGTACGATCCATTCTAATTCATTCGCACGATCCATTGAATTAGAATGGATACATTCGTGCGAATCCATTCTATTTCATTCATACGATCCATTCTAATTCATTCGCACGATCCATTCTAATTCATTCATCCGATCCATTATATTTCATTCGTACGATCCATTCTAATTCATTCGTACGATCCATTCTAATCCATTCTAATTCATTCGTACGATCCATTCTAATTCATTCATACGATCTATTCTAATTCGTTTGAGTGAATGCGAATGAATTAGGATGGATCGTTTGAGTGAATGCGAATGGATCGTGCGAATGAATTAGATTGGATCGTATAAATGATTTAGAATGGATCGTACGAATGAATTAGAATGAATCGTGCTAATGAATTAGAATGGATCGTACGAATGAATTAGAGTGGATACATTCGTACAAATGAATTAGAATGGATACATTCGTACAAATGAATTAGAATGGATCGTACGAATGAATTAGAATGGATACATTCGCACGAATTAGAATGGATCGTACGAATGAATTAGAATGGATCGTACGAATGAATTAGAATGGATCGTACGAATGAATTAGAATGGATCGTATAAATGAATTAGATTGGATCGTATAAATCAATTAGAATGGATCGTACGAAAGAATTAGAATGGATCGTGCTAATGAATTAGAATGGATCGTATGAATGAATTAGAGTGGATACATTCGTACAAATGAATTAGAATGGATACATTCGTGCGAATGAATTAGAATGGATCGTGCGAATGAATTAGAATGGATCGTATGAATAAATTAGAATAGATTGTGCTAATGAATTAGAATGGATCGTATGAATGAATTTGAATGGATCGTACGAATGAATTAGAATGGATTGTACGAATGAATTAGAATGGATCGTACGAATGAATTAGAATGGATCGTATGATTGAATTAGAATGGATCGTGCGAATGAATTAGAATGGATCGTACGAATGAAATAGAATGGATTCACACGAATGTATCCATTCTAATTCATTCGTACGATCCATTCTAATTCTTCGTACAATCCATTCTAATTCATTCGCACGATCCATTCTTACTCATTTGTATGATCCATTCTAATTCATTCGCACGATCCATTCTAATTCATTAATACGATCCATTCTAATTCATTCGCACGATCCATTCTAATTCATTCACACTCATACGATCCATTCTAATTCATTCGCACGAATGTATCCTTTCTAATTCATTCGTACGATCCATTCTAATTCATTCGCACAATCTATTCTAATTCATTCGAACGATCCATTCTAAGTCATTCGTACGATCCATTCTAATTCATTCGCACAATCCATTCTAATTCATTAGCACGATCCATTCTAATTCCTTCGTATGATCCATTCTAATTCACAACTCTAATTCATTCGCACGTATCCATTCTAATTCATTCGTACGATCCATTCTAATTCATTCATACGATCCATTCTAATTCATTAGCACAATCTATTCTAATTCATTCGTACGATCCATTCTAATTCATTCGCACGATCCATTCTAATTCATTCGCACGAATGTATCCATTCTAATTCATTTATACGAATGTATCCACTCTAATTCAATCGTACGATCCATTCTAATTCATTAGCACGATCCATTCTAATTCGTTCGTACGATCCATTGTAATTCATTTATATGATCCAATCTAATTCATTCATACGATCCATTCTAATTCATTCGTACGATCCATTCTAATTCATTCGTACGATTCGTGCGAATTTATCCATTCTAATTCATTCGTACGATCCATTCTAATTCATTCGTACGAATGTATCCATTCTAATTCATTTGTACGAATGTAACCACTCTAATTCATTCGTACGATCCATTCTAATTCATTAGCATGATCCATTCTAATTCATTCGTACGATCCATTCTAATTCATTTATACGATCCAATCTAATTCATTCGCACGATCCATTCGCATTCACTCAAACGATCCATTCTAATTCATTCATATGATCCATTCTAATTCATTCGCACGATCGTATCCATTCTAATTCATTAGCACGATCCATTCTAATTCATTAGCACGATCCAAATTCATTTACGAATGAAATAGAATAGATCGTACGAATGAATTAGAATGGATCGTGCGAATAAATCAGAATGGATCGTATGAATGAATTAGAATGGATCGTGCGAATGAATTAGAATATAGATCGTACGAATGAATTAGAATGGATCGTATGAATGAACTAGAATGGATCGTGCGAATGAATTAGAATGGATCGTACGAATGAAATAGAATTGATCGTACGAATGGATTAGAATGGATCGTACGAATGAATTAGAATGGATCGTATGAATGAATTAGAATAGATCGTACGAATGAATTAGAATGGATCGTACGAATGAAATAGAATGGATTCGCACGAATGTATCCATTCTAATTCATTCGTACGATCCATTCTAATTCATTCGCACAATCTATTCTAATTCATTCGAACGATCCATTCTAAGTCATTCGTACGATCCATTCTAATTCCTTCGTATGATCTATTCTAATTCATTCATACGATCCATTCTAATTCATTCGTACGATCTATTCTAATTAATTCGTACGATCTATTCTAATTCATTCGTACGATCCAATCTAATTCATTCATACGATCCATTCTAATTCATTCGTACGATCCATTCTAATTCATTCGTACGATCCATTCTAATTCGTGCGAATGTATCCATTCTAATTCATTCGTACGATCCATTCTAATTCATTTATACAATCCATTCTATTTCATTCGTACGATCCATTCTAATTCATTTGCACGAAGGTATCCATTCTAATTCATTCGTACTATCCATTCTAATTCCTTCGTATGATCCATTCTAATTCCTTCGTACGATCCATTCTAATTCATTCGTACGGTATGATTCATTCTAATTCATTCGTACGATTCATTCTAATTCAATCCATTATAATTCATTCGTACGATCCATTCTAATTCATTCGTACGATCCATTCTAATTCTATTGTACGATTCATTCTAATTCAATCCATTCTAATTCATTCGTACGATCCATTCTTACTCATTCGTACGATCCATTCTAATTCATTCGCACGAATGAATCCATTCTAATTCATTCGTATGATCCATTCTAATTCATTCGCATGAATGTATCCATTCTAATTCATTCGTACGATCCATTCTATCTAATTCGTACAATCCATTCTATTTCATTCGTACGATCCATTCTAATTCATTCGCACGATCCATTCTTACTCATTCGTACGATCCATTCTAATTCATTCGCACGATTCATTCTAATTCATTCATTAGCATGATCCATTCTAATTCATTCGTACGATCCATTCTAATTCATTCGCACGATCCATTCTAATTCATTCGCACAATCTATTCTAATTCATTCATATGATCCAATCTAATTCATTCGTACGATCCATTCTAATTCATTCATACGATCCATTCTAATTCATTCATATGATCCATTCTAATTAATTCGTACGATCCATTCTAATTCGTTCGTACGATCCATTCTAATTCATTCGTACGATCCATTCTAATTCATTAATACGATCCAATCTAATTCATTCGTACGATCCATTCTAATTCATTCGTACGATCCATTCTAATTCATTCGCACAATCTATTCTAATTTATTAGTACGATCCATTCTAATTCATTCGTACGATCCATTCTAATTCATTCGTACGATCCATTCTAATTCATTCGCACGATCCATTCTAATTCATTCATACGATCCATTCTAATTCCTTCGTACGATCCATTCTAATTCATTCGTACGATCCATTCTAATACATTCGCACGATCCATTCTAATTCATGCATACGATCCATTCTAATTCATTCGTACGATCCATTCTAATTCATTCGCACGATCCATTCTATTTCATTCGTATGATCCATTCTGATTCATTCGCACAATCTATTCTAATTCAGTCATACGATCCATTCTAATTTATTCGCACGATCCATTCTAATTCATTCATACGATCCATTCTAATTCATTCATATGATCCATTCTAATTCATTCGCACGATCCATTCTAATTCATTCGTACGATCCATTCTAATTCATTCTAATGGATACATTCGTGCAAAAGAATTAGAATGGATTGTATGAATGAATTAGAATGGATCGTACGAATGAGTAAGAATGGATTGTACGAATGAATTAGAATGGATCGTACGAAGGAATTAGAATGGATCGTACGAATGAATTAGAATGGATCGTATGAATGAATTAGAATGGATTGTGCGAATGAATTAAAATGGATCGTACGAAGGAATTAGAATGGATCGTACGAATGAATTAGAATGGATCGTGCGAATGAATTAGAATCGATCGTACGAATGAATTAGAGTTGATACATTCGTACGAATGAATTAGAACGGATCGTATGAATGAATTAGAATAGATTGTGCGAATGAATTAGAATGGATCATACGAATGAAATAGAATGGATCGTGCGAATGAATTAGAATGGATCGTACGAATGAATTAGAATGGATCGTATGCATGAATTAGAATGGATCGTGCGAATGAATTAGAATGGATCGTACGAAGGAATTAGAATGGATCGTATGAATGAATTAGAATGGATCGAGCAAATGAATTAGAATGGATCGTACGAATGAATTAGAATGGATCGTACGAATGAATTAGAATGGATCGTACGAATGAATTAGAATGGATCGTACTAATGAATTAGAATAGATTGTGCGAATGAATTAGAATGGATCGTACGAATGAATTAGAATGGATCATATGAATGAATTAGAATGAATTAGAATGGATCGTACGAATGAATTAGAATGGATCGTACGAATGAAATCGAATGGATCGTATGAATGAATTAGAATGGATCGTGTGAATGAATTAGAATGGATCATATGAATGAAATAGAATGGATTCGCACGAATGTATCAATTCTAATTCAATGGATCGTGCGAGTGAATTAGAATGGATCGTACGAATGAATTAGAATGGATCGTACGAAGGAATTAGAATGGATCGTACGAATGAATTTGAATGGATCGTACGAATGAATTAGAATGGATCGTACGAAGGAATTAGAATGGATCGTACGAATGAATTAGAATGGATCGTGCGAATAAATTGGAATGGATCGTATGAATGAATTAGAATGGATCGTGCGAATGAATTAGAATATGGATCGTACGAAGGAATTAGAATGAATCGTACGTACGAATTAGAATGGATCGTACGAATGAGTAAGAATGGATCGTGCGAATGAATTAGAATGGATCGTACGAATGAAATAGAATGGATTCGCACGAATGTATCCATTCTAATTCATTCATACGATCCATTCTCATACATTCGTACGATCCATTCTAATTTCTTCATATGATCTATTCTTATTCATTCGCACAATCTATTCTAATTCATTCGTACGATCCATTCTAATTCATTCGCACGATCCATTCTAATTCATTCATACGATCCATTCTAATTCATTCGTACGATCCATTCTAATTCATTCGTACGATCCATTCTAATTCATTCGCACAATCTATTCTAATTCATTCGTACGATCCATTCTAATTCATTCGCACGATCCATTCTAATTCATTCGCACAATCTATTCTAATTCATTCGTACAATCCATTCAAATTCATTCGCACGATCCATTCTAATTCATTCATACGATCTATTCTATTTCATTCGTACGATCCATTCTAATTCATTCGTACGATTCATTCTAATTCAATCCATTCTAATTCATTCGTACGATCCATTCTTACTCATTCGTACGATCCATTCTAATTCATTCGCACGAATGAATCCATTCCAATTCATTCGTATGATCCATTCTAATTCATTCGCATGAATGTATCCATTCTAATTCATTCGTACGATCCATTCTAATTCCTTAATACGATCCAATCTAATTCATTCGTAAGATCCATTCTAATCCATTCGTATTCATTCGCATGGATTGAATTAGAATGGATCGTACGAATGAATTAGAATGGATCGTACGAATGAATTAGAATGGATCGTACGAATGAGTAAGAATGGATCGTGCGAATGAATTAGAATGGATCGTACGAATGAAATAGAATGGATTCGCACGAATGTATCCATTCTAATCATTCATACGATCCATTCTAATTCATTCGTACGATCCATTCTTACTCATTCGTACGATCCATTCTAATTCATTCGCAGGAATAAATCCATTCTAATTCATTCGTATGATCCATTCTAATTCATTCGCATGAATGTATCCATTCTAATTCATTCGTACGATCCATTCTAATTCATTTGCACGAATGTATCCATTCTAGTTCATTCATACGATCCATTCTAATTCATTCAAACAAACTATTCTAATTTATTCGTACGATCCATTCTAATTCATTCGTACGTTCTATTCTAATTCATTCCTACGATCCATTCTAATTCATTCGCACGATCCATTCTAATTCATTCGCATGATCCATTCTAATTCATTCGTATGAATCCATTCTTACTTATTCGTACGATCCATTCTAATTCAATCGCACGATCCATTGAATTAGAATGGATACATTCGTGCGAAACCATTCTATTTCATTCGTACGATCCATTCTAATTCATTCGCACGATCCATTTTAATTCATTCATACGATCCATTCTAATTCATTCATACGATCCATTCTAATTCATTCGTACGATCCATTCTAATTCATTTGCACAATCTATTCTAATTCATTCGTACGATCCATTCTAATTCATTTGTACGATCCATTCTAATTCATTCGTACGATTCATTCTAATTCAATCCATTCTAATTCATTCCATTCTAATTCATTCGCACGATCCATTCGCATTCACTCAAACGATCCATTCTAATTCATTCATACAATCCATTCTAATTTTTTGCACGAATGTATCCATTCTAATTCATTCATACGATCCATTCGTGCGAATGAATTAGAATGGATACGTGCGAATGAATTAGAATTGTGAATTAGAATGGATCATACGAAGGAATTAGAATGGATCGTGCTAATGAATTAAAATGGATTGTGCGAATGAATTAGAATGGATCGTACGAATGACTTAGAATGGATCGTTCGAATGAATTAGAATAGATTGTGCGAATGAATTAGAATGGATCGTACGAATGAATTAGAAAGGATACATTCGAGCGAATGAATTAGAATGGATCGTATGAGTGTGAATGAATTAGAATGGATCGTGCGAATGAATTAGAATGGATCGTATTAATGAATTAGAATGGATCGTGCGAATGAATTAAAATGGATCGTACGAATGAGTAAGAATGGATCGTGCGAATGAATTAGAATGGATTGTACGAATGAATTAGAATGGATCGTACGAATGAATTAGAATGGATACATTCGTGCGAATCCATTCTATTTCATTCGTACGACCCATTCTAATTCATTCGCACGATCCATTCTAATTCATTCATATGATCCATTCTAATTCATTCGTACGATCCATTCTAATTCATTCGTATAATCCATTCTAATTCATTCGTACGATCCATTCTAATTCATTCATACGATCCATTCTAATTCATTTGCACAATCTATTCTAATTCATTCGTACGATCCATTCTAATTCATTCGCACGATCAATTCTAATTCATTCGCACGAATGTATCCATTCTAATTCATTTGTACGAATGTATCCACTCTAATTCATTCGTACGATCCATTCTAATTCATTAGCACGATCCATTCTAATTCATTCGTACGATCCATTCTAATTCATTTATACGATCCAATCTAATTCATTCATACGATCCATTCTAATTCATTCGTACGATCCATTCTAATTCATTCGTACGATCCATTGTAATTCGTGCGAATGTATCCATTCTAATTCATTCGTACGATCCATACGAATGAATCCATTCTAATTCATTCGAATGATCCATTCTAATTCATTCGTATGATCCATTCTAATTCATTCGTACGATCCATTTTAATTCATTCTAATTCATTCGCACGATCCATTCTTTCATTCGTACGATCCATTCTAATTCATTCGTACGATCCATTCTAATTCATTCGCACAATCTATTCTAATTCATTCGTACGATCCATTCTAATTCAGTCGCACGACCCATTCTAATTCATTCGTGCGATCCATTCTAATTCATTCGTACGATCCATTCTAATTCATTCGCACGATCCATTCTAATTCATTCGCACGATCCATTCTAATTCATTCGTACGATCCATTCTATTTCATTCGTACGATCCATTCTAATTCATTCGTACGATCCATTCTAATTCATTCGTACGATTTATTCTAATTCAATCCATTCTAATTCATTCGTACGATCCATTCTTACTCATTCGCACAATCTATTCTTATTCATTCGTACGATCCATTCTAATTCATTCGCACGATCCATTCTAATTCATTCATACGATCCATTCTATTTCATTTGTACGATCCATTCTTACTCATTCGTACGATCCATTCTAATTCATTTGCACGAAGGTATCCATTCTAATTCATTCGTACTATCTATTCTAATTCCTTCGTACGATCCATTCTAATTCCTTCGTACGATCCATTCGGATACATTCGTGTGAATCCATTCTATTTCATTCGTACGATCCATTCTAATTCATTCGCACGATCCATTCTAATTCATTCGTACGATCCATTCTAATTCATTCGTACGATCCATTCTAATTCATTCGTACGTATGAAGTAGAATGGATACATTTGTGCGAATGAATTAGAATGGATCGTACGAATAAAATAGAATGGATCGTGCGAATGAATTAGAATGGATCGTACGAATGAATTAGAATGGATCGTACGAATGACTTAGAATGGATCGTTCGAATGAATTAGAATAGATTGTGCGAATGAATTAGAATGGATCGGACGAATGAATTAGATTGGATCTGGATCGTACGAATGATTCATTCTATGAATGGATCGTACGAATGAATTTGAATGGATCTGGATCGTTTATCCATTCTAATTCCTTCGTACGATCCATTCTAATTCATTCGTACGATCCATTCTAATTCATTCGCACGATCCATTCTAATTCATTCGCACGAATGTATCCATTCTAATTCGTACGTACGATCTATTCTAATTCATTCTTCCGATCCATTCTAATTCATTCGCACAATCCATTCTAATTCATTTGCACGATCCATTCTAATTCATTCATACAATCCATTCTAATTCTTTTGCACTAAGGTATCCATTCTAATTCATTCGTACTATCCATTCTAATTATCCGTACGATCTATTCTATTTCATTCGTACGATCCATTCTTATCGTACGAATGAATTAGAATGGATCATACGAATGAATTAGAATGGATAGTACGAATGAATTAGAATGGATACATTCATGCGAATGGATCATACGATCCATTCTAATTCATTCGCACGATCCATTCTAATTCATTCATACGATCCATTCTAATTCATTCATACGATCCATTCTAATTCATTCGTACGGGTAAATGAATTTGGATCGTGCTAATGAATTAGAATGCATCGTACGAATGAATTAGAATGGATTGTGCGAATGAATTAGAATGGATCGTACGAATGAATTAGAATGGATCGTACGAATGAATTAGAATAGATCGTACGAATGAATTAGAATGGATCGTACGAAGGAATTAGAATGGATCGTACGAAGGAATTAGAATGGATAGTACGAATAAAGTAGAATTGATACCTTCGTGCAAATGAATTAGAATGGATCGTACGAATGAGTAAGAATGGATCGTACAAATGAATTCGAATGGATCGTACGAATGAATTAGAATGGATCTTATGAATGAATTAGAATGGAACGTATAGATTGTGCGAATGAATCAGAATGGATCGTACGAATGAATTAGAATGGATCATACGAATGAATTAGCATGGATCGTGCGAATGAATTAGAATGGATCGCACGAATGTATCCATTCTAATTCATTTGTACGAATGTATCCACTCTAATTCATTTGTACGATCCATTCTAATTCATTAGCATGATCCATTCTAATTCATTCGTACGATCCATTCTAATTCATTTATACGATCCAATCTAATTCATTCATACGATCCATTCTAATTCATTCGTACAATCCATTCTAATTCATTCGTACGATCCATTCTAATTCGTGCGAATGTATCCATTCTAATTCATTCGTACGATCCATTCTAATTCATTCGTACGAATGTATCCATTCTAATTCATTTGTACGAATGTATCCACTCTAATTCATTCGTACGATCCATTCTAATTCATTAGCACGATCCATTCTAATTCATTCGGACGATCCATTCTAATTCATTTATACGATCCAATCTAATTCATTCGCACGATCCATTCGCATTCACTCAAATGATCCATTCTAATTCATTCATATGATCCATTCTAATTCATTCGCACGAATGTATCCATTCTAATTCATTAGCACGATCCAAATTCATTTACGAATGAAATAGAATAAATCGTACGAATGAATTAGAATGGATCATGCGAATAAATTAGAATGGATCGTATGAATGAATTAGAATGGATCGTGCGAATGAATTAGAATATAGATCATACGAATTAATTAGAATGGATCGTATGAATGAACTAGAATGGATCGTGCGAATGAATTAGAATGGATCGTACGAATGAAATAGAATTGATCGTACGAATGGATCGTACGAATGAATTAGAATAGATCGTACGAATGAATTAGAATGGATCGTATGAATGAATTAGAATAGATCATACGAATGAATTAGAATGGATCGTACGAATGAAATGGAATGGATTCGCTCGAATGTATCCATTCTAATTCATTCGTACGATCCATTCTAATTCATTCGCACAATCTATTCTAATTCATTCGAACGATCCATTCTAAGTCATTCGTACGATCCATTCTAATTCATTCATACGATCCATTCTAATTCATTAGCACGATGCATTCTATTTCATTCATACGGTTCATTCTAATTCAATCCATTCTAATTCATTCGTACGATCCATTCTAATTCATTCGTACGATCCATTCTAATTCATTCGCACGATCCATTGAATTAGAATGGATACATTCGTGCGAATTCATTCTATTTCATTCGTACGATCCATTCTAATTCATTCGCACGATCCATTCTAATTCACTCATACGATCCATTCTAATTCATTCATACGATCCATTCGTATCCATTCTAATTCATTCGTACGATCCATTTTAATTCCTTCGTACGATCCATTCTAATTCATTCGTATGATCCATTCTAATTCATTCGCACGATCCATTCCAATTCATTCATACGATCCATTCTAATTCATTCGTACGATCTATTCTATTTCATTCGTACAATCCATTCTTACTCAATCGTATGATCCATTCTAATCCATTCGCACAATCTATTCTAATTCATTCGTACGATCCATTCTATTTCATTCGTACGATCCATTCTAATTCATTCGTATGATCTATTCTAATTCATTCATACGATCCATTCTAATTCATTCGCATGACCATTCTAATTCATTCGCATAATCCATTCTAATTCATTCGTACGATCGATTCTAATTCATTCATACGATCCATTCTAATTCATTCGCACGAATGTATCCACTCTAATTCAATGGATCGTGCGAATGAATTAGAATTCATTCTAATGGATCGTATGAATGAATTAGAATGGATCGTACTAATGAATTAGAATAGATTGTACGAATAAATTAGAATGGATCGTATTAATGAATTAGAATGGATCGTGCGAATGAATTAGAATATGGATCGTACGGAGGAATTAGAATGAATCGTACGAATGAATTAGAATGGATCGTACGAATGAATTAGAATGGATTGTACGAATGAGATAGAATGGATCGTGCGAATGAATTAGAATGGATCGTACGAATGAATTAGAATAGATTGTGCGAATGAATTAGAATGGATCTGGATCGTGTATCCATTCTAATTCATTCGTACGACCCATTCTAATTCATTCGTACGATCCATTCTAATTCATTCGCACGATCCATTCTAATTCATTCGCACGATCCATTCTAATTCATTCGTACGAATTGATCGTACGAATGGATCGTACGAATGAATTAGAATGGATCGTTCGAATGAATTAGAATGGATCATATGAATGAATTAGAATGGATCGTAGTAATGAATTAGAATGGATCGTGCGAATGAATTAGAATAGATCGTACGAATGAAATAGAATTGATCGTACGAATGGATCGTACGAATGAATTAGAATGGATCGTTCGAATGAATTAGAATGGATCGTATGAATGAATTAGAATGGATCGTAGTAATGAATTAGAATGGATCGTGCGAATGAATTAGAATGGATCGTGCGAATGAATTAGAATGGATCGTACGAATGAATTAGAATGGGTCGTACGAATGAATTAGAATGGATACACGATCCAGATCCATTCTAATTCATTCGCACAATCTATTCTAATTCATTCGTAGGATCGTACGAATGAATTAGAATAGATCGTACGAATGAATTAGAATGGATACGAATGGATCGTACGAATGAGTAAGAATGGATCGTACGAATGAAATAGAATGGATTGTACGAATGAATTAGAATGGATCATACGAATGAATTAGAATGGATTCATTCGTGCGAATGAATTAGAATGGATCGTACGAATGAGTAGAATGGATCGTGCGAATGAATTAGAATGGATCGTACGAATGAAATAGAATGGATTGTACGAATGAGATAGAATGGATCGTACGAATGAATTAGAATGGATACATTCATGCGAATGAATTAGAATGGATCATACGAATGAATTAGAATGGATTCATTCGTGCGAATGAATTAGAATGGATCATACGATTGAGTAAGAATGGATTGTACGAATGAAATAGAATAGATCGTACGAATGAATTAGAATGGATCGTACGAATGAATTAGAATGGATCGTATGAATGAATTAGAATGGATCGTTTGAGTGAATGCGAATGGATCGTGCGAATAAATTAGAATGGATTGAATTAGAATGGATTCACACGAATGTATCCATTCTAATTCATTCGTACGATCCATTCTAATTAATTCGTACGATCCATTCGTACGATCAATACTATTTCATTCGTACGATCCATTCTAATTCATTCGCACGATCCATTCTAGTTCATTCATACGATCCATTCTAATTCATTCGTATGATCTATATTCTAATTCATTCGCACGATCCATTCTAATTCATTCATACGATCCATTCTAATTTATTCGCACGATCCATTCTAATTCATTCGTACGATCTATTCTATTTCATTCGTACAATCCATTCTTACTCAATCGTATGATCCATTCTAATCCATTCGCACAATCTATTATAATTCATTCATACGATCCATTCTAATTTATTCGCACGATCCATTCTAATTCTTTCGTATGATCCATTCTAATTCGGATCGTGCGAATGAATTAGAATGGATCGTATGAATGAATTAGAATGGATACATTCGTGCAAATGAATTAGAATGGATCGTACGAATGAGTAAGAATGGATCGTGCGAATGAATTAGAATGGATTGTACGAATGAAATAGAATAGATCGTACGAATGAATTAGAATGGATCCTATGAATGAATTAGAATGGATCGTGCGAATGAATTAGAATGGATCGTATGAATGAATTAGAATGGATTCATACGAATGAATTAGAATGGATCGTATGAATGAATTTGAATGGATCGTGCGAATGAATTAGAATGGATCGTACGAATGAATTAGAATGGATCGTATGAATAAATTAGAATGGATCGTAGTAATGAATTAGAATGGATCGTATGAATGAATTAGAATGGATACACGATCCAGATCCATTCTAATTCATTCGCACAATCTATTCTAATTCATTCGTAGGATCGTGCGAATGAATTAGAATGGATACATTCGTGTGAATGAATTAAAATGGATAATACGAATGAGTAAAAATGGATCGTAGAATTAGAATGGATCGTATGAATGAATTAGAATAGATTGTGCGAATGAATTAGAAAGGATCTGGATCGTGTATCCATTCTAAGTCATTCGTACGACCCATTCTAATTCAATCGCACGATCCATTCTAATTCATTCATACGATCCATTCTAATTCATTCATATGATCCACTCTAATTCATTCATACGATCCATTCTAATTCATTCGTAGTATCCATTCTAATTCATTCGTACAATCTATTCTAATTCCTTCGTACGATCCATTCTAATTCATTCATACAATCCATTCTAATTCTTTTGCACGAACGTATCCACTCTAATTCATTCGTACGATCCATTCTAATTCATTTGTACGAATGTATCCTTTCTAATTCATTCGTACGATCCATTCTAATTCATTCGTACGATCCATTCTAATTCATTCGTACGATCCATTCTAATTCATTCGCACGATCCATTGAATTAGAATGGATACATTCGTGCGAATCCATTCTATTTCATTTGTACGATCCATTCTAATTCATTCGCACGATCCATTCTAATTCATTCATACGATCCATTCTATTTCATTCGTACGATCCAATCTAATTCATTCGTACGATCCATTCTAATCCATTCGTATTCATTCGCATGGATTGACTTAGAATGGATCGTACGAATGAATTAGAATGGATCGTACAAATGAATTAGAATGGATCGTACGAATGAGTAAGAATGGATCGTGCGAATGAATTAGAATCGATCGTATGAATGAAATAGAATGGATTCGCACGAATGTATCCATTCTAATTCAATGGATCGTGCGAATGAATTAGAATGGATCGTACGAATGAATTAGAATGGATCGTACGAATGAATTAGAATGGATCGTACAAATGAATTAGATTGGATCGTACGAATAAAATAGAATGGATCGTATGAATGAATTAGAATGGATCGTGCGAATGAATTAGAATGGATCGTACGAATGAAATAGAATGGATTCGCACGAATGTATCCATTCTAATTCAATGGATCGTGCGAATGAATTAGAATGGATCGTACGAATGAATTAGAATGGATCGTACGAATGAATTAAAATGGATCGTACGAATGAATTAGAATGGATCGTACGAATGAATTTGAAAGGATACATTCGTACAAATGAATTAGAATGGATCGTACGAATGAATTAGAGTGGATACGTTCGTGCAAAAGAATTAGAATGGATTGTATGAATGAATTAGAATGGATCGTACGAAGGAATTAGAATGGATAGTACGAATGAATTAGAATGGATACTACGAATGAATTAGAATGGATCGTATGAATGAATTAGAGTGGGTCATATGAATGAATTAGAATGGATCGTATGAATGAATTAGAATGGATCGTGCGAATGAATTAGAATGGATCGTGCGAATGAATTAGAATGGATCGTACGAATGAATTAGAATGGGTCGTACGAATGAATTAGAATGGATACACGATCCAGATCCATTCTAATTTATTCGCACAATCTATTCTAATTCATTCGTATGATCCATTCTAATTCATTCATACGATCCGTTCTAATTCTGCGATCCATTCTTACTCATTCGTATTATCCATTTTAATTCATTCACACGAATGTATCCATTCTAATTCATTCGCACGATCCTACGAATGAATTAGAATAGATTGTGCGAATGAATTAGAATGGATCTGGATCGTGTATCCATTCAAATTCATTCATACGATCCATTCTAATTCATTACTACGATCCATTCTAATTCATTCATACGATCCATTCTAATTCATTCGTACGATCCATTCTAATTCATTACTACGATCCATTCTAATTCATTCATACGATCCATTCTAATTCATTACTACGATCCATTCTAATTCATTCGTACGTTCCATTCTAATTCATTCATACGTTCCATTCTAATTTATTCGCACGAATGAATTAGAATGGATCGTGCGAATAAATTAGAATGGAACGTATGAATGAATTAGAATGGAACGTACGAATGAATTAGAATAGATACATTCGTGCAAAAGAAGTAGAATGGATTGTATGAATGAATTAGAATGGATCGTGCGAATGAATTAGAATGGATACATTCATGCGAATGAATTAGAATGGATCATACAAATGAATTAGAATGGATCGTACGAATGAAATAGAATGGATCCTATGAATGAATTAGAATGGATCGTGCGAATGAATTAGAATGGATTGTGCGAAAGAATTAGAATGGATACCTTCGTGCGAATGAATTAGAATGGATTGTGCGAATGAATTAGAATAGATTGTCCGCATGAATTAGAATGGATCGTACGAAGGAATTAAAATGGATCGTACGAATGAGTTAGAATGGATCGTGCGAATGAATTAGAATGGGTCGTACGAATGAATTAGAATGGATACACGATCCAGATCCATTCTATTTCATTCGCACAATCTATTCTAATTCATTCGTAGGATCCATTCTAATTCATTACTACGATCCATTCTAATTCATTCGCACGGTCCATTCTAATTCATTCGTACGATCCATTCTAATTCATTCACACGATCCATTCTAATTCATTCATACGATCCATTCTAATTCATTCATACGAATGTATCCATTCTAATTCATAAGTACGATCCATTCTAATCCATTCTATTTCGATCGTACGTATGAATTAGAATGGATACCTTCGTGCAAATGAATTATGATGGATCGTACGAATGAGTAAGAATGGATCGTACGAATGAAATAGAATGGATCGTACGAATGAATTAGAATAGATTGTGCGAATGGATTAGAATCGATCATACGATTGAGTAAGAATGGATTGTACGAATGAAATAGAATAGATCGTACGAATGAATTAGAATGGATCGTATGAATGAATTAGAATGGATCGTGCGAATGAATTAGAATGGATCGTACGAAGGAATTAGAATGGATCGTACGAATGAATTAGAATGGATCGTACGAATGAATTAGAATGGATACGAATGGATCGTATGAATGAATTAGAATGGATCGTACGAATGAAATAGAATGGATCGTACGAAGGAATTAGAATGGATAATATGAATGAATTAGAATGGATCATATGAATGAATTAGAATGGATCGTGCGAATAAATTAGAATGGATCGTATGAATGAATTAGAATGGATCGTACGAATGAATTAGAATGGATCGTGCGAATGAATTAGAATGGATCGTACGAATGAAATAGAATGGATTCGCACGAATGTATCCATTCTAATTCAATGGATCGTGCGAATGAATTAGAATGGATCGTACGAATGAATTAGAATAGATCGTTCGAATGAATTAGAATGGATACGAATGGATCGTACGAATGAGTAAGAATGGATCGTACGAATAAAATAAAATGGATCGTACGAATGAATTAGAATGGATACATTCGTGCGAATGAATTAGAATGGATCATATGAATGAATTAGAATGGATCGCTTGAGTGAATGCGAATGGATCGTACGAATGAATTAGAATGGGTCGTACGAATGAATTAGAATGGATCGTACGAATGAGTAAGAATGGATCGTACGAATGAGTAAGAATGGATCGTACGAATGAATTAGAATGGATTGTACGAATGAATTAGAATGGATACATTCGTGCGAATGAATTAGAACGGATCATATGAATGAATTAGAATGGATCGTTTGAGTGAATGCGAATGGATCGTGCGAATGAATTAGATTGGATCGTATAAATGAATAAGAGTGGATCGTACGAATGAATTAGAATGGATCGTGCTAATGAATTAGAATGGATCGTACGAATGAATTAGAGTGGATACATTCGTACAAATGAATTAGAATGGATACATTCCTACGAATGAATTAGAATGGATCGTACGAATGAATTAGAATGGATACATTCGCACGAATTAGAATGGATCGTACGAATGAATTAGAATGGATCGTACGAATGAGTTAGAATGGATCGTATGAATGAATTAGATTGGATCGTATAAATGAATTAGAATGGATCGTACGAATGAATTAGAATGGATCGTGCTAATGAATTAGAATGGATCATACGAATGAATTAGAGTGGATACATTCGTACAAATGAATTAGAATGGATCGTGCGAATGAATTAGAATGGATCGTACGAATGAATTAGAATAGATTGTGCTAATGAATTAGAATGGATTGTATGAATGAATTAGAATGGATCGTACGAATGAACTAGAATGGATTGTACGAATGAATTAGAATGGATCGTACGAATGAATTAGAATGGATCGTATGAATGAATTAGAATGGATCGTGCGAATGAATTAGAATGGATCGTACGAATGAAATAGAATGGATTCGCACGAATGTATCCATTCTAATTCATTCGTACGATCCATTCTAATTCATTCGTACAATCCATTCTAATTCATTCGCACGATCCATTCTTACTCATTCGTACGATCCATTCTAATTCATTCGCACGATCCATTCTAATTCATTAATACGATCCATTCTAATTCATTCGCACGATCCATTCTAATTCATTCACACTCATACGATCCATTCTAATTCATTCGCACGAATGTATCCTTTCTAATTCATTCGTACGATCCATTCTAATTCATTCGCACAATCTATTCTAATTCATTCGATCGATCCATTCTAAGTCATTCGTACGATCCATTCTAATTCATTCGCACAATCCATTCTAATTCATTAGCACGATCCATTCTAATTCCTTCGTATGATCCATTCTAATTCACAATTCTAATTCATTCGCACGTATCCATTCTAATTCATTCATACGATCCATTCTATTTAATTCGTACGATCCATTCTTACTCATTCGTACGATCCATTCTAATTCATTCGTACGATCCATTCTTATTCATTTATACGAATGTATCCACTCTAATTCATTCATACAATCCATTCTAATTCATTCGCACGAATGTATCCATTCCAATTCATTCGTACGATCCATTCTAATTCATTCGCACAATCTATTCTAATTCATTCGTACGATCAATTCTAATTCCTTCGTACGATCCATTCTAATTCATTCGTACGATCCATTCTATTTCATTCGTACGATCCATTCTAATTCATTCGCACAATCTATTCTAATTCATTCGTACGATCCATTCTAATTCATTCGCACGATCCATTCTAATTCATTCATACGATCCATTCTAATTCATTCCTATGATCCATTCTAATTCATTCGTACGATCCATTCTAATTCCTTCGTACGATCCATTCTAATTCATTCATACGATCCATCCTAATTCATTCGCACGAATGTATCCATTCTAATTCATTCGTACAATCCATTCTATTTCATTCGTACGATCCATTCCTACTCATTCGTACGAATGAATTAGAATGGATCGTATGAATGAATTAGAATGGATCGTGCTAATGAATTAGAATGGATCGTACGAATGAATTAGAATAGATTGTGCGAATGAATTTGAATGGATCGTACGAATGAATTAGAATGGATCAGACGAATGAATTAGACTAGATTGTGCGAATGGATTAGAATGGATCATACGATTGAGTAAGAATGGATTGTACGAATGAAATAGAATAGATCGTACGAATGAATTAGAATGGATCGTATGAATGAATTAGAATGGATTGAATTAGAATGAATCGTACGAATGAATTAAAATGGATCGTACGAATGAATTAGAATGGATCGTACGAATGAATTAGAATGGATTGAATTAGAATGAATCGTACGAATGAATTAGAAAGAATCATACCGTACGAATGAATTAGAAAGAATCATACCGTACGAATGAATTAGAATGGATCATACGAAGGAATTAGAATGGATCGTGCAAATAAATTAGAATGGATCATATGAATGAATTAAAATAGATCGTACGAATGAATTAGAATGTATCGTACGAATGAGTAAGAATGGATCGTGCGAATGAATAAGAGTGGATCGTACAAATGAATTAGAATGGATCGAACAAATGAATTAGAATGGATACATTCGTGCAAAAGAATTAGAATGGATTGTATGAATGAATTAGAATGGATCGTGCGAATGAATTAGAATGGATCGTACGAATGAATTAGAATGGATACATTCGTGCGAAAGAATTAGAACAGATCGTATGAATGAATTAGAATGGATTGTATGAATGAATTAGAATGGATCGTATGAATGAATTAAAATGGATCGTACGAATGAATTAGAATGGATCGTATGAATGAATTAGAATGGATCGTGCGAATGAATTAGAATGGATCGTACGAATGAATTAGAATGGATCGTACGAATGAAATAGAATGGATCGTATGAATAAATTAGAATGTATCGTGCGAATGAATTAGAATGGATCGTATGAATGAAATAGAATGGATTCGCACGAATGTATCCATTCTATTTCAATGGATCGTGCGAATGAATTAGAATGGATCGTGCGAATGAATTAGAATGGATCGTACGAATGAGTAAGAATGGATCGTACGAATGAAATAGAATGTCGCACGAATGTATCCATTCTAATTCATTCATACGATCCATTCTAATTTATTCATACGATCCATTCTATTTCATTCGTACGATCCATTCTTACTCATTCGTATGATCCATTCTAATTCATTTGCACGAAGGTATCCATACTAATTCATTCGTACTATCCATTCTAATTCCTTCGTACGATCCATTCTAATTCATTGATACGATCCATTCTAATTCATTCGCATGAATGTATCCATTCTAAGGATACATTATAATTCATTCGTACGAATGAATTAGAATAGTACGAATGAATTAGAATGGATTTGAATGAATTAGAATGGATCGTATGAATGAATTAGAATGGATCGAACGAATGAATTAGAATAGATACATTCGTGCAAAAGAATTAGAATGGATTGTATGAATGAATTAGAATGGATCGTATGAATGAATTAGAATGGATCGTGCGAATGAATTAGAATGGATCGTGCGAATGAATTAGAAGGGATCGTACGAATGAATTAGAATGGATCGTATGATTGAATTAGAATGGATCGTGCGAATGAATTAGAATGGATCGTACGAATGAAATAGAATGGATTCACACGAATGTATCCATTCTAATTCTTTCGTACGATCCATTCTAATTCTTCGTACAATCCATTCTAATTCATTCGCACGATCCATTCTTACTCATTCGTACGAACCATTCTAATTCATTCGCACGATCCATTCTAATTCATTAATACGATCCATTCTAATTCATTCGCACAATCCATTCTAATTCGTTCACACTCATACGATCCATTCTAATTTATTCGCACGAATGTATCCTTTCTAATTCATTCGTACGATCCATTCTAATTCATTCGCATAATCTATTCTAATTCATTCGAACGATCCATTCTAAGTCATTCGTACGATCCATTCTAATTCATTCGCACAATCCATTCTAATTCATTAGCACGATCCATTCTAATTCCTTCGTATGATCCATTCTAATTCACAACTCTAATTCATTCGCACGTATCCATTCTAATTCATTCGTACGATCCATTCTAATTCATTCATACGATCCATTCTAATTCATTAGCACAATCTATTATAATTCATTCGTACGATCCATTCTAATTCATTCGCACGATCCATTCTAATTCATTCGCACGAATGTATCCATTCTAATTCATTTATACGAATGTATCCACTCTAATTCAATCGTACGATCCATTCTAATTCATTAGCACGATCCATTCTAATTCATTCGTACGATCCATTCTAATTCATTTATACGATCCAATCTAATTCATTCATACGATCCATTCTAATTCATTCGTACGATCCATTCTAATTCATTCGTACGATTCGTGCGAATGTATCCATTCTAATTCATTCGTACGATCCATTCTAATTCATTCGTACGAATGTATCCATTCTAATTCATTTGTACGAATGTAACCACTCTAATTCATTCGTACGATCCATTCTAATTCATTAGCATGATCCATTCTAATTCATTCGTACGATCCATTCTAATTCATTTATACGATCCAATCTAATTCATTCGCACGATCCATTCGCATTCACTCAAACGATCCATTCTAATTCATTCATATGATCCATTCTAATTCATTCGCACGAATGTATCCATTCTAATTCATTAGCACGATCCATTCTAATTCATTAGCACGATCCAAAGTCATTTACGAATGAAATAGAATAGATCGTACGAATGAATTAGAATGGATCGTGCGAATAAATCAGAATGGATCGTATGAATGAATTAGAATGGATCGTGCGAATGAATTAGAATATAGATCGTACAAATGAATTAGAATGGATCGTATGAATGAACTAGAATGGATCGTGCGAATGAATTAGAATGGATCGTACGAATGAAATAGAATTGGTCGTACGAATGGATTAGAATGGATCGTACGAATGAATTAGAATGGATCGTATGAATGAATTAGAATAGATCGTACGAATGAATTAGAATGGATCGTACGAATGAAATAGAATGGATTCGCACGAATGTATCCATTCTTATTCATTCGTACGATCCATTCTAATTCATTCGCACAATCTATTCTAATTCATTCGAACGATCCATTCTAAGTCATTCGTACAATCCATTCTAATTCCTTCGTATGATCTATTCTAATTCATTCATACGATCCATTCTAATTCATTCGTACGATCTATTCTAATTCATTCGTACGATCTATTCTAATTCATTCGTACGATCCAATCTAATTCATTCATACGATCCATTCTAATTCATTCGTACGATCCATTCTAATTCATTCGAACGATCCATTCTAATTCGTGCGAATGTATCCATTCTAATTCATTCGTACGATCCATTCTAATTCATTCATACAATCCATTCAATTTCATTCGTACGATCCATTCTAATTCATTTGCACGAAGGTATCCATTCTAATTCATTCGTACTATCCATTCTAATTCCTTCGTATGATCCATTCTAATTCTTTCGTACGATCCATTCTAATTCATTCGTACGGTATGATTCATTCTAATTCATTCGTACGATTCATTCTAATTCAATCCATTATAATTCATTCGTACGATCCATTCTAATTCATTCGTATGATCCATTCTAATTCATTTGTACGATTCATTCTAATTCAATCCATTCTAATTCATTCGTACGATCCATTCTTACTCATTCGTACGATCCATTCTAATTCATTCGCACGAATGAATCCATTCTAATTCATTCGTATGATCCATTCTAATTCATTCGCATGAATGTATCCATTCTAATTCATTCGTACCATCCATTCTATCTCATTCGTACAGTCCATTCTATTTCATTCGTACGATCCATTCTAATTCATTCGCACGATCCATTCTTACTCATTCGTACAATCCATTCTAATTCATTCGCACGATTCATTCTAATTCATTCATTAGCATGATCCATTCTAATTCATTCGTACGATCCATTCTAATTCATTCGCACGATCCATTCTAATTCATTCGCACAATCTATTCTAATTCATTCGTATGATCCATTCTAATTCATTCGTACGATCCATTCTAATTCATTCATACGATCCATTCTAATTCATTCATATGATCCATTCTAATTAATTCGTACGATCCATTCTAATTCATTCGTACGATCCATTCTAATTCATTCGTACGATCCATTCTAATTCATTAATACGATCCAATCTAATTTATTCGTACAATCCATTCTAATTCATTCGTACGATCCATTCTAATTCATTCGCACAATCTATTCTAATTCATTAGTACGATCCATTCTAATTCATTCGTACGATCCATTCTAATTCATTCGTACGATCCATTCTAATTCATTCGCACGATCCATTCTAATTCATTCATACGATCCATTCTAATTCCTTCGTACGATCCATTCTAATTCATTTGTACGATCCATTCTAATTCATTCGCACGATCCATTCTAATTCATGCATACGATCCATTCTAATTCATTCGTACGATCCATTCTAATTCATTCGCACGATCCATTCTATTTCATTCGTATGATCCATTCTAATTCATTCGCACAATCTATTCTAATTCAGTCATACGATCCATTCTAATTTATTCGCACGATCCATTCTAATTCATTCATACGATCCATTCTAATGCATTCATATGGTCCATTCTAATTCATTCGCACGATCCATTCTAATTCATTCGTACGATCCATTCTAATTCATTCTAATGGATACATTCGTGCAAAAGAATTAGAATGGATTGTATGAATGAATTAGAATGGATCGTACGAATGAGTAAGAATGGATCGTACGAATGAATTAGAATGGATCGTACGAAGGAATTAGAATGGATCGTACGAATGAATTTGAATGGATCGTATGAATGAATTAGAATGGATTGTGCGAATGAATTAAAATGGATCGTACGAAGGAATTAGAATGGATCGTACGAATGAATTAGAATGGATCGTGCGAATGAATTAGAATCGATCGTACGAATGAATTAGAGTTGATACATTCGTACGAATGAATTAGAACGGATCGTATGAATGAATTAGAATAGATTGTGCGAATGAATTAGAATGGATCATATGAATGAAATAGAATGGATCGTGCGAATGAATTAGAATGGATCGTACGAATGAATTAGAATGGATGTATGCAGGAATTAGAATGGATCGTGCGAATGAATTAGAATGGATCGTACGAAGGAATTAGAATGGATCGTATGAATGAATTAGAATGGATCGAGCAAATGAATTAGAATGGATCGTACGAATGAATTAGAATGGATCGTACGAATGAATTAGAATGGATCGTACGAATGAATTAGAATGGATCGTACTAATGAATTAGAATAGATTGTGCGAATGAATTAGAATGGATCGTACGAATGAATTAGAATGGATCGTATGAATGAATTAGAATGAATTAGAATGGATCGTACGAATGAATTAGAATGGATCGTACGAATGAAATCGAATGGATCGTATGAATGAATTAGAATGGATCGTGCGAATGAATTAGAATGGATCGTACGAATGAAATAGAATGGATTCGCACGAATGTATCAATTCTAATTCAATGGATCGTGCGAGTGAATTAGAATGGATCGTACGAATGAATTAGAATGGATCGTACGAAGGAATTAGAATGGATCGTACGAATGAATTAGAATGGATCGTACGAATGAATTAGAATGGATCGTACGAAGGAATTAGAATGGATCGTACGAATGAATTAGAATGGATCATGCGAATAAATTGGAATGGATCGTATAAATGAATTAGAATGGATCGTGCTAATGAATTAGAATATGGATCGTACGAAGGAATTAGAATGAATCGTACGTACGAATTAGAATGGATCGTACGAATGAGTAAGAATGGATCGTGCGAATGAATTAGAATGGATCGTATGAATGAAATAGAATGGATTCGCACGAATGTATCCATTCTCATTAATTCATACGATCCATTCTAATACATTCGTACGATCCATTCTAATTTCTTCATATGATCTATTCTTATTCATTCGCACAATCTATTCTAATTCATTCGTACGATCCATTCCAATTCATTCGCACGATCCATTCTAATTCATTCATACGATCCATTCTAATTCATTCGTACGATCCATTCTAATTCATTCGTACGATCCATTCTAATTCATTCGCACAATCTATTCTAATTCGTTCGTACGATCCATTCTAATTCATTCGCACGATCCATTCTAATTCATTCGCACAATCTATTCTAATTCATTCGTACAATCCATTCAAATTCATTCGCACGATCCATTCTAATTCATTCATACGATCCATTCTATTTCATTCGTACGATCCATTCTAATTCATTCGTACGATTCATTCTAATTCAATCGATTCTAATTCATTCGTACGATCCATTCTTACTCATTCGTACGATCCATTCTAATTCATTCGCACGAATGAATCTATTCCAATTCATTCATATGATCCATTCTAATTCATTCGCATGAATGTATCCATTCTAATTCATTCGTACGATCCATTCTAATTCATTAATACGATCAAATCTAATTTATTCGTAAGATCCATTCGTATTCATTCGCATGGATTGAATTAGAATGGATCGTACGAATGAATTAGAATGGATCATACAAATGAATTAGAATGGATCGTACGAATGAGTAAGAATGGATCGTGCGAATGAATTAGAATGGATCGTACGAATGAAATAGAATGGATTCGCACGAATGTATCCATTCTAATTCATTCATATGATCCATTCTAATTCATTCGTACGATCCATTCTTACTCATTCGTACGATCCATTCTAATTCATTCGCAGGAATAAATCCATTCTAATTCATTCGTATGATCCATTCTAATTCATTCGCATGAATGTATCCATTCTAATTCATTCGTATGATCCATTCTAATTCATTTGCACGAATGTATCCATTCTAATTCATTCATACGATCCATTCTAATTCATTCAAACAATCTATTCTAATTTATTCGTACGATCCATTCTACGATCCATTCTAATTCATCCGTACGTTCTATTCTAATTCATTCCTACGATCCATTCTAATTCATTCGCACGATCCATTCTAATTCATTCGCATGATCCATTCTAATTCATTCGTATGAATCCATTCTTACTTATTCGTACGATCCATTCTAATTCATTCGCACGATCCATTGAATTAGAATGGATACATTCGTGCGAAACCATTCTATTTCATTCGTACGATCCATTCTAATTCATTCGCACGATCCATTCTAATTCATTCAAACGATCCATTCTAATTCATTCGTACGATCCATTCTAATTCATTCGTACGATCCATTCTAATTCATTTGCACAATCTATTCTAATTCATTCGTACGATCCATTCTAATTCATTTGTACGATCCATTCTAATTCATTCGTACGATTCATTCTAATTCAATCCATTCTAATTCATTCCATTCTAATTCATTCGCACGATCCATTCGCATTCACTCAAACGATCCATTCTAATTCATTCATACAATCCATTCTAATTCTTTTGCACGAATGTATCCATTCTAATTCATTCATACGATCCATTCGTGCGAATGAACTAGAATGGATACGTGCGAATGAATTAGAATTGTGAATTAGAATGGATCATACGAAGGAATTAGAATGGATCGTGCTAATGAATTAGAATGGATTGTGCGAATGAATTAGAATGGATCGTACGAATGACTTAGAATGGATCGTTCGAATGAATTAGAATAGATTGTGTGAATGAATTAGAATGGATCGTACGAATGAATTAGAAAGGATACATTCGTGCGAATGAATTAGAATGGATCGTATGAGTGTGAATGAATTAGAATGAATCGTGCGAATGAATTAGAATGGATCGTATTAATGAATTAGAATGGATCGTGCGAATGAATTAAAATGGATCGTACGAATGAGTAAGAATGGATCGTGCGAATGAATTAGAATGGATTGTACGAATGAATTAGAATGGATCGTACGAATGAATTAGAATGGATACATTCGTGCGAATCCATTCTATTTCATTCGTACGACCCATTCTAATTCATTCGCACGATCCATTCTAATTCATTCATATGATCCATTCTAATTCATTCGTACGATCCATTCTAATTCATTCGTATAATCCATTCTAATTCATTCGTACGATCCATTCTAATTCATTCATACGATCCATTCTAATTCATTAGCACAATCTATTCTAATTCATTCGTACGATCCATTCTAATTCATTCGCACGATCCATTCTAATTCATTCGCACGAATGTATCCATTCTAATTCATTTGTACGAATGTATCCACTCTAATTCATTCGTACGATCCATTCGAATTCATTAGCACGATCCATTCTAATTCATTCGTACGATCCATTCTAATTCATTTATACGATCCAATCTAATTCATTCATACGATCCATTCTAATTCATTCGTACGATCCATTCTAATTCATTCGTACGATCCATTCTAATTCGTGCGAATGTATCCATTCTAATTCATTCGTACGATCCATACGAATGAATCCATTCTAATTCATTCGTATGATCCATTCTAATTCATTCGTATGATCCATTCTAATTCATTCGTACGATCCATTTTAATTCATTCTAATTCATTCGCACGATCCATTCTTTCATTCGTACGATCCATTCTAATTCATTCGTACGATCAATTCTAATTCATTCGCACAATCTATTCTAATTCATTCGTACGATCCATTCTAATTCATTCGCACGACCCATTCTAATTCATTCGTACGATCCATTCTAATTCATTCGTACGATCCATTCTAATTCATTCGCACGATCCATTCTAATTCATTCGCACGATCCATTCTAATTCATTCGTACGATCCATTCTATTTCATTCGTACGATCCATTCTAATTCATTCGTACGATCCATTCTAATTCATTCGTACGATTCATTCTAATTCAATCCATTCTAATTCATTCGTACGATCCATTCTTACTCATTCGCACAATCTATTCTTATTCATTCGTACGATCCATTCTAATTCATTCGCACGATCCATTCTAATTCATTCAAACGATCCATTCTCTTTCATTTGTACGATCCATTCTTACTCATTCGTATGATCCATTCTAATTCATTTGCACGAAGGTATCCATTCTAATTCATTCGTACTATCCATTCTAATTCCTTCGTACGATCCATTCTAATTCCTTCGTACGATCCATTCGGATACATTCGTGCGAATCCATTCTATTTCATTCGTACGATCCATTCTAATTCATTCGCAAGATCCATTCTAATTCATTCGTACGATCCATTCTAATTCATTCGTACGATCCATTCTAATTCATTCATACGATCCATCCTAATTCAGTCGTACGTATGAAGTAGAATGGATACATTCGTGCGAATGAATTAGAATGGATCGTACGAATGAAATAGAATGGATCGTGCGAATGAATTAGAATGGATCGTACGAATGAATTAGAATGGATCGTACGAATGACTTAGAATGGATCGTTCGAATGAATTAGAATAGATTGTGCGAATGAATTAGAATGGATCGGACGAATGAATTAGACTGGATCTGGATCGTACGAATGATTCATTCTATGAATGGATCGTACGAATGAATTTGAATGGATCTGGATCGTTTATCCATTCTAATTCCTTCGTACGATCCATTCTAATTCATTCGTACGATCCATTCTAATTCATTCGCACGATCCATTCTAATTCATTCGCACGAATGTATCCATTCTAATTCGTACGTACGATCTATTCTAATTCATTCTCCCGATCCATTCTAATTCATTCGCACAATCCATTCTAATTCATTTGCACGATCCATTCTAATTCATTCATACAATCCATTCTAATTCTTTTGCACTAAGGTATCCATTCTAATTCATTCGTACTATCCATTCTAATTATCCGTACGATCTATTCTATTTCATTCGTACGATCCATTCTTATCGTACGAATGAATTAGAATGGATCATACGAATGAATTAGAATGGATAGTACGAATGAATTAGAATGGATACATTCATGCGAATGGATCATACGATCCATTCTAATTCATTCGCACGATCCATTCTAATTCATTCATACGATCCATTCTAATTCATTCATACGATCCATTCTAATTCATTCGTACGGGTAAATGAATTTGGATCGTGCTAATGAATTAGAATGGATCGTACGAATGAATTAGAATGGATCGTACGAATGAATTAGAATGGATCGTACGAATGAATTAGAATAGATCGTACGAATGAATTAGAATGGATCGTACGAAGGAATTAGAATGGATAGTACGAATAAAGTAGAATTGATACCTTCGTGCAAATGAATTAGAATGGATCGTACGAATGAGTAAGAATGGATCGTACAAATGAATTCGAATGGATCGTACGAATGAATTAGAATGGATCTTACGAATGAATTAGAATGGAACGTATAGATTGTGCGAATGAATTAGAATGGATCGTACGAATGAATTAGAATGGATCGTACGAATGAATTAGCATGGATCGTGCGAATGAATTAGAATGGATCGCACGAATGTATCCATTCTAATTCATTTGTACGAATGTATCCTCTCTAATTCATTTGTACGATCCATTCTAATTCATTAGCACGATCCATTCTAATTCATTCGTACGATCCATTCTAATTCATTTATACGATCCAATCTAATTCATTCATACGATCCATTCTAATTCATTCGTACAATCCATTCTAATTCATTCGTACGATCCATTCTAATTCGTGCGAATGTATCCTTTCTAATTCATTCGTACGATCCATTCTAATTCATTTGTACGAATGTATCCACTCTAATTCATTCGTACGATCCATTCTAATTCATTAGCACGATCCATTCTAATTCATTCGTACGATCCATTCTAATTCATTTATACGATCCAATCTAATTCATTCGCACGATCCATTCGCATTCACTCAAATGATCCATTCTAATTCATTCATATGATCCATTCTAATTCATTCGCACGAATGTATCCATTCTAATTCATTAGCACGATCCATTCTAATTCATTAGCACGATCCATTCTAATTCATTAGCACGATCCAAATTCATTTACGAATGAAATAGAATAAATCGTACGAATAAATTAGAATGGATCATGCGAATAAATTAGAATGGATCGTATGAATGAATTAGAATGGATCGTGCGAATGAATTAGAATATAGATCATACGAATGAATTAGAATGGATCGTATGAATGAACTAGAATGGATCGTGCGAATGAATTAGAATGGATCGTACGAATGAAATAGAATTGATCGTACGAATGGATCGTACGAATGAATTAGAATGGATCGTACGAATGAATTAGAATGGATCGTATGAATGAATTAGAATAGATCATACGAATGAATTAGAATGGATCGTACGAATGAAATGGAATGGATTCGCACGAATGTATCCATTCTAATTCATTCGTACGATCCATTCTAATTCATTCGCACAATCTATTCTAATTCATTCGAACGATCCATTCTAAGTCATTCGTACGATCCATTCTAATTCATTCGTACGATCCATTCTAATTCATTCGCACGATGCATTCTATTTCATTCGTACGGTTCATTCTAATTCAATCCATTCTAATTCATTCGTACGATCCATTCTAATTCATTCGTACGATCCATTCTAATTCATTCGCACGATCCATTGAATTAGAATGGATACATTCGTGCGAATTCATTCTATTTCATTCGTACGATCCATTCTAATTCATTCGCACGATCCATTCTAATTCATTCATACGATCCATTCTAATTCATTCATACGATCCATTCGTATCCATTCTAATTCATTCGTACGATCCATTCTAATTCATTCGTACGATCCATTCTAATTCCTTCGTACGATCTATTCTAATTCATTCGTACGATCCATTCTAATTCATTCGCACGATCCATTCTAATTCATTCATACGATCCATTCTAATTCATTCGTACGATCTATTCTATTTCTTTCGTACAATCCATTCTTACTCAATCGTATGATCCATTCTAATCCATTCGCACAATCTATTCTAATTCATTCGTACGATCCATTCTATTTCATTCGTACGATCCATTCTAATTCATTCGTATGATCTATTCTAATTCATTCATACGATCCATTCTAATTCATTCGCATGATCCATTCTAATTCATTCGCATAATCCATTCTAATTCATTCGTACGATCGATTCTAATTCATTCATACGATCCATTCTAATTCATTCGCACGAATGTATCCACTCTAATTCAATGGATCGTGCGAATGAATTAGAATTCATTCTAATGGATCGTATGAATGAATTAGAATGGATCGTACTAATGAATTAGAATAGATTGTGCGAATAAATTAGAATGGATCGTATGAATGAATTAGAATGGATCGTGCGAATGAATTAGAATATGGATCGTACGGAGGAATTAGAATGAATCGTACGAATGAATTAGAATGGATCGTACGAATGAATTAGAATGGATTGAATTAGAATGGATTGTACGAATGAGATAGAATGGATCGTGCGAATGAATTAGAATGGATCGTACGAATGAATTAGAATAGATTGTGCGAATGAATTAGAATGGATCTGGATCGTGTATCCATTCTAATTCATTCGTACGACCCATTCTAATTCATTCGTACGATCCATTCTAATTCATTCGCACGATCCATTCTAATTCATTCGCACGATCCATTCTAATTCATTCGTACGAATTGATCGTACGAATGAATCGTACGAATGAATTAGAATGGATCGTTCGAATGAATTAGAATGGATCGTATGAATGAATTAGAAGGGATCGTAGTAATGAATTAGAATGGATCGTGCGAATGAATTAGAATAGATCGTACGAATGAAATAGAATTGATCATACGAATGGATCGTACGAATGAATTAGAATGGATCGTTCGAATGAATTAGAATGGATCGTATGAATGAATTAGAATGGATCGTAGTAATGAATTAGAATGGATCGTGCGAATGAATTAGAATGGATCGTGCGAATGAATTAGAATGGATCGTACGAATGAATTAGAATGGGTCGTACGAATGAATTAGAATGGATACACGATCCAGATCCATTCTAATTCATTCGCACAATCTATTCTAATTCATTCGTAGGATCGTACGAATGAATTAGAATAGATCGTACGAATGAATTAGAATGGATACGAATGGATCGTACGAATGAGTAAGAATGGATCGTACGAATGAAATAGAATGGATTGTACGAATGAATTAGAATGGATCATACGAATGAATTAGAATGGATTCATTCGTGCGAATGAATTAGAATGGATCGTACGAATGAGTAGAATGGATCGTGCGAATGAATTAGAATGGATCGTACGAATGAAATATAATGGATTGTACGAATGAGATAGAATGGATCGTACGAATGAATTAGAATGGATACATTCATGCGAATGAATTAGAATGGATCATACGAATGAATTAGAATGGATACCTTCGTGCAAATGAATTAGAATGGATCGTACGAATGAGTAGGAATGGATCGTACGAATGAAATAGAATGGATCGTATGAATGAATTAGAATGGATCGTGCGAATGAATTAGAATGGATCGTACAAATGAAATAGAATGGATTCGCACGAATGTATCCATTCTAATTCATTCGTACGATCTATTCTAATTCATTCATACAATCCATTCTAATTCATTCGTACGATCCATTCTAATTCATTCGTACGATCCATTCTAATTCCTTCGTATGATCCATTCTAATTCATTCGTACGATATGATTCATTCTAATTCATTCGTACGATTCATTCTAATTCAATCCATGCTAATTCATTCGTACGATCCAATCTAATTCATTCATACGATCCATTCTAATTCATTCGCACGATCCATTCTAATTCATTCATACGATCCATTCTATTTCATTCGTATGATCCATTCTAATTCATTCGTACGGTATGATTCATTCTAATTCATTCGTACGATTCATTCTAATTCAATACATTCTAATTCATTCGTACGATCGTACGAATGAAATAGAATGGATCGTACGAATGAATTAGAATGGATCGTATGAATGAATTAGAATGGATCGTTTGAGTGAATGTGAATGGATCGTGCGAATAAATTAGAATGGATTCACACGAATGTATCCATTCTAATTCATTCGTACGATCCATTCTAATTAATTCGTACGATCCATTCGTACGATCAATTCTATTTCATTCGTACGATCCATTCTAATTCATTCGCACGATCCATTCTAGTTCATTCATACGATCCATTCTAATTCATTCGTATGATCTATATTCTAATTCATTCGCACGATCCATTCTAATTCATTCATACGATCCATTCTAATTTATTCGCACGATCCATTCTAATTCATTCGTACGATCTATTCTATTTCATTCGTACAATCCATTCTTACTCAATCGTATGATCCATTCTAATCCATTCGCACAATCTATTATAATTCATTCATACGATCCATTCTAATTTATTCGCACGATCCATTCTAATTCCTTCGTATGATCCATTCTAATTCGGATCGTGCGAATGAATTAGAATGGATCGTATGAATGAATTAGAATGGATACATTCGTGCAAATGAATTAGAATGGATCGTACGAATGACTAAGAATGGATCGTGCGAATGAATTAGAATGGATTGTACGAATGAAATAGAATAGATCGTACGAATGAATTAGAATGGATCGTATTAATGAATTAGAATGGATCGTGCGAATGAATTAGAATGGATCGTATGAATGAATTAGAATGGATTCATACGAATGAATTAGAATGGATCGTATGAATGAATTAGAATGGATCGTGCGAATGAATTAGAATGGATTGTACGAATGAATTAGAATGGATCGTATGAATGAATTGGAATGGATCGTAGTAATGAATTAGAATGGATCGTATGAATGAATTAGAATGGATAAACGATCCAGATCCATTCTAATTCATTCGCACAATCTATTCTAATTCATTCGTAGGATCGTGCGAATGAATTAGAATGGATACATTCGTGTGAATGAATTAAAATGGATAATACGAATGAGTAAGAATGGATCGTAGAATTAGAATGGATCGTATGAATGAATTAGAATAGATTGTGCGAATGAATTAGAAAGGATCTGGATCGTGTATCCATTCTAAGTCATTCGTACGACCCATTCTAATTCATTCGTACGATCCATTCTAATTCATTCGCACGATCCATTTTAATTCATTCGCACGATCCATTCTAATTCATTCATACGATCCATTCTAATTCATTCATATGATCCACTCTAATTCATTCGTACGATCCATTCTAATTCATTCGTAGTATCCATTCTAATTCATTCGTACAATCTATTCTAATTCCTTCGTACGATCCATTCTAATTCATTCATACAATCCATTCTAATTCTTTTGCACGAACGTATCCACTCTAATTCATTCGTACGATCAATTCTAATTCATTTGTACGAATGTACCCTTTCTAATTCATTCGTACGATCCATTCTAATTCATTCGTACGATCCATTCTAATTCATTCGTACGATCTATTCTAATTCATTCGCACGATCCATTGAATTAGAATGGATACATTCGTGCGAATCCATTCTATTTCAATTGTACGATCCATTCTAATTCATTCGCACGATCCATTCTAATTCATTCATACGATCCATTCTATTTCATTCGTACGATCCAATCTAATTCATTCGTACGATCCATTCTAATCCATTCGTATTCATTCGCATGGATTGACTTAGAATGGATCGTACGAATGAATTAGAATGGATCGTACAAATGAATTAGAATGGATCGTACGAATGAGTAAGAATGGATCGTGCGAATGAATTAGAATGGATCGTACGAATGAAATAGAATGATTTCGCACGAATGTATCCATTCTAATTCAATGGATCGTGCGAATGAATTAGAATGGATCGTACGAATGAATTAGAATGGATCGTACGAATGAATTAGAATGGATCGTACAAATGAATTAGATTGGATCGTACGAATGAAATAGAATGGATCGTATGAATGAATTAGAATGGATCGTGCGAATGAATTAGAATGGATCGTACGAATGAAATAGAATGGATTCGCACGAATGTATCCATTCTAATTCAATGGATCGTGCGAATGAATTAGAATGGATCGTACGAATGAATTAGAATGGATCGTACGAATGAATTAAAATGGATCGTACGAATGAATTAGAATGGATCGTACGAATGAATTTGAAAGGATACATTCGTACAAATGAATTAGAATGGATCGTACGAATGAATTAGAGTGGATACGTTCGTGCAAAAGAATTAGAATGGATTGTATGAATGAATTAGAATGGATCGTACGAAGGAATTAGAATGGATAGTACGAATGAATTAGAATGGATACTACGAATGAATTAGAATGGATCGTATGAATGAATTAGAGTGGATCATATGAATGAATTAGAATGGATCGTATGAATGAATTAGAATGGATCGTGCGAATGAATTAGAATGGATCGTGCGAATGAATTAGAATGGATCGTATGAATGAATTAGAATGGGTCGTACGAATGAATTAGAATGGATACACGATCCAGATCCATTCTAATTCATTCGCACAATCTATTCTAATTCATTCGTATGATCCATTCTAATTCATTCATACGATCCATTCTAATTCTGCTATCCATTCTTACTCATTCGTATTATCCATTTTAATTCATTCACACGAATGTATCCATTCTAATTCATTCGCACGATCCTACGAATGAATTAGAATAGATTGTGTGAATGAATTAGAATGGATCTGGATCGTGTATCCATTCTAATTCATTCATACGATCCATTCTAATTCATTACTACGATCCATTCTAATTCATTCATATGATCCATTCTAATTCATTCGTACGATCCATTCTAATTCATTACTACGATCCATTCTAATTCATTCATACGATCCATTCTAATTCATTACTACGATCCATTCTAATTCATTCGTACGTTCCATTCTAATTCATTCATACGTTCCATTCTAATTTATTCGCACGAATGAATTAGAATGGATCGTGCGAATAAATTAGAATGGAACGTATGAATGAATTAGAATGGAACGTACGAATGAATTAGAATAGATACATTCGTGCAAAAGAAGTAGAATGGATTGTATGAATGAATTAGAATGGATCGTGCGAATGAATTAGAATGGATCGTGCGAATGAATTAGAATGGAACGTATGAATGAATTAGAATGGATCGTGCGAATGAATTAGAATATGGATCGTACGGAGGAATTAGAATGAATCGGACGAATGAATTAGAATGGATCGTACGAATGAATTAGAATGGATTGAATTAGAATGGATTGTACGAATGAGATAGAATGGATCGTGCGAATGAATTAGAATGGATCGTACGAATGAATTAGAATAGATTGTGCGAATGAATTAGAATGGATCTGGATCGTGTATCCATTCTAATTCATTCGTACGACCCATTCTAATTCATTCGTACGATCCATTCTAATTCATTCGCACGATCCATTCTAATTCATTCGCACGATCCATTCTAATTCATTCGTACGAATTGATCGTACGAATGAATCGTACGAATGAATTAGAATGGATCGTTCGAATGAATTAGAATGGATCGTATGAATGAATTAGAAGGGATCGTAGTAATGAATTAGAATGGATCGTGCGAATGAATTAGAATAGATCGTACGAATGAAATAGAATTGATCATACGAATGGATCGTACTAATGAATTAGAATGGATCGTTCGAATGAATTAGAATGGATCATATGAATGAATTAGAATGGATCGTAGTAATGAATTAGAATGGATCGTGCGAATGAATTAGAATGGATCGTGCGAATGAATTAGAATGGATCGTACGAATGAATTAGAATGGGTCGTACGAATGAATTAGAATGGATACACGATCCAGATCCATTCTAATTCATTCGCACAATCTATTCTAATTCATTCGTAGGATCGTACGAATGAATTAGAATAGATCGTACGAATGAATTAGAATGGATACGAATGGATCGTACGAATGAGTAAGAATGGATCGTACGAATGAAATAGAATGGATTGTACGAATGAATTAGAATGGATCATACGAATGAATTAGAATGGATTCATTCGTGCGAATGAATTAGAATGGATCGTACGAATGAGTAGAATGGATCGTGCGAATGAATTAGAATGGATCGTACGAATGAAATATAATGGATTGTACGAATGAGATAGAATGGATCGTACGAATGAATTAGAATGGATACATTCATGCGAATGAATTAGAATGGATCATACGAATGAATTAGAATGGATACCTTCGTGCAAATGAATTAGAATGGATCGTACGAATGAGTAGGAATGGATCGTACGAATGAAATAGAATGGATCGTATGAATGAATTAGAATGGATCGTGCGAATGAATTAGAATGGATCGTACAAATGAAATAGAATGGATTCGCACGAATGTATCCATTCTAATTCATTCGTACGATCTATTCTAATTCATTCATACAATCCATTCTAATTCATTCGTACGATCCATTCTAATTCATTCGTACGATCCATTCTAATTCCTTCGTATGATCCATTCTAATTCATTCGTACGATATGATTCATTCTAATTCATTCGTACGATTCATTCTAATTCAATCCATGCTAATTCATTCGTACGATCCAATCTAATTCATTCATACGATCCATTCTAATTCATTCGCACGATCCATTCTAATTCATTCATACGATCCATTCTATTTCATTCGTATGATCCATTCTAATTCATTCGTACGGTATGATTCATTCTAATTCATTCGTACGATTCATTCTAATTCAATACATTCTAATTCATCCGTACGATCGTACGAATGAAATAGAATGGATCGTACGAATGAATTAGAATGGATCGTATGAATGAATTAGAATGGATCGTTTGAGTGAATGTGAATGGATCGTGCGAATAAATTAGAATGGATTCACACGAATGTATCCATTCTAATTCATTCGTACGATCCATTCTAATTAATTCGTACGATCCATTCGTACGATCAATTCTATTTCATTCGTACGATCCGTTCTAATTCATTCGCACGATCCATTCTAGTTCATTCATACGATCCATTCTAATTCATTCGTATGATCTATATTCTAATTCATTCGCACGATCCATTCTAATTCATTCATACGATCCATTCTAATTTATTCGCACGATCCATTCTAATTCATTCGTACGATCTATTCTATTTCATTCGTACAATCCATTCTTACTCAATCGTATGATCCATTCTAATCCATTCGCACAATCTATTATAATTCATTCATACGATCCATTCTAATTTATTCGCACGATCCATTCTAATTCCTTCGTATGATCCATTCTAATTCGGATCGTGCGAATGAATTAGAATGGATCGTATGAATGAATTAGAATGGATACATTCGTGCAAATGAATTAGAATGGATCGTACGAATGAGTAAGAATGGATCGTGCGAATGAATTAGAATGGATTGTACGAATGAAATAGAATAGATCGTACGAATGAATTAGAATGGATCGTATGAATGAATTAGAATGGATCGTGCGAATGAATTAGAATGGATCGTATGAATGAATTAGAATGGATTCATACGAATGAATTAGAATGGATCGTATGAATGAATTAGAATGGATCGTGCGAATGAATTAGAATGGATTGTACGAATGAATTAGAATGGATCGTATGAATGAATTGGAATGGATCGTAGTAATGAATTAGAATGGATCGTATAAATGAATTAGAATGGATAAACGATCCAGATCCATTCTAATTCATTCGCACAATCTATTCTAATTCATTCGTAGGATCGTGCGAATGAATTAGAATGGATACATTCGTGTGAATGAATTAAAATGGATAATACGAATGAGTAAGAATGGATCGTAGAATTAGAATGGATCGTATGAATGAATTAGAATAGATTGTGCGAATGAATTAGAAAGGATCTGGATCGTGTATCCATTCTAAGTCATTCGTACGACCCATTCTAATTCATTCGTACGATCCATTCTAATTCATTCGCACGATCCATTTTAATTCATTCGCACGATCCATTCTAATTCATTCATACGATCCATTCTAATTCATTCATATGATCCACTCTAATTCATTCGTACGATCCATTCTAATTCATTCGTAGTATCCATTCTAATTCATTCGTACAATCTATTCTAATTCCTTCGTACGATCCATTCTAATTCATTCATACAATCCATTCTAATTCTTTTGCACGAACGTATCCACTCTAATTCATTCGTACGATCAATTCTAATTCATTTGTACGAATGTACCCTTTCTAATTCATTCGTACGATCCATTCTAATTCATTCGTACGATCCATTCTAATTCATTCGTACGATCTATTCTAATTCATTCGCACGATCCATTGAATTAGAATGGATACATTCGTGCGAATCCATTCTATTTCAATTGTACGATCCATTCTAATTCATTCGCACGATCCATTCTAATTCATTCATACGATCCATTCTATTTCATTCGTACGATCCAATCTAATTCATTCGTACGATCCATTCTAATCCATTCGTATTCATTCGCATGGATTGACTTAGAATGGATCGTACGAATGAATTAGAATGGATCGTACAAATGAATTAGAATGGATCGTACGAATGAGTAAGAATGGATCGTGCGAATGAATTAGAATGGATCGTACGAATGAAATAGAATGATTTCGCACGAATGTATCCATTCTAATTCAATGGATCGTGCGAATGAATTAGAATGGATCGTACGAATGAATTAGAATGGATCGTACGAATGAATTAGAATGGATCGTACAAATGAATTAGATTGGATCGTACGAATGAAATAGAATGGATCGTTTGAATGAATTAGAATGGATCGTGCGAATGAATTAGAATGGATCGTACGAATGAAATAGAATGGATTCGCACGAATGTATCCATTCTAATTCAATGGATCGTGCGAATGAATTAGAATGGATCGTACGAATGAATTAGAATGGATCGTACGAATGAATTAAAATGGATCGTACGAATGAATTAGAATGGATCGTACGAATGAATTTGAAAGGATACATTCGTACAAATGAATTAGAATGGATCGTACGAATGAATTAGAGTGGATACGTTCGTGCAAAAGAATTAGAATGGATTGTATGAATGAATTAGAATGGATCGTACGAAGGAATTAGAATGGATAGTACGAATGAATTAGAATGGATACTACGAATGAATTAGAATGGATCGTATGAATGAATTAGAGTGGATCATATGAATGAATTAGAATGGATCGTATGAATGAATTAGAATGGATCGTGCGAATGAATTAGAATGGATCGTGCGAATGAATTAGAATGGATCGTATGAATGAATTAGAATGGGTCGTACGAATGAATTAGAATGGATACACGATCCAGATCCATTCTAATTCATTCGCACAATCTATTCTAATTCATTCGTATGATCCATTCTAATTCATTCATACGATCCATTCTAATTCTGCTATCCATTCTTACTCATTCGTATTATCCATTTTAATTCATTCACACGAATGTATCCATTCTAATTCATTCGCACGATCCTACGAATGAATTAGAATAGATTGTGCGAATGAATTAGAATGGATCTGGATCGTGTATCCATTCTAATTCATTCATACGATCCATTCTAATTCATTACTACGATCCATTCTAATTCATTCATATGATCCATTCTAATTCATTCGTACGATCCATTCTAATTCATTACTACGATCCATTCTAATTCATTCATACGATCCATTCTAATTCATTACTACGACCATTCTAATTCATTCGTACGTTCCATTCTAATTCATTCATACGTTCCATTCTAATTTATTCGCACGAATGAATTAGAATGGATCGTGCGAATAAATTAGAATGAAACGTATGAATGAATTAGAATGGAACGTACGAATGAATTAGAATAGATACATTCGTGCAAAAGAAGTAGAATGGATTGTATGAATGAATTAGAATGGATCGTGCGAATGAATTAGAATGGATCGTGCGAATGAATTAGAATGGATACATTCATGCGAATGAATTAGAATGGATCATACAAATGAATTAGAATGGATCGTACGAATGAAATAGAATGGATCCTATGAATGAATTAGAATGGATCGTGCGAATGAATTAGAATGGATTGTGCGAATGAATTAGAATGGATACCTTCGTGCGAATGAATTAGAATGGATTGTGCGAATGAATTAGAATAGATTGTGCGCATGAATTAGAATGGATCGTACGAAGGAATTAAAATGGATCGTACGAATGAGTTAGAATGGATCGTGCGAATGAATTAGAATGGGTCGTACGAATGAATTAGAATGGGTCCATTCTAATTCATTCGTAGGATCCATTCTAATTCATTACTACGATCCATTCTAATTCATTCGCACGGTCCATTCTAATTCATTCGTACGATCCATTCTAATTCATTCACACGATCCATTCTAATTCATTCATACGATCCATTCTAATTCATTCATACGAATGTATCCATTCTAATTCATAAGTACGATCCATTCTAATCCATTCTATTTCGATCGTACGTATGAATTAGAATGGATACCTTCGTGCAAATGAATTAGGATGGATCGTACGAATGAGTAAGAATGGATCGTACAAATGAAATAGAATGGATCGTACGAATGAATTAGAATAGATTGTGCGAATGGATTAGAATCGATCATACGATTGAGTAAGAATGGATTGTACGAATGAAATAGAATAGATCGTACGAATGAATTAGAATGGATCGTATGAATGAATTAGAATGGATCGTGCGAATGAATTAGAATGGATCGTACGAATGAATTAGAATGGATCGTACGAAGGAATTAGAATGGATCGTACGAATGAATTAGAATGGATCGTACGAATGAATTAGAATGGATACGAATGGATCGTATGAATGAATTAGAATGGATCGTACGAATGAAATAGAATGGATCGTACGAAGGAATTAGAATGGATAATATGAATGAATTAGAATGGATCATATGAATGAATTAGAATGGATCGTGCGAATAAATTAGAATGGATCGTATGAATGAATTAGAATGGATCGTACGAATGAATTAGAATGGATCGTGCGAATGAATTAGAATGGATCGTACGAATGAAATAGAATGGATTCGCACGAATGTATCCATTCTAATTCAATGGATCGTGCGAATGAATTAGAATGGATCGTACGAATGAATTAGAATAGATCGTTCGAATGAATTAGAATGGATACGAATGGATCGTACGAATGAGTAAGAATGGATCGTACGAATGAAATAAAATGGATCGTATGAATGAATTAGAATGGATACATTCGTGCGAATGAATTAGAATGGATCATATGAATGAATTAGAATGGATCGCTTGAGTGAATGCGAATGGATCGTACGAATGAATTAGAATGGGTCGTACGAATGAATTAGAATGGATCATACGAATGAGTAAGAATGGATCGTACGAATGAGTAAGAATGGATCGTACGAATGAATTAGAATGGATTGTACGAATGAATTAGAATGGATACATTCGTGCGAATGAATTAGAACGGATCATATGAATGAATTAGAATGGATCGTTTGAGTGAATGCGAATGGATCGTGCGAATGAATTAGATTGGATCGTATAAATGAATTAGAATGGATCGTACGAATGAATTAGAATGGATCGTGCTAATGAATTAGAATGGATCGTACGAATGAATTAGAGTGGATACATTCGTACAAATGAATTAGAATGGATACATTCGTACGAATGAATTAGAATGGATACATTCGCACGAATTAGAATGGATCGTACGAATGAATTAGAATGGATCGTACGAATGAGTTAGAATGGATCGTATGAATGAATTAGATTGGATCGTATAAATGAATTAGAATGGATCGTACGAATGAATTAGAATGGATCGTGCTAATGAATTAGAATGGATCGTACGAATGAATTAGAGTGGATACATTCGTACAAATGAATTAGAATGGATACATTCGTGCGAATGAATTAGAATGGATCGTGCGAATGAATTAGAATGGATCGTACGAATGAATTAGAATAGATTGTGCTAATGAATTAGAATGGATCGTATGAATGAATTAGAATGGATCGTACGAATGAATTAGAATGGATCGTGCTAATGAATTAGAATGGATCGTACGAATGAATTAGAGTGGATACATTCGTACAAATGAATTAGAATGGATACATTCGTACGAATGAATTAGAATGGATCGTACGAATGAATTAGAATGGATACATTCGCACGAATTAGAATGGATCGTACGAATGAATTAGAATGGATCGTACGAATGAGTTAGAATGGATCGTATGAATGAATTAGATTGGATCGTATAAATGAATTAGAATGGATCGTACGAATGAATTAGAATGGATCGTGCTAATGAATTAGAATGGATCGTACGAATGAATTAGAGTGGATACATTCATACAAATGAATTAGAATGGATACATTCGTGCGAATGAATTAGAATGGATCGTGCGAATGAATTAGAATGGATCGTACGAATGAATTAGAATAGATTGTGCTAATGAATTAGAATGGATCGTATGAATGAATTAGAATGGATCGAACGAATGAATTAGAATGGATTGTACGAATGAATTAGAATGGATCGTACGAATGAATTAGAATGGATCGTATGAATGAATTAGAATGGATCGTGCGAATGAATTAGAATGGATCGTATGAATGAAATAGAATGGATTCGCACGAATGTATCCATTCTAATTCATTCGTACGATCCATTCTAATTCATTCGTACAATCCATTCTAATTCATTCGCACGATCCATTCTTACTCATTCGTACGATCCATTCTAATTCATTCGCACGATCCATTCTAATTCATTAATACGATCCATTCTAATTCATTCGCACGATCCATTCTAATTCATTCACACTCATACGATCCATTCTAATTCATTCGCACGAATGTATCCTTTCTAATTCATTCGTACGATCCATTCTAATTCATTCGCACAATCTATTCTAATTCATTCGACCGATCCATTCTAAGTCATTCGTACGATCCATTCTAATTCATTCGCACAATCCATTCTAATTCATTAGCACGATCCATTCTAATTCCTTCGTATGATCCATTCTAATTCACAATTCTAATTCATTCGCACGTATCCATTTTAATTCATTCATACGATCCATTCTATTTCATTCGTACGATCCATTCTTACTCATTCGTATGATCCATTCTAAATCATTCGTACGATCCATTCTAATTCATTCGTACGATCCATTCTAATTCATTTATACGAATGTATCCACTCTAATTCATTCATACAATCCATTCTAATTCATTCGCACGAATGTATCCATTCCAATTCATTCGTACGATCCATTCTAATTCATTCGCACAATCTATTCTAATTCATTCGTACGATCAATTCTATTTCCTTCGTACGATCCATTCTAATTCATTCGTACGATCCATTCTAATTCATTCGTACGATCCATTCTAATTCATTCGCACAATCTATTCTAATTTATTCGTACGATCCATTCTAATTCATTCGCACGATCCATTCTAATTCATTCATACGATCCATTCTAATTCATTCGTATGATCCATTCTAATTCATTCGTACGATCCATTCTAATTCCTTCGTACGATCCGTTCTAATTCATTCATACGATCCATCCTAATTCATTCGCACGAATGTATCCATTCTAATTCATTCGTACAATCCATTCTATTTCATTCGTACGATCCATTCCTACTCATTCGTACGAATGAATTAGAATGGATCGTATGAATGAATTAGAATGGATCGTGCGAATGAATTAGAATGGATCGTACGAATGAATTAGAATAGATTGTGCGAATGAATTAGAATGGATCGTACGAATGAATTAGAATGGATCAGACGAATGAATTAGACTAGATTGTGCGAATGGATTAGAATGGATCATACGATTGAGTAAGAATGGATTGTACGAATGAAATAGAATAGATCGTACGAATGAATTAGAATGGATCGTATGAATGAATTAGAATGGATTGAATTAGAATGAATCGTACGAATGAATTAGAATGGATCGTACGAATGAATTAGAATGGATCGTACGAATGAATTAGAATGGATTGAATTAGAATGAATCGTACGAATGAATTAGAAAGAATCAAACCGTACGAATGAATTAGAATGGATCATACGAAGGAATTAGAATGGATCGTGCGAATAAATTAGAATGGATCGTATGAATGAATTAGAATAGATCGTACGAATGAATTAGAATGTATCGTACGAATAAGTAAGAATGGATCGTGCGAATGAATAAGAGTGGATCGTACGAATGAATTAGAATGGATCGAACGAATGAATTAGAATGGATACATTCGTGCAAAAGAATTAGAATGGATTGTATGAATGAATTAGAATGGATCGTGCGAATGAATTAGAATGGATCGTACGAATGAATTAGAATGGATACATTCGTGCGAAGGAATTAGAACAGATCGTATGAATGAATTAGAATGGATTGTATGAATGAATTAGAATGGATCGTATGAATGAATTAAAATGGATCGTACGAATGAATTAGAATGGATCGTATGAATGAATTAGAATGGATCGTGCGAATGAATTAGAATGGATCGTACGAATGAATTAGAATGGATCGTACGAATGAAATAGAATGGATCGTATGAATGAATTAGAATGTATCGTGCGAATGAATTAGAATGGATCGTACGAATGAAATAGAATGGATTCGCACGAATGTATCCATTCTAATTCAATGGATCGTGCGAATGAATTAGAATGGATCGTGCGAATGAATTAGAATGGATCGTACGAATGAGTAAGAATGGATCGTACGAATGAAATAGAATGCCGCACGAATGTATCCATTCTAATTCATTCATACGATCCATTCTAATTTATTCATACGATCCATTCTATTTCATTCGTACGATCCATTCTTACTCATTCGTATGATCCATTCTAATTCATTTGCACGAAGGTATCTATTCTAATTCATTCGTACTATCCATTCTAATTCCTTCGTACGATCCATTCTAATTCATTGATACGATCCATTCTAATTCATTCGCATTAATGTATCCATTCTAAGGATACATTATAATTCATTCGTACGAATGAATTAGAATAGTACGAATGAATTAGAATGGATTTGAATGAATTAGAATGGATCGTATGAATGAATTAGAATGGATCGAACGAATGAATTAGAATAGATACATTCGTGCAAAAGAATTAGAATGGATTATATGAATGAATTAGAATGGATCGTATGAATGAATTAGAATGGATCGTGCGAATGAATTAGAATGGATCGTGCGAATGAATTAGAATGGATCGTACGAATGAATTAGAATGGATCGTATGAATGCATTAGAATGGATCGTATGAATGAATTAGAATGGATTGTGCGAATGAATTAGAATGGATCGTACGAATGAATTAGAATGGATCGTATGAATGAATTAGAATGGATCGTAGTAATGAATTAGAATGGATCCTACGAATGAATTAGAATAGATTGTGCGAATGAATTAGAATGGATCTGGATCGTGTATCCATTCTAATTCATTCGTACGACCCATTCTAATTCATTCGTACGATCCATTCTAATTCATTCGCACGATCCATTCTAATTCATTCATACGATCCATTCTAATTCATTCATACAATCCATTCTAATTCTTTTGCACGAATGTATCCATTCTAATTCATTCGTTCAATCCATTCTAATTCATTCATACGATCCATTCTAATTCATTCTAATCCATTCTAATTCATTCGTACTATTCTAATTCATTCGTACGAATGAATTAGAATGGATCGTACGAATGAATTAGAATGGATCGTATGAATGAATTAGAATGGATCGTACGAATGAATTAGAATGGATCGTACGAATGAATTAGAATGGATTGAATTAGAATGAATCGTACGAATGAATTAGAGTTGATACATTCGTGTGAATGAATTAAAATGGATAATACGAATGAGTAAGAATGGATCGTAGAATTAGAATGGATCGTACGAATGAATTAGAATGGATTGAATTAGAATGAATCAGAATGGATCGTATGAATGAATTAGAATAGATTGTGCGAATGAATTACAATGGATCGTACGAATGAATTAGAATGGATCGTACGAATGAATTAGAATGGATCGTATCAATGAATTAGAATAGATTGTGCGAATGAATTAGAATGGATCGTACGAATGAATTAGAATGGATCGTACGAATGAATTAGAATGGATAGTATGAATGAATTAGAATGGATCGTGCGAATGAATTAGAATGGATCGTATGAATGAATTAGAATGGATCATACGAATGAATTAGAATGGATACATTCGTGCGAATGAATTAGAATGGATCATGCGAATGAATTAGAATGGATCGTACGAATGAATTAGAATGGATACATTCGTGCGAATCCATTCTATTTCATTCGTACGATCCATTCTAATTCATTCGCACGATCCATTCTAATTCATTCATACGATCCATTCTAATTCATTCGTACGATCCATTCTAATTCATTCGTACGTTCCATTCTAATTCATTCGCACAATCTATTCTAATTCATTCGTACGAATGTATCCACTCTAATTCATTCATACGATCCATCCTAATTCATTTGTACGAATGTATCCACTCTAATTCATTCATACGATCCATTCTAATTCATTCGCACGAATGTATCCATTCCAATTCAATCGTACGATCCATTCTAATTTATTCGCACAATCTATTCTAATTCATTCGTACGATCAATTTTAATTCATTAGCATGATCCATTCTAATTCATTCGTACGATCTATTCTAATTCATTCGTACGATCCATTCTAATTCATTCGCACGATCCATTCTAATTCATTCATACAATCCATTCTATTTCATTCGTACGATCCATTCTAATTCATTCGCACAATCCATTCTAATTCATTCATACGATCCACTCTAATTCATTCGTACGATCCATTCTAATTCATTCGTACGATCCATTCTAATTTATTCGCACAATCTATTCTAATTCATTCGTACGAATGTATCCACTCTAATTCATTCATACGATCCATCCTAATTCATTTGTACGAATATATCCACTCTAATTCATTCATACGAACCATTCTAATCCATTCACACGAATGTATCCATTCCAATTCATTCGTACGATCCATTCTAATTCATTCACACAATCTATTCTAATTCATTCGTACGATCAATTCTAATTCATTAGCATGATCCATTCTAATTCATTTGTACGATCTATTCTAATTCATTCATGCGATCTATTCTAATTCATTCGCACGATCCATTCTAATTCATTCATACGATCCATTCTATTTCATTCGTATGATCCAATCTAATTCATTCGTACAGTATGATTCATTCTAATTCATTCGTACGATTCATTCTAATTCAATCCATTCTAATTCATTCGTATGATCCATTCTAATTCCTTCGTACGATCCATTCTAATTCATTAGCATGATCCATTCTAATTCATTAGCATGATCCATTCTAATTCATTAGCATGATCCATTCTAATTCATTCGTACGATCTATTCTAATTCATTCAGACGATCCATTAGAATGGATAGTACGAATGAATTAGAATGGATCGTATGAATGAATTAGAATGGATCGTACGAATGAGTAAGAATGGATCGTACGAATGAATTAGAATGGATTGAATTAGTATGAATCGTACGAATGAATTAGAATGGATCATACGAATGAATTATAATGGATCGTATGAATGAATTAGAATGGATCATGCTAATCCATTCTAATTCATTCTAATTCATTCTAATTCATTCATACGATCCATTCTAATTCATTCACACGAATGTATCCATTCTAATTCATTCATACGATCCATTCTAATTCATTCGTACGATCCATTCTAATTCACTCATACGATCCATTCTAATACATTCTAATTCATTCGTACGATCCATTCTAATTCATTCGTACGATCCATTCTAATTCATTCGCACGATCCATTCTAATTCATTCGTACGATCCATTCTAATTCATTCATACGATCCATTCTAATTCATTCGTACGATCCAATCTAATTCATTCGTACAAATGTATCCATTCTAATTCATTCGTACGATCCATTCTAATTCATTCGCACGATCCATTCTAATTCATTCGTACGATCCATTCTAATTCATTCGTACGATCCATTCTAATTCATTCGTATGATCCATTCTAATTAATTCATATGATCCATTCTAATTCATTCGTACGATCCATTCTAATTCATTCATACAATCCATTCTAATTCATTCGCACGAATGTATCCATTCTAATTAATTCGTAGGATCCATTCTAATTCATTCGCACCATCCAGTCTAATTGATTCGCATGATCCAGTCTAATTCATTCGCACGATCCATTCTAATTCATTCGCACGAATGTATCCATTCTAATTCATTCGTACGATCCATTCTAATTCATTAATATGATCCATTCTAATTCATTCGTACGATCCATTCTAATTCATATGCCTAAAGGTATCCATTCTAATTCATTCGCACGAAAGAATTAGAATGGATTGTATGAAAGAATTAGAATGGATCGTGCGAATGAATTAAAATGGATCGTACGAAGGAATTAGAATGGATCGTACGAAGGAATTAGAATGGATAGTACGAATGAATTAGAATGGATCGTGCGAATGAAGTAAAATGGATCGTATGAATGAAATATAATGGATCATATGAATTAGAATGGATCCTACGAATGAAATAGAATGGATCGTACGAATGAATTAGAATAGATTGTGCGAATGGATTAGAATGGATCATACGATTGAGTAAGAATGGATTGTACGAATGAAATAGAATAGATCGTACGAATGAATTAGAATGGATCATGCTAATGAATTAGAATTGATCGTACGAATGAATTAGATTAGATTGTGCGAATGAATTAGAATGGATCGTACGAATGAATTGGAATGGATACATACGTGCGAATGAATTAGAATGGATCGTATGAATTAGAATGGATCGTACGATTGAGTAAGAATGGATTGTACGAATGAAATATAATAGATCGTACGAATGAATTAGAATGGATCATGCTAATGAATTAGAATTGATCGTACGAATGAGTAAGAATGGATCGTACGAATGAAACAGAATGGATCATATGAATGAATTAGAATGGATCGAACGAATGAATTAGAATGGATACATTCGTGCAAAAGAATTAGAATGGATTGTATGAATGAATTAGAATGGATCGTGTGAATGAATTAGAATGGATCGTGCGAATGAATTAGAATGGATCGTGCGAATAAATTAGAATGGATCGTAAGAATTAATTAGAATGGATTGTGCGAATGAATTAGAATGGATCGTACGAATGAATTAGAATGGATCGTACGAATGAATTAGAATGGATCGTATGAATGAATTAGAATGGATCGTAGTAATGAATTAGAATGGATCCTACGAATGAATTAGAATAGATTGTGCGAATGAATTAGAATGGATCTGAATCGTGTATCCATTCTAATTCATTCGTACGACCCATTCTAATTCATTCGTACGATCCATTCTAATTCATTCGCACGATCCATTATAATTCATTCATACGATCCATTCTAATTCATTCATACAATCCATTCTAATTCTTTTGCACGAATGTATCCATTCTAATTCATTCGTTCGATCCATTCTAATTCATTCATACGATCCATTCTAATTCATTCTAATCCATTCTAATTCATTCGTACTATTCTAATTCATTCGTACGAATGAATTAGAATGGATCGTACGAATGAATTAGAATGGATCGTATGAATGAATTAGAATGGATCGTACGAATGAATTAGAATGGATCGTACGAATGAATTAGAGTGGATTGAATTAGAATGAATCGTACGAATGAATTAGACTTGATACATTCGTGTGAATGAATTAAAATGGATAATACGAATGAGTAAGAATGGATTGTAGAATTAGAATGGATCATACGAATGAATTAGAATGGATCGTACGAATGAATTAGAATGGATTGAATTAGAATGAATCAGAATGGATCGTATGAATGAATTAGAATAGATTGTGCGAATGAATTCCAATGGATCGTACGAATGAATTAGAATGGATCGTACGAATGAATTATAATGGATCGTATGAATGAATTAGAATAGATTGTGCGAATGAATTAGAATGGATCGTACGAATGAATTAGAATGGATCGTACGAATGAATTAGAATGGATCGTATGAATGAATTAGAATGGATCGTGCGAATGAATTAGAATGGATCGTATGAATGAATTAGAATGGATCATACGAATGAATTAGAATGGATACATTCGTACGAATGAATTAGAATGGATCATGCGAATGAATTAGAATGGATCGTACGAATGAATTAGAATGGATACATTCGTGCGAATCCATTCTATTTCATTCGTACGATCCATTCTAATTCATTCGCACGATCCATTCTAATTCATTCATACGATCCATTCTAATTCATTCGTACGATCCTTTCTAATTCATTCGTACGATCCATTCTAATTCATTCGCACAATCTATTCATATTCATTCGTACAAATGTATCCACTCTAATTCATTCATACGATCCATCCTAATTCATTTGTACGAATGTATCCACTCTAATTCATTCATACGATCCATTCTAATTCATTCGCACGAATGTATCCATTCCAATTCATTCGTACGATCCATTCTAATTCATTCGCACAATCTATTCTAATTCATTCGTACGATCAATTCTAATTCATTAGCATGATCCATTCTAATTCATTCGTACGATCTATTCTAATTCATTCGTACGATCCATTCTAATTCATTCGCACGATCCATTCTAATTCATTCATACGATCCATTCTATTTCATTCGTACGATCCATTCTAATTCATTCGCACAATCCATTCTAATTCATTCATACGATCCATTCTAATTCATTCGTACAATCCATTCTAATTCATTCGTACGATCCATTCTAATTCATTCGCACAATCTATTCTAATTCATTCGTACGAATGTATCCACTCTAATTCATTCATACGTTCCATCCTAATTCATTTGTACGAATGTATCCACTCTAATTCATTCATACGATCTATTCTAATTCATTCGCACGAATGTATCCATTCCAATTCATTCGTACGATCCATTCTAATTCATTCGCACAATCTATTCTAATTCATTCGTACAATCAATTCTAATTCATTAGCATGATCCATTCTAATTCATTCGTACGATCTATTCTAATTCATTCGTACGATCCATTCTAATTCATTCGCACGATCCATTCTAATTCATTCGTATGATCCATTCTAATTAATTCGCACGATCCATTCTAATTCATTCGCACGAATGTATCCATTCTAATTCATTCGTATGATCCATTCTAATTCATTCATACGATCCATTCTAATTCATTCGCACGATCCATTCTAATTCATTCATACGATCCATTCTAATTCATTCGTACGATCCATTCTAATTCATTCTTATGATCCATTCTAATTCATTCGCACAATCTATTCTAATTCATTCATACGATCCATTCTAATTCATTCGTACGATCCATTCTAATTCATTCGTACGATCTATTCTAATTCATTCGCACAATCTATTCTAATTCATTCATACGATCCATTCTGATTCATTCTAATTCAATCCATTCTAATTCATTCGTACGATCCATTCTAATTCATTCGTACGATCCATTCTAATTCTACGATCCATTCTTACTCATTCGTATTATCCATTTTAATTCATTCACACGAATGTATCAACTCTAATTCATTCGTACGATTCATTCTAATTCAATCCATTCTAATTCATTCATACGATCCATTCTAATTCATTCGTACGATTCATTCTAATTCATTCATACGATCCATTCTAATTCATTCGTACGATCCATTCTAATTCATTCGTACGAATGAATTAGAATAGTACGAATGAATTAGAATGGATTAGAATGAACTAGAATGGATTAGAATGGATCGTACGAATGAAATAGAATGGATCGTACGAATAAATTAGAATAGATTGTGCGAATGGATTAGAATCGATCATACGATTGAGTAAGAATGGATTGTACGAATGAAATAGAATAGATCGTACGAATCAATTAGAATGGATCATGCTAATGAATTAGAATTGATCGTACGAATGAATTAGAATAGATTGTGTGAATGAATTAGAATGGATCGTACGAATGAATTGGAATGGATACATTCGTGCGAATGAATTAGAATGGATCGTATGAATTAGAATGGATCGTACGATTGAGTAAGAATGGATTGTACGAATGAAATAGAATAGATCGTATGAATGAATTAGAATGGATCATGCTAATGAATTAGAATTGATTGTACGAATGAGTAAGAATGGATCGTACGAATGAAATAGAATGGATCGTATGAATGAATTAGAATGGATCATACGAATGAATTAGAATGGGTCATACGAATGGGTCGTATGAATGAATTAGAATGGATCGTGCGAATGAATTAGAATGGATCGTACGAATGAAATAGAATGGATCGTACGAATGAATTAGAATGGATCATACGAATGAATTAGAATGGATTGAATTAGAATGGATCGTATGATAAGAATGGATCGTACGAATGAAATAGAATAGGTCGTACGGATAAATGAATTTGGATCATACGAATGAATTAGAAAGGATATATTCGTGCGAATGAATTAAAATAGATCGTATGAATGAATTAGATTGGATCGTATTAATGAATTAGAATGGATCATGCGAATGAATTAGAATGGATCGTACGAATGAATTAGAATGGATCTGGATCGTGTATCCATTCTAATTCATTCGTACGACCCATTCTAATTCATTCGTACGATCCATTCTAATTCATTCGCATTCTAATTCATTCGCACGATCCATTCTAATTCATTCATACAATCCATTCTAATTATTTTGCACGAATGTATCCTTTCTAATTCATTCGTACGATCCAAATTCATTTATCCGTACGATCTATTCTATTTCATTCGTACGATCCATTCTTATCGTACGATCCATTATAATTCAATCCATTCTAATTCATTCGTACGATCCATTCTAATTCATTCGTACGATCCATTCTATTTCATTCGTACGATCCATTCTAATTCTTTTGCACGAATGTATCCATTCTAATTCATTCTAATTTAATCCATTCTTACTCATTCGTACGATCCATTCTAATTCATTCGTACGATCCAATCTAATTCATTCGTACGATCCATTCTAATTCATTCGCACAATCTATTCTAATTCATTCGTACGATCCATTCTAATTCATTCGCACGATCCATTCGCATTCACTCAAACGATCCATTCTAATTCATTCATATGATCCATTCTAATTCATTCGCACGAATGTATCCATTCTAATTCATTCGTACGATCCATTCTAATTCATTCGTACAATCCATTCTAATTCATTCGCACGATCCATTCTAATTCATTCATACGATTCATTCTATTTCATTCGTACGATCCATTCTTACTCATTCGTACGATCCATTCTTACTCATTCGTACGATCCATTCTAATTCATTCGTACGACCCATTCTAATTCATTCGTACGATCCATTCTAATTCATTCGCACGATCCATTCTAATTCATTCGCACGATCCATTCTAATTCATTCATACGATCCATTCTAATTCATTCGTATGATCCATTCTAATTCATTCGTACTATCCATTCTAATTCATTCATACGATCCATTCTAATTCCTTCGTACGATCCATTCTAATTCATTCGTACGATCCATTCTAATTCATTCGCCCGATCCATTCTAATTCATGCATACGATCCATTCTATTTCATTCGTACGATCCATTCTTACTCATTCGTACGATCCATTCTAATTCATTTGCACGAAGGTATCCATTCTAATTCATTCGTACTATCCATTCTAATTCCTTCGTACGATCCATTCTAATTCCTTCGTACGATCCATTCTATTTCATTCATACGATCGTATGAATGAATTAGAAGGGATCGTATGAATGAAATAGAATGGATCGTACGAATGAATTAGAATGGATCGTGCGAATGAATTAGAATGGATCGTACGAATGAATTAGAATGGATCGTACGAAGGAATTAGAATGGATCGTACGAAGGAATTAGAATGGATAGTACGAATGAATTAGAATGGATACCTTCGTGCAAATGAATTAGAATGGATCGTACGAATGAGTAAGAATGGATCATACGAATGAAATAGAATGGATCGTATGCATGAATTAGAATGGATCGTGCGAATGAATTAGAATGGATCGTACGAATGAATTAGAATGGATCGTACGAAGGAATTAGAATGGATCGTATGAATGAATTAGAATGGATCGTGCGAATGAATTAGAATGGATCGTACGAATGAAATAGAATGGATTCGCACGAATGTATCCATTCTAATTCATTCATATGATCCATTCTAATTCATTCATACGATCCATTCTATTTCATTCGTACGATCCATTCTTACTCATTCGTATGATCCATTCTAATTCATTTGCACGAAGGTATCCATTCTAATTCATTCGTACTATCCATTCTAATTCCTTCGTACGATCCATTCTAATTAATTCATACGATCCATTCTAATTCATTCGCACGAATGTATCCATTCTAATTCATTCGTACGATCCATTCTAATTCATTCATACGATCCATTCTAATTCTACGATCCATTCTTACCCATTCGTATTATCCATTTTAATTCATTCACACGAATGTATCAACTCTAATTCATTCGTACGATTCATTCTAATTCAATCCATTCTAATTCATTCGTACGATCCATTCTAATTCATTCGTACGATCCATTCTAATTCATTCATACGATCCATTCTAATTCATTCGTACGATCCATTCTAATTTATTCGTACAATCCATTCTAATTCATTCGCACGATCCATTCGTATTCACTCAAACGATCCATTCTAATTCATTCATATGATCCATTCATTCGTACGATCCATTCTTACTCATTCGTACGATCCATTCTAATTCATTTGCACGAAGGTATCCATTCTAATTCATTCGTACTATTCGTGCGAATGAATTAGAATGGATCATACGGTTGAGTAAGAATGGATTGTACGAATGAAATAGAATAGATCGTACGAATGAATTAGAATGGATCATGCTTGAATTAGAATTGATCGTACGAATGAATTAGAATAGATTGTGCGAATGAATTAAAATGGATACATTCGTGTGAATGGATTAGAATGGATCGTATGAATGAATTAGAATGGATTGTATCAATTAGAATGGATCGTATGAATGAATTAGAATGGATCGTTTGAATGAAATAGAATGGATCGTACGAATGAATTAGAATGGATCGTGCGAATGAATTAGAATGGATCGTGCGAATGAGTAAGAATGGATCGTACGAATGAAATAGAATGGATCGTATGAATGAATTTGATTGGATCATATTAATGAATTAGAATGGATCGTACGAATGAATTAGAATAGATCGTACGAATGAATTAGAATGGATACGAATGGATCGTATGAATGAATTAGAATGGATCGTACGAATGTATTAGAATGGATCGTACGAATGAATTAGAATGGATTGAATTAGAATGAATTGTACGAATGAATTAGAATGAATCATACCGTACGAATGAATTAGAATGGATCATATGAATGAATTAGAATGGATCGTATGAATGAATTAGAATGGATCGTACGAATGAATTAGAATGTATCCATTCTCATTCATTCGTACGATCCATTCTAATTCATTCGTATGATCTATTCTAATTCATTCGCATGATCCATTCTAATTCCTTCGTACGATCCATTTTAATTCATTCGCACGATCCATTCTAATTCATTCATACGATCCATTCTAATTCATTCGTACGATCCATTCTAATTTCTTCGTATGATCTATTTTAATTCCTTCGTACGATCCATTCTAATTCATTCGCACGATCCATTCTAATTCATTCATACGATCCATTCTAATTCATTCGTACGATCCATTCTAATTCATTTGTACGATCCATTCTAATTCATTCGCACAATCTATTCTAATTCATTCGTACGATCCATTCTAATTCATTCGCACGATCCATTCTAAGTCATTCGCACAATCTATTCTAATTTATTCGTATGATCCATTCTAATTCATTCGCACGATCCATTCTAATTCATTCATACGGTCCATTCTATTTCATTCGTACGATCCATTCTAATTTATTCGTACGATCCATTCTAATTCATTCGTACGATCCATTCTAATTCATTCGCACAATCTATTCTAATTCATTCGTACGATCCATTCTAATTCATTCGCACGATCCATTCTAATTCATTCATACGATCCATTCTATTTCATTCGTACCATCCATTCTTACTCATTCGTACGATCCATTCTAATTCATTTGCACGAAGGTATCCATTCTAATTCATTCGTACTATCCATTCAAATTCCTTCGTACGATCCATTATAATTCCTTCGTACGAATGAAGTAAAATGGATCGTATGAATGAAACAGAATGGATCATATGTATCCATTCTAATTCATTCGTACTATTCGTGCGATCCATTCATTCGTACGAAAGAATTAGAATGGATTGTATGAATGAATTAGAATGGATCGTGCGAATGAATTAGAATGGATCGTACGAATGAATTAGAATAGATTGTGCGAATGAATTAGAATGGATCTGGATCGTGTATCCATTCTAATTCATTCGTACGACCCATTCTAATTCATTCGTACGATCCATTCTAATTCATTCGCATTCTAATTCATTCGCACGATCCATTCTAATTCATTCATACAATCCAATGAATTAGAATGGGTCGTACAAATGAATTAGAATGGATCGTACGAATGAATTAGAATAGATTGTGCGAATGAATTAGAATGGATCGTACGAATGAATTAGAATGGATCGTACGAATGAATTAGAATGGATCATATGAATGAATTAGAATGGATCGTGCGAATGAATTAGAATGGATCGTACGAAGGAATTAGAATAGATCATACGAAGAAATTAGAATGGATCGTACGAATGAATTAGAATGGATCGTATGAATGAATTAGAATGGATCGTGCGAATGAATTAAAATGGATCGTACGAAGGAATTAGAATGGATCATGCGAATGAATTAGAATAGATCATACGAATGAATTAGAATGGATCGTACGAATGAATTAGAATGGATACATTCGTGCAAAAGAATTAGAATGGATTGTATGAATGAATTAGAATGGATCGTTTGAGTGAATGCGAATGGATCGTACGAATGAATTAGAATGGATCGTACGAATGAATTAGAATGGATTGTACGAATGAAATAGAATGGATCGTATGAATGAATTAGAATGGATCGTTTGAGTGAATGCGAATGGATCGTGCGAATGAATTAGAATGGATTGTACGAATGAAATACAATGGATCATATGAATGAATTAGAATGGATTGAATTAGAATGAATCGTACGAATGAATTAGAATGAATCATACCGTACGAATGAATTAGAATGGATCGTACGAATGAATTAGAATGGATCGTACGAATGAATTAGAATGGATCGTATGAATGAATTAGAATGGATCGTGCGAATGAATTAGAATGGATCGTACGAATGAATTAGAATAGATTGTGCGAATGAATAAGAATAGATCATACGAAGAAATTAGAATGGATCGTACGAATGAATTAGAATGGATCGTATGAAAGAATTAGAATGGATACATTTGTGCGAATCCATTCTATTTCATTCGTACGATCCATTCTAATTCATTCGCACGATCCATTCTTACTCATTCGTACGATCCATTCTAATTCATTCGTACGATCCATTCTAATTCATTCGTACGATCCATTCTAATTCAATCCATGCGAATGAATACGAATGGATTAGAATGGATCGTACGAATGAATTAGAATGGATCTGGATCATGTATCCATTCTAATTCATTCGAACGACCCATTCTAATTCATTCGTACGATCCATTCTAATTCATTTGGCGATCCATTCTAATTCATTCATACGATCCATTCTAATTCATTCATACAATCCATTCTAATGGATCGTGCGAATGAATTAGAATGGATCGTACGAATGAATTGGAATGGATACATTCGTGCGAATGAATTAGAATGGATCGTGCGAATGAATTAGAATGGATCGTACGAATGAATTAGAATGGGTCGTACGAATGATGGATCGTACGAATGAGTAAGAATGGATCGCACGAATGAGTAAGAATGGATCGTACGAATGAAATAGAATGGATCGTATGAATGAATTAGAATGGATCGTGCGAATGAATTAGAATGGATTGTACGAATGAATTAGAATGGATCGTACGAATGAATTAGAATGGATACATTCGTGCGAATGAATGCGAATGGATCGTGCGAATGAATTAGAATGGATTGTACGAATGAATTAGAATGGATCGTACGAATGAATTAGAATGGATACATTCGCACAAATTAGAATGAATTAGAATGGATTGTATGAATGAGTAAGAATGGATCGTACGAATGAAATAGAATGGATCGTATGAATGAATTAGAATGGATCGTACGAATGAATTAGAATGGATTGTACGAATGAATTAGAATGGATACCTTCGTGCAAATGAATTAGAATGGATCTTACGAATGAGTAAGAATGGATCGTGCGAATAAATTAGAATGGATCGTACGAATGAAATAGAATGGATTCGCACGAATGTATCCATTCTAATTCATTCATACGATCCATTCTAATTCATTCGTACGATCCATTCTAATGATTCGTACGAATGAATTAGAATGGATCGTACGAATGAATTAGATTGGATCGTACGAAGGAATTAGAATGGATCATACGAAGGAATTAGAATGAATCGTACGAAGGAATTAGAATGGATAGTACGAATGAATTAGATTGGATCGTACGAATGAATTAGAATGGATCGTGTGAATGAATTAGAATGGATCGTATGAATGAATTAGAATGGATCGTACGAAGGAATTAGAATGGATCGTACGAATGAATTAGAAAGGATACATTCGAATTCATTCGTACGATCCATTCTAATTCCTTCGTACGATCCATATTCTAATTCATTCGCACGATCCATTATAATTCATTCATACGATCCATTCTAATTTATTCGCACGATCCATTTTAATTTATTCGTACGATCCATTCTAATTCATTCGCACAATCTATTCTAATTCATTCGAACGATCCATTCTAATTCATTCGCACGATCCATTCTAATTCATTCATACGATCCATTCTATTTCATTCGTACGAAGGAATTAGAAAGGATCGTACGAATGAATTAGAATGGATCGTGCGAATGAATTAGAATATAGATCGTACGAATGAATTAGAATGGATCGTACGAATGAATTCGAATATAACCTTTCTAATTCATTCGTACGATCCATTCTAATTCATTCATACGATCCTTTCTAATTCCTTCGTACGAATGAAATAGAATGGATCGTATGAATGAATTAGAATGGATCGTGCGAATGAATTAGAATGGATCGTTCGAATGAATTAGAATAGATTGTGCGAATGAATTAGAATGGATCGTACGAATGAATTAGAATGGATCGTGCGAATAAATTAGAATGGATCGTATGAATGAATTAGAATGGATCGTGTGAATGAATTAGAATATGGATCGTACGAAGGAATTAGAATGGATCGTACGAATGAATTCGAATGTATCCTTTCTAATTCATTCGTACGATCCATTCTAATTCCTTCGTACGATCCATTCTAATTCATTCGTACGATCCATTCTAATTCATTCGCACGATCCATTCTAATTCATTTGTACGAATGTATCCACTCTAATTCATTCATACGATCCATTCTAATTCATTCGCACGAATGTATCCATTCCAATTCATTCGTACGATCCATTCTAATTCATTCGCACAATCTATTCTAATTCATTCGTACGATCAATTCTAATTCATTAGCATGATCCATTCTAATTCATTCGTACGATCTATTCTATTTCATTCGTACAATCCATTCTAATTCATTCGTACTATCCATTCTAATTCCTTCGTACGATCCATTCTAATTCATTCATACGATCCATTCTAATTCATTCGCACGAATGTATCCATTCTAATTCATTCGTACGATCCATTCTAATTCATTCATACGATCCATTCTAATTCTACGATCCATTCTTACTCATTCATATTATCCATTTTAATTCATTCACACGAATGTATCAACTCTAATTCATTCGTACGATTCATTCTAATTCAATCCATTCTAATTCATTCGTACGATCTGTTCTAATTCATTCGTACGATCCATTCTAATTCATTCATACGATCCATTCTAATTCATTCGTACGATCCATTCTAATTCATTCGTACGAATGAATTAGAATAGTACGAATGAATTAGAATGGATTAGAATGAATTAGAATGGATCGTATAAATGAATTAGAATGGATCGAACGAATGAATTAGAATGGATACATTCGTGCAAAAGAATTAGAATGGATTGTATGAATGAATTAGAATGGATCGTATGAATGAATTAGAATGGATCGTGCGAATGAATTAGAATGGATGGTACGAATGAATTAGAATGGGTCGTACGAATGAATTAGAATGGATACACGATCCAGATCCATTCTAATTCATTCGCACAATCTATTCTAATTCATTCGTAGGATCCATTCTAATTCATTACTACGATCCATTCTAATTCATTCATACGATCCATTCTAATTCATTCGTACGATCCATTCTAATTCATTCGCACAATCCATTCTAATTCATTCATACGATCCATTCTAATTCATTCATACGATCCATTCTAATTCATTCGTACGATCTATTCTAATTCATTGACACGATCCATTCTAATTCATTCGCACGATCCATTCTAATTCATTCATACGATCCATTCTAATTCATTCATACAATCCATTCTAATTCTTTTGCACGAATGTATCCATTCTAATTCACTCGTTCGATCCATTCTAATTCATTCATACGATCCATTCTAATTCATTCTAATCCATTCTAATTCATTCGTACTATTCTAATTCATTCGTACGAATGAATTAGAATGTATCCTTAGAATGGATACATTCATGCGAATGAATTAGAATGGATCGTATGAATGAATTAGAATGGATCGTACGAAGGAATTAGAATGGATAGTACGAATGAATTAGAATGGATACCTTCGTGCAAATGAATTAGAATGGATCGTACGAATGAGTAAGAATGGATCGTACGAATGAAATAGAATGGATCGTATGAATGAATTAGAATGGATCGTATGAATGAATTAGAATGGATACATTCGTGCGACATTCTATTTCATTCATACGATCCATTTTTACTCATTCGTACGATCCATTCTAATTCATTCGCACGATCCATTCTAATTCATTCATATGATCCATTCTAATTCATTCGCACGAATGTATCTATTCTAATTCATTCGTACGATCCATTCTAATTCTTTTGTACGAATGTATCCACTCTAATTCATTCGTACGATCCATTCTAATTCATTTGTACAAATGTATCCTTTCTAATTCATTCGTACGATCCATTCTAATTCATTCGTACGATCCATTCTAATTCATTCGTACGATCCATTCTAACTCATTCGCACGATCCATTCTAATTCATTCGCACGATCCTACGAATGAATTAGAATAGATTGTGCGAATGAATTAGAATGGATCTGGATCGTTTATCCATTCTAACTCATTCGTACGATCCAGATCCATTCTAATTCATTCGCACAATCTATTCTAATTCATTCGTAGGATCGTGCGAATGAATTAGAATGGATCGTGCGAATGAGTTAGAATGGATCGTACGAATGAATTAGAATGGATCGTACGAATGAATTAGAATGGATCGTACGAATGAATTAGAAAGGATACATTCGAATTCATTCGTACGATCCATTCGAATTCCTTCGTACGATCCATATTCTAATTCATTCGCACGATCCATTCTAATTCATTCGTACGATTCATTCTAATTCAATCCATTCTAATTCATTCGTACGATCCATTCTAATTCATTCGTAAAATCCATTCTAATTCATTCTAATTCAATCGCACAATCCATTCTAATTCATTCGTATGAATGAATTAGAATGGATCGTGCGAAGGAGTTAGAATGGATCGTACGAAGGAATTAGAATGGATCGTACGAAGGAATTAGAATGGATAGTACGAATGAATTATAATGGATACCTTCGTGCAAATGAATTAGAATGGATCGAACGAATGAGTAAGAATGGATCGTACGAATGAAATAGAATGGATCGTATGCATGAATTAGAATGGATCGTGTGAATGAATTAGAATGGATCGTACCAATGAATTAGAATGGATCGTACGAAGGAATTAGAATGGATTGTACGAATGAATTAGAATGGATCGTACGAATGAATTAGAATGGATCATGCGAATGAATTAGAATGGATCGTGCGAATGAATTAGAATGGATCGTACGAATGAATTAGAATGGGTCGTACGAATGAATTAGAATGGATCGTACGAATGAGTAAGAATGGATCGTACAAATGAAATAGAATGGATCGTATGAATGAATTAGAATGGATTGTACGAATGAATTAGAATGGATCGTACGAATGAATTAGAATGGATACATTCGTGTGAATGAATTAGAATGGATCATATGAATGAATTAGAATGGATCGTTTGAGTGAATGCGAATGGATCGTGCGAATGAATTAGAATGGATCGTACGAATGAATTAGAATAGATTGTGCGAATGAATTAGAATGGATCGTACAAATGAATTAGATTGGATCGTACGAATGAATTAGAATGGATCGTACGAATGAGTAAGAATGGATTGAATTAGAATGAATTAGAATGGATACATTCGTGCAAAAGAATTAGAATGGATCGTACGAATGAAATAGAATGGATCGTACGAATGAATTAGAATGGATCGTACGAATGAATTAGAATGGATTGAATTAGAATGGATCGTACGATAAGAATGGATCGTACGAATGAAATAGAATAGATCGTACGGATAAATGAATTTGGATCGTACGAATGAATTAGAAAGGATACATTCGTGCAAAAGAATTAGAATGGATTGTATGAATGAATTAGAATGGATCGTGCGAATGAATTAGAATGCGAATGAATTAGAATGGATCGTACGAATGAATTAGAATGGGTCGTACGAATGAATTAGAATGGATACACGATCCAGATCCATTCTAATTCATTCGTACGATCCAGTCTAATTCATTCGCACGATCCATTCTAATTCTTTAATACGATCCAATCTAATTCATTCATACGATCTATTCTAATTCATTCGCACGAATATATCCTTTCTAATTCATTCGTACGATCCAAATTCATTTATCCGTATGATCTATTCTATTTCATTCGTACGATCCATTCTTATCGTACGATTCATTCTAATTCAATCCATTCTAATTCATTCGCACGATCCATTCTAATTCATTCATACGATCCATTCGTACGACCCATTCTAATTCATTCGTACGATCCATTCTAATTCATTCATACGATCCATTCTATTTCATTCGTACGATCCATTCTTACTTATTCGTACGATCAATTCTAATTCATTAGCATGATCCATTCTAATTCATTCGTACGATCTATTCTATTTCATTCGTACAATCCATTCTTACTCAATCGTACGATCCATTCTAATTCATACGATCCATTCTAATTCATTCGCACGAATGTATCCATTCCAATTCATTCGTACGATCCATTCTAATTCATTCGCACAATCTATTCTAATTCATTCGTACGATCAATTCTAATTCATTAGCATGATCCATTCTAATTCATTCGTATGATCTATTCTATTTCATTCGTACAATCCATTCTTACTCAATCGTATGATCCATTCTAATCCATTCGCACAATCTATTCTAATTCATTCGTACGATCAATTCTATTTCATTCGTATGATCCATTCTAATTCATACGATCCATTCTATTTCATTCATACGATCCATTTTACTTCATTCGCACGATCCATTCTAATTCATTCGTACTATCCATTCTAATTCATTCGTACTATCCATTCTAATTCCTTCATACGATCCATTCTAATTCATTCGCACGATTCATTCTAATTCATTCGTACGATCCATTCTAATTCATTCATACGATCCATTCTAATTCATTCGTACGATCCATTCTAATTCATTCGTACGATTCATTCTAATTCAATCCATTCTAATTCATTCGTACGATCCATTCTTACTCATTCGTACGATCCATTCTAATTCATTCATACGATCCATTCTAATTCATTCGTACTATCCATTCTAATGGATCGTACGAATGAGTTAGAATAGATCGTACGAATGAATTAGAATGGATCATGCTAATGAATTAGAATGGATCGTACGAATGAATTAGAATGGATCGTATGAAGGAATTAGAATGGATCGTACGAATGAATTAGAATGGATCGTACGAATGAATTAGAATGGATAGAATTAGAATGAATCGTACGAATGAATTAGAATGAATCATACCGTACGAATGAATTAGAATGGATCATACGAATGAAATAGAATGGATCGTATGAATGAATTAGAATGGATCGTGCGAATGAATTAGAATGGATCGTACGAATGAATTAGAATAGATCGTACGAATGAATTAGAATGGATCATGCTAATGAATTAGAATTGATCGTACGAATGAATTAGAATAGATTGTGCGAATGAATTAGAATGGATCGTACGAATGAATTGGAATGGATACATTCGTGCGAATGAATTAGAATGGATCGTTTGAATGAATTAGAGTGGATACATTCGTACAAATGAATTAGGATGGATCGTATAAATGAATTAGAGTGGATACATTCGTACGAATGAATTAGAATAGATTGTGCGAATGAATTAGAATGGATCGTACGAATGAATTAGAATGGATCGTACGAATGAATTAGAATGGATCGTATGAATGAATTAGAATGGATCGTGCGAATGAATTAGAATGGATCGTACGAATGAAATAGAATGGATCATATGAATGAATTAGAATGGATCGTGCGATTGAATTAGAATGGATCGTACGAATGAATTAGAATAGATCGTACAAATGAATTAGAATGGATCATGCTAATGAATTAAAATTGATCGTACGAATGAATTAGAATAGATTGTGCGAATGAATTAGAATGGATCGTACGAATGAATTGGAATAGATACATTCGTGCGAATGAATTAGAATGGATCGTATGAATGAATTAGAGTGGATACATTCGTATAAATGAATTAGGATGGATCGTATGAATGAATTAGAGTGGATACATTCATACGAATGAATTAGAATAGATTGTGCGAACGAATTAGAATGGATCATACGAATGAATTAGAATGGATCGTACGAATGAATTAGAATGGATCGTATGAATGAATTAGAATGGATCGTGCGAATGAATTAGAATGGATCGTACGAATGAAATAGAATGGATTCGCACGAATGTATCCATTCTAATTCATTCGTACGATCCATTCTAATTCATTCGCACGATCCATTCTAATTCATACGCACGAATGTATCCATTCTAATTCGTTCGTATGATCCATTCTAATTCATTCATACGAATGAATTAGAATGGATACATTCGTGCGAATGAATTAGAATGGATCGTGCAAATGAATTAGAATGGACCGTACGAATGAATTAGAATGGATACATTCGTGCGAATCCATTCTATTTCATTCGTACGATCCATTCTAATTCATTTGCACGATCCATTCTAATTCATTCATACGATCCATTCTATTTCATTCGTATGTTCCATTCTAATTCATTCGTACGGTATGATTCATTCTAATTCATTCGTACGATTTATTCTAATTCAATCCATTCTAATTCATTCGTACGATCCATTCTAATTCCTTCGTACGATCCATTCTAATTCATTCGTACGATCCATTCTAATTCATTCGCACGATCCATTGAATTAGAATGGATACATTCGTGCGAATCCATTCTTTTTCATTCGTACGATCCATTCTAATTCATTCGCACGATCCATTCTAATTCATTCGAATGAATTAGAATGGATCGTACGAATGAATTAGAATGGATCGTATGAATGAATTAGAATGGATCGTATGAATGAATTAGAATGGATCGTACGAATGAATTAGAAAGGATACATTCGTGCGAATGAATTAGAATGGATCGTATGAGTGTGAATGAATTAGAATGGATCGTGCGAATGAATTAGAATGGATTGTACGAATGAATTTGTATGGATCGTACGAATGAAATAGAATCGATCGTATGAATGAATTAGAATGAATCGTACGAATGAAATAGAATGGATTCGCACGAATGAATTAGAATGGATCGTTCGAATGAATTAGAATAGATTGTGCGAATGAATTAGAATGGATCGTACGAATGAATTAGAAAGGATATATTCGTGCGAATGAATTAGAATAGATCGTATGAATGAATTAGATTGGATCGTATTAATAAATTAGAATGGATTGTGCGAATGAATTAGAATGGATCGTACGAATGAATTAGAATGGATACATTCGTGCGAATGAATTAGAATGGATCGTATGAATGAATTAGAATCGATCGTACGAATGAATTAGAATGGATCATGCGAATGAATTAAAATGGATCGTGCGAATGAATTAGAATGGATCGTACGAATGAAATAGAATGGATTGTACGAATGAGATAGAATGGATCGTACGAATGAATTAGAATGGATACATTTATGCGAATGAATTAGAATGGATCATACGAATGAATTAGAATGGATCATACGAATGAATTAGAATGGATTCATTCGTGCGAATGAATTAGAATGGATCTTACGAATGAGTAAGAATGGATCGTACGAATGAATTAGAATGGATAGAATTAGAATGAATCGTACGAATGAATTAGAATGGATCGTACGAATGAATTAGAATGGATCGTACGAATGAATTAGAATGAATCGTACGAATGAATTAGAATGGATTGTATGAATGAATTAGATTGGATCGTATTAATGAATTAGAATGGATCGTGTGAATGAATTAGAATTGATCGTACGAATGAATTAGAATGGATCGTACGAATGACTTAAAATGGATCATTCGAATGAATTAGAATAGATTGTGTGAATGAATTAGAATGGATAGTACGAATGAATTAGAATGGATACCTTCATGCAAATGAATTAGAATGGATCGTACGAATGAGTAAGAATGGATCGTACGAATGAAATAGAATGGATCGTATGAATGAATTAGAATGGATCGTACGAAGGAATTAGAATGGATAGTACGAATGAATTACAATGGATACCTTCGTGCAAATGAATTAGAATGGATCGTACGAATGAGTAAGAATGGATCGTACGAATGAAATAGAATGGATCGTATGAATGAATTAGAATGGATAGTGCGAATGAATTAGAATGGATCGTACGAATGAATTAGAATAGATTGTGCGAATGAATTAGAATGGATCGTGCGAATGAATTAGAATGGATCGTACGAATAAATTAGAATGGATACCTTCGTGCAAATGAATTAGAATGGATCGTACGAATGAGTAAGAATGGATCGTACGAATGAAATAGAATGGATCGTATGAATGAATTACAATGGATCGTGCGAATGAATTAGAATGGATCGTACGAATGAATTAGAATAGATTGTGCGAATGAATTAGAATGGATCGTACGAATGAATTAGAATGGATCGTACGAATGAATTAGAATGGATCGTATGAATGAATTAGAATGGATCGTGCGAATGAATTAGAATGGATCGTACGAATGAAATAGAATGGATTCGCACGAATGTATCCATTCTAATTCATTCGTACGATCCATTCTATCTCATTCGTACAATCCATTCTATTTCATTCGTACGATCCATTCTAATTCATTCATACGATCCATTCTAATTTATTCGCACGAACCATTGTAATTCATTCATACGATCCATTCTAATTCATTCATATGATTCATTCTAATTCATTCGCACGATCCATTCTAATTCATTCGTACGATCCATTCTAATTCATTCGCACGATCCATTCTAATTCATTCGCACGATCCATTCTAATTCATTCGTACGAATGAATTAGAATAGATCGTACGAATGAATTAGAATGGATACGAATGGATCGTACGAATGAGTAAGAATGGATCGTACGAATGAAATAGAATGGATTGTACGAATGAATTAGAATGGATCATACGAATGAATTAGAATGGATTCATTCGTGCGAATGAATTAGAATGGATCGTACGAATGAGTAAGAATGGATCATACGAATGAAATAGAATGGATCGTACGAATGGATCGTACGAATGAATTAGAATGGATTGAATTAGAATAAATCGTACGAATGAATTAGAATGAATCATACGGTACGAATGAATTAGAATGGATCATACGAAGGAATTAGAATGGATCGTACGAATGAATTAGAATGGATCGTACGAATGAATTAGAATGGATCGTACGAAGGAATTAGAATGGATCGTACGAAGGAATTAGAATGGATAGTACGAATGAATTAGAATGGATACCTTCGTGCAAATGAATTAGAATGGATCGTACGAATGAGTAAGAATGGATCGTACGAATGAATTAGAATGGATCGTGCGAATGAATTAGAATGGATCGTACGAATGAATTAGAATAGATTGTGCGAATGAATTAGATTGGATCGTACGAATGAATTAGAATGGATCGTACGAATGAATTAGAATGGATCGTGCGAATGAATTAGAATGGATCGTACGAATGAAATAGAATGGATTCGCACGAATGAATTAGAATGGATCGTTCGAATGAATTAGAATAGATTGTGCGAATGAATTAGAATGGATCGTACGAATGAATTAGAAAGGATATATTCGTGCGAATGAATTACGTGCGAATGAATTAGAAAGGATATATTCGTACGAATGAATTAGAATGGATTGAATTAGAATGAATCATACGATTGAATTAGAATGAATCGTACGAATGAATTAGAATGGATCGTACGAATGAATTAGAATGGATCGTACGAATGAATTAGAATGGATTGAATTAGAATGAATCGTACGAATGAATTAGAATGAATCATACCGTATGAATGAATTAGAATGGATCATACGAAGGAATTAGAATGGATCGTACGAATGAATTAGAATGGTTCGTACGAATGAATTAGAATGGATCGTACGAAGGAATTAGAATGGATCGTACGAAGGAATTAGAATGTATAGTACGAATGAATTAGAATGGATACCTTCGTGCAAATGAATTAGAATGGATCGTACGAATAAGTAAGAATGGATCGTACGAATGAAATAGAATGGATCGTATGAATGAATTAGAATGGATCGTGCGAATGAATTAGAATGGATCGTACGAATGAATTAGAATAGATTGTGCGAATGAATTAGAATGGATCATACGAATGAATTAGAATGGATCGTATGAATGAATTAGAATGGATCGTGCGAATGAATTAGAATGGATCGTACGAATGAAATAGAATGGATACATTCGTGCGAATGAATTAGAATGGATCAAATGAATGAATTAGAATGGATCGTTTGAATGAATGCGAATGGATCGTGCGAATGAATTAGAATGAATTAGAATGGATCGTACGAATGAATTAGAATGGATCATGCGAATGAATTTGAATGGATCGTGCGAATGAATTAGAATGGATCGTATTAATGAATTAGAATGGATCGTGCGAATGAATTAGAATGGATCGTACGAATGAGTAAGAATGGATCGTGCGAATGAAATAGAATGGATCGTATGAATGAATTAGATTGGATCGTATTAATGAATTAGAATGGATCGTGCGAATGAATTAGAATGGATCGTACGAATGAATTAGAATGGATTGAATTAGAATGAATCGTACGAATGAATTAGAATGAATCATACCGTACGAATGAATTAGAATGGATCATACGAAGGAATTAGAATGGATCGTACGAATGAATTAGAATGGATCGTATGAATGAATTAGAATGGATCGTACGAAGGAATTAGAATGGATCGTACGAAGGAATTAGAATGGATAGTACGAATGAATTAGAATGGATACCTTCGTGCAAATGAATTAGAATGGATCGTACGAATGAGTAAGAATGGATCGTACGAATGAAATAGAATAGATCTTATGAATGAATTAGAATGGATCGTGCGAATGAATTAGAATGGATCGTACGAATGAATTAGAATAGATTGTGCGAATGAATTAGAATGGATCGTACGAATGAATTAGAATGGATCGTATGAATGAATTAGAATGGATCGTGCGAATGAATTAGAATGGATCGTACGAATGAAATAGAATGGATTCGCACGAATGTATCCGAATGGATCGTACGAAGGAATTAGAATGGATCGTACGAAGGAATTAGAATGGATAGTACGAATGAATTAGAATGGATACCTTCATGCAAATGAATTAGAATGGATCGTACGAATGAGTAAGAATGGATCGTACGAATGAAATAGAATGGATCGTATGAATGAATTAGAATGGATCGTGCGAATGAATTAGAATGGATCGTACGAATGAATTAGAATAGATTGTGCGAATGAATTAGAATGGATCGTACGAATGAATTAGAATGGATCGTACGAATGAATTAGAATGGATCGTATGCATGAATTAGAATGGATCGTGCGAATGAATTAGAATGGATCGTACTAATGAATTAGAATGGATCGTACGAAGGAATTAGAATGGATCGTATGAATGAATTAGAATGGATCGTGCGAATGAATTAGAATGGATCGTACGAATGAAATAGAATGGATTCGCACGAACGCATCCATTCTAATTCATTCGTACGATCCATTCTAATTCATTCGTACAATCCATTCTAATTCATTCGCACGATCCATTCGCATTCACTCAAACGATCCATTCTAATTCATTCATATGATCCATTCTAATTCATTCGCACGAATGTATCCATTCTAATTCATTCGTACGATCCATTCTAATTCATTTGTACGAATGTATCAACTCTAATTCATTCATACGATCCATTCTAATTCATTTGTACGAATGTATCCACTCTAATTCATTCGTACGAATGAATTAGAATGGATCGTATGAGTGTGAATGAATTAGAATGGATCGTGCGAATGAATTAGAATGGATCGTGTTAATGAATTAGAATAGATCGTATGAATGGATCGTACGAATGAAATAGAATGGATCGTATGAATGAATTAGAATGGATCGTGCGAATGAATTAGAAAGGATCGTACGAATGAATTAGAATAAATTGTGCGAATGAATTAGAATGCATCATACGAATGAATTAGAATGGATCGTACGAATGAATTAGAATGGATCGTATGTATGAATTAGAATGGATCGTGCGAATGAATTAGAATGGATCGTACGAATGAATTAGAATGGATCGTACGAAGGAATTAGAATGGATCGTACGAATGAATTAGAAAGGATACATTCGAATTCATTCGTACGATCCATTCTAATTCCTTCGTACGATCCATATTCTAATTCATTCGCACGATCCATTCTAATTCATTCGCACAATCCTTTCTAATTCATTCATACGATCCATTCTAATTCATTCACACAATCCATTCTAATTCATTCTAATTTGTATGAATGAATTAGAATGGATCGTGCGAATGAATTAGAATGGATCGTACGAATGAATTAGAATAGATTGTGCGAATGAATTAGAATGGATCGTACGAATGAATTATAATGGATCGTACGAATGAATTAGAATGGATCGTATGCATGAATTAGAATGGATCGTGCGAATGAATTAGAATGGATCGTACGAATGAATTAGAATGGATCGTACGAATGAATTAGAATGGATCGTACGAATGAATTAGAAAGGATACATTCGAATTCATTCGTACGATCCATTCTAATTCCTTCGTACGATCCATATTCTAATTCATTCGCACGATCCATTCTAATTCATTCGCACGATCCATTCTAATTCATTCGTACGATCCATTCTTACTCATCGTATGCATGAATTAGAATGGATCGTGCGAATGAATTAGAATGGATCGTACGAATGAATTAGAATGGATCGAACGAATGAATTAGAATGGATTGAATTAGAATAAATCGTACGAATGAATTAGAATGAATCATACGGTACGAATGAATTAGAATGGATCATACGAAGGAATTAGAATGGATCGTACGAATGAATTAGAATGGATCGTACGAATGAATTAGAATGGATCGTACGAAGGAATTAGAATGGATCGTACGAAGGAATTAGAATGGATAGTACGAATGAATTAGAATGGATACCTTCGTGCAAATGAATTAGAATGGATCGTACGAATGAGTAAGAATGGATCGTACGAATGAATTAGAATGGATCGTGCGAATGAATTAGAATGGATCGTACGAATGAATTAGAATAGATTGTGCGAATGAATTAGATTGGATCGTACGAATGAATTAGAATGGATCGTACGAATGAATTAGAATGGATCGTGCGAATGAATTAGAATGGATCGTACGAATGAAATAGAATGGATTCGCACGAATGAATTAGAATGGATCGTTCGAATGAATTAGAATAGATTGTGCGAATGAATTAGAATGGATCGTACGAATGAATTAGAAAGGATATATTCGTGCGAATGAATTACGTGCGAATGAATTAGAAAGGATATATTCGTACGAATGAATTAGAATGGATTGAATTAGAATGAATCATACGATTGAATTAGAATGAATCGTACGAATGAATTAGAATGGATCGTACGAATGAATTAGAATGGATCGTACGAATGAATTAGAATGGATTGAATTAGAATGAATCGTACGAATGAATTAGAATGAATCATACCGTATGAATGAATTAGAATGGATCATACGAAGGAATTAGAATGGATCGTACGAATGAATTAGAATGGTTCGTACGAATGAATTAGAATGGATCGTACGAAGGAATTAGAATGGATCGTACGAAGGAATTAGAATGTATAGTACGAATGAATTAGAATGGATACCTTCGTGCAAATGAATTAGAATGGATCGTACGAATAAGTAAGAATGGATCGTACGAATGAAATAGAATGGATCGTATGAATGAATTAGAATGGATCGTGCGAATGAATTAGAATGGATCGTACGAATGAATTAGAATAGATTGTGCGAATGAATTAGAATGGATCATACGAATGAATTAGAATGGATCGTATGAATGAATTAGAATGGATCGTGCGAATGAATTAGAATGGATCGTACGAATGAAATAGAATGGATACATTCGTGCGAATGAATTAGAATGGATCAAATGAATGAATTAGAATGGATCGTTTGAATGAATGCGAATGGATCGTGCGAATGAATTAGAATGAATTAGAATGGATCGTACGAATGAATTAGAATGGATCATGCGAATGAATTTGAATGGATCGTGCGAATGAATTAGAATGGATCGTATTAATGAATTAGAATGGATCGTGCGAATGAATTAGAATGGATCGTACGAATGAGTAAGAATGGATCGTGCGAATGAAATAGAATGGATCGTATGAATGAATTAGATTGGATCGTATTAATGAATTAGAATGGATCGTGCGAATGAATTAGAATGGATCGTACGAATGAATTAGAATGGATTGAATTAGAATGAATCGTACGAATGAATTAGAATGAATCATACCGTACGAATGAATTAGAATGGATCATACGAAGGAATTAGAATGGATCGTACGAATGAATTAGAATGGATCGTATGAATGAATTAGAATGGATCGTACGAAGGAATTAGAATGGATCGTACGAAGGAATTAGAATGGATAGTACGAATGAATTAGAATGGATACCTTCGTGCAAATGAATTAGAATGGATCGTACGAATGAGTAAGAATGGATCGTACGAATGAAATAGAATAGATCTTATGAATGAATTAGAATGGATCGTGCGAATGAATTAGAATGGATCGTACGAATGAATTAGAATAGATTGTGCGAATGAATTAGAATGGATCGTACGAATGAATTAGAATGGATCGTATGAATGAATTAGAATGGATCGTGCGAATGAATTAGAATGGATCGTACGAATGAAATAGAATGGATTCGCACGAATGTATCCGAATGGATCGTACGAAGGAATTAGAATGGATCGTACGAAGGAATTAGAATGGATAGTACGAATGAATTAGAATGGATACCTTCATGCAAATGAATTAGAATGGATCGTACGAATGAGTAAGAATGGATCGTACGAATGAAATAGAATGGATCGTATGAATGAATTAGAATGGATCGTGCGAATGAATTAGAATGGATCGTACGAATGAATTAGAATAGATTGTGCGAATGAATTAGAATGGATCGTACGAATGAATTAGAATGGATCGTACGAATGAATTAGAATGGATCGTATGCATGAATTAGAATGGATCGTGCGAATGAATTAGAATGGATCGTACTAATGAATTAGAATGGATCGTACGAAGGAATTAGAATGGATCGTATGAATGAATTAGAATGGATCGTGCGAATGAATTAGAATGGATCGTACGAATGAAATAGAATGGATTCGCACGAACGCATCCATTCTAATTCATTCGTACGATCCATTCTAATTCATTCGTACAATCCATTCTAATTCATTCGCACGATCCATTCGCATTCACTCAAACGATCCATTCTAATTCATTCATATGATCCATTCTAATTCATTCGCACGAATGTATCCATTCTAATTCATTCGTACGATCCATTCTAATTCATTTGTACGAATGTATCAACTCTAATTCATTCATACGATCCATTCTAATTCATTTGTACGAATGTATCCACTCTAATTCATTCGTACGAATGAATTAGAATGGATCGTATGAGTGTGAATGAATTAGAATGGATCGTGCGAATGAATTAGAATGGATCGTGTTAATGAATTAGAATAGATCGTATGAATGGATCGTACGAATGAAATAGAATGGATCGTATGAATGAATTAGAATGGATCGTGCGAATGAATTAGAAAGGATCGTACGAATGAATTAGAATAAATTGTGCGAATGAATTAGAATGCATCATACGAATGAATTAGAATGGATCGTACGAATGAATTAGAATGGATCGTATGTATGAATTAGAATGGATCGTGCGAATGAATTAGAATGGATCGTACGAATGAATTAGAATGGATCGTACGAAGGAATTAGAATGGATCGTACGAATGAATTAGAAAGGATACATTCGAATTCATTCGTACGATCCATTCTAATTCCTTCGTACGATCCATATTCTAATTCATTCGCACGATCCATTCTAATTCATTCGCACAATCCTTTCTAATTCATTCATACGATCCATTCTAATTCATTCACACAATCCATTCTAATTCATTCTAATTTGTATGAATGAATTAGAATGGATCGTGCGAATGAATTAGAATGGATCGTACGAATGAATTAGAATAGATTGTGCGAATGAATTAGAATGGATCGTACGAATGAATTATAATGGATCGTACGAATGAATTAGAATGGATCGTATGCATGAATTAGAATGGATCGTGCGAATGAATTAGAATGGATCGTACGAATGAATTAGAATGGATCGTACGAATGAATTAGAATGGATCGTACGAATGAATTAGAAAGGATACATTCGAATTCATTCGTACGATCCATTCTAATTCCTTCGTACGATCCATATTCTAATTCATTCGCACGATCCATTCTAATTCATTCGCACGATCCATTCTAATTCATTCGTACGATCCATTCTTACTCATCGTATGCATGAATTAGAATGGATCGTGCGAATGAATTAGAATGGATCGTACGAATGAATTAGAATGGATCGAACGAATGAATTAGAATGGATACATTCGTGCAAAAGAATTAGAATGGATTGTATGAATGAATTAGAATGGATCGTGCGAATTAATTAGAATGGATCGTACGAATGAATTAGAACGGATACATTCGTGCGAAAGAATTAGAATAGATCGTATGAATGAATTAGAATGGATCTTATGAATGAAATAGAATGGATCGTACGAATGAATTAGAATGGATCGTACGAAGGAATTAGAATAGATCGTACGAATGAATTCGAATGTATCCTTTCTAATTCATTCGTACGATCCATTCTAATTCCTTCGTACGATCCATTCTAATTCATTCGTACGATCCATTCTAATTCATTCGCACGATCCATTCTAATTCATTCGTACGATCCATTCTATTTCATTCATACGATCCATTCTAATTCATTCATACGATCTATTCTAATTCTTTCGCACGAATGTATCCATTCTAATTCATTCGTACGATCCATTCTAATTAGAATAGATCGTATGAATGAATTAGAATGGATCATGCGAATGAATTAGAATGGATCATACGAATGAATTAGAATGGATTCATTCGTGCGAATGAATTAGAATGGATCGTACGAATGAGTAAGAATGGATTGTACGAATGAATTAGAATGGATTGAATTAGAATGAATCGTACGAATGAATTAGAATGGATCGTACGAATGAATTAGAATGGATCGTACGAATGAATTAGAATGGATTGAATTAGAATGAATCGTACGAATGAATTAGGATGAATCATACCGTACGAATGAATTAGAATGGATCATACGAAGGAATTAGAATGGAACGTACGAATGAATTAGAATGGATCGTATGAATGAATTAGAATGGATCGTACGAATGAAATAGAACAGATCGTACGAATGAATTAGAATGGATCGTACGAATGAATTAGAATGGATACATTCGTGCGAATGAATTAGAATGGATAGTACGAATGAATTAGAATGGATACCTTCGTGCAAATGAATTAGAATGGATCGTACGAATGAGTAAGAATGGATCGTACGAATGAAATAGAATGGATCGTATGAATGAATTAGAATGGATCGTGCGAATGAATTAGAATGGATCGTACGAATGAATTAGAATAGATTGTGCGAATGAATTAGAATGGATCGTACGAATGAATTAGAATGGATCGTACGAATGAATTAGAATGGATCGTATGAATGAATTAGAATGGATCGTGCGAATGAATTAGAATGGATCGTACGAATGAAATAGAATGGATTCGCACGAATGTATCCATTCTAATTCATTCGTACGATCCATTCTAATTCATTCGCACGATACATTCTAATTCATTTGCACGAATGTACCCATTCTAATTCATTCGTACGATCCATTCTAATTTATTCGTACGTTCCATTCTAATTCATTCGTAAGATCCATTCTAATTCATTGATACGATCTATTCTAATTCATTCATACAATCCATTCTAATTCCTTCGTACGATCCTTTCTAATTCATTCGTACGATCCATTCTAATTCATTCGTACTATCCATTCTTACTCATTCGTACGAAGGAATTAGAATGGATCGTACGAAGGAATTAGAATGGATAGTACGAATGAATTAGAATGGATACCTTCGTGCAAATGAATTTGAATGGATCGTACGAATGAGTAAGAATGGATCGTACGAATGAAATAGAATGGATCGTATGAATGAATTAGAATGGATCGTGCGAATGAATTAGAATGGATCGTACGAATGAATTAGAATAGATTGTGCGAATGAATTAGAATTGATCGTACGAATGAATTAGAATGGATCGTATGAATGAATTAGAATGGATCGTATGAATGAATTAGAATGGATCGTGCGAATGAATTAGAATGGATCGTACGAATGAAATAGAATGGATTCGCACGAATGTACCCATTCTAATTCATTCGTACGATCCATTCTAATTCATTCGTACAATCCATTCTAATTCATTCGCACGATCCATTCGAATTCACTCAAACGATCCATTCTAATTCATTCATATGATCCATTCTAATTCATTCGCACGAATGTATCCATTCTAATTCATTCGTACGATCCATTCTAATTCATTTGTACGAATGTATCCACTCTAATTCATTCATACGATCCATTCTAATTGATTCGCACGAATGTATCCATTCCAATTCATTCGTACGATCCATTCTAATTCATTCGCACAATCTATTCTAATTCATTCGTACGATCAATTCTAATTCATTAGCATGATCCATTCTAATTCATTCGTACGATCTATTCTATTTCATTCGTACAATCCATTCTTACTCAATCGTATGATCCATTCTAATCCATTCGCACAATCTATTCTAATTCATTCGTACGATCCATTCTATTTCATTCGTACGATCCATTCTAATTAGAATGGATAGTACGAATGAATTAGAATGGATACCTTCGTGCAAATGAATTAGAATGGATCGTACGAATGAGTAAGAATGGATCGTACGAATGAAATAGAATGGATCGTATGAATAAATTAGAATGGATCGTACAAACGAATTAGAATGGATCGTATGAATGAAACAGAATAGATCGTACGAGTGAATTAGAATGGATCGTATGAATGAATTAGAATGGATCGTATGAATGCATTAGAGTGGATACATTCGTACAAATGAATTAGAATGGATCGTACGAATGAAATAGAATGGATCGAACGAATGAATTAGAGTGGATACATTCGTACAAATGAATTAGAATGGATCGTACGAATGAATTAGAATGGATACATTCGTGCAAATGAATTAGAATGGATCGTACGAATGAAATAGAATGGATCGTAAGAATGAATTAGAATGGATACATTCATGTGAATGAATTAGAATGGATCGTATGAATGAATTAGAATGGATACGAAGGAATTAGAATGGCAAATGGATCGTGCGAATGAATTAGAATGGATCGTGCGATAAGAATGGATCGTACGAATGAAATAGAATAGATCGTACGGAAAAATGAATTTGGATCGTGCTAATGAATTTGAATGGATCGTACGAATGAATTAGAATGGATCGTACTAATGAATTAGAATAGATTGTTCGAATGAATTAGAATGGATCGTACGAATGAATTAGAAAGGATATATTCGTGCGAATGAATTAGAATAGATCGTATGAATGAATTAGATTGGATCGGATTAATGAATTAGAATGGATCGTGCGAATGAATTAGAATGGATCGTACGAATGAATTAGAATGGATAGATTCGTGCGAATGAATTTGAATGGAACGTACAAAGGAATTAGAATGGATCGTACAAAGGAATTAGAATAGATCATACGAAGAAATTAGAATGGATCGTACGAATGAATTAGAATAGATCGTACGATAAGAATGGATCGTACGAATGAAATAGAATAGATCGTATGGATAAATGAATTTGGATCTTTCTAATGAATTAGAATGGATCGTACGAATGAATTAGAATTAGAATGGATCGTACGAAGGAATTAGAATGGATCGTATGAATGAATTAGAGTGGATACATTCGTGCGAATGAATTCGAATAGATCGTGCGAATGAATTAGAATGGATTGTACGAATGAATTAGAATAGATCGTACGAATGAATTAGAATGGATCATGCTAATGAATTAGAATTGATCGTACAAATGAATTAGAATAGATTGTGCGAATGAATTAGAATGGATTGTACGAATGAATTAGAATGGATCATACGAATGAAATAGAATGGATGGTATGAATGAATTAGAATGGATCGTACGAAGGAATTAGAATGGATCGTACGAAGGAATTAGAATGGATAGTACGAATGAATTAGAATGGATACCTTCGTGCAAATGAATTAGAATGGATCGTACGAATGAGTAAGAATGGATCATACGAATGAAATAGAATGGATCATATGAATGAATTAGAATGGATTAGAATGGATCGTATGCATGAATTAGAATCGATCGTACGAATGAATTAGAATAGATTGTGCGAATGAATTAGAATGGATCGTACGAATGAATTGGAATGGATACATTCGTGCGAATTCATTAGAATGGATCGTACGAATGAGTAAGAATGGATCGTGCGAATGAATTAGAATAGATCGTGCGAATGAATTTGAATGGATCGTACGAATGAATTAGAATGGATCGTATGAATGAATTAGAAATGATCGTGCAAATGAGTTAGAATGGATCGTGCGAATGAATTAGAATGGATCGTACGAATGAATTAGAATGGATCGTATGAATGAATTAGATTGGATTGTATTAATGAATTAGAATGGATCGTACGAATGAATTAGAATAGATCGTACGAATGAATTAGAAAGGATACATTCGTGCGAATGAATTAGAATGGATCGTATGAGTGTGAATGAATTAGAATGGATCGTGCGAATGAATTAGAATGGATCGTATTAATGAATTAGAATAGATCGTGCGAATGAATTAGAATGGATCGTATGAATGAGTAAGAATGGATCGTGCGAATGAATTAGAATGGATCATATGAATGAATTAGAATGGATCGTATGAATGAATTAGAATGAATCGTATGAATGAATTAGAATGGATCGTGCGAATAAATTAGAATGGATCGTATGAATAAATTAGAATAGATTGTACGAATGAATTAGAATGGATCGTACGAATGAATTAGCATGGATACATTCGTGCGAATGAATTAGAATGGATCGTATGAATGAATTAGAATCGACCGTACGAATGAATTAGAATGGATCATGCGAATTAATTAGAATGGATCATGCGAATGAATTAGAATGGATCGTACGAATGAAATAGAATGGATTGTACGAATGAGATAGAATGGATCGTGCGAATGAATTAGAATGGATCGTGCGAATGAATTAGAATGGATCGTACGAATGAATTAGAATGGATCGTATGAATGAATTAGAATGGATCATACGAATGAATTAGAATGGATACATTCGTGCGAATGAATTAGAATGGATCGTGCGAATGAATTAGAATGGATCGTACGAATGAATTAGAATGGATACATTCGTGCGAATCCATTCTATTTCATTCGTACGATCCATTCTAATTCATTCGCACGATCCATTCTAATTCATTCAAATGATCCATTCTAATTCATTCGTACGATCCATTCTAATTCATTCGTACGATCCATTCTAATTCATTCGCACAATCTATTCTAATTCATTCGTACGATCCATTCTAATTCATTCGCACGATCCATTCTAATTCATTCATACGATCCATTCTATTTCATTTGTACGATCCATTCTAATTCATTCGCATGAATGTATCCATTCTATTTCATTTGTACAATCCATTCTTACTCAATCGTATGATCCATTCTAATCCATTCGCACAATCTATTCTAATTCATTCGTACGATCCATTCTATTTCATTCGTACGGTCCATTCTAATTCATACGATCCATTCTATTTCATTCATACGATCCATTTTAATTCATTCGCACGATCCATTCTAATTCATTCATACGATCCATTCTAATTCATTCGTACGATCCATTCTAATTTCTTCGTATGATCTATTCTAATTCCTTCGTATGATCCATTCTAATTCCTTCGTACGATCCATTCAAATTCATTCGCACGAATCTATCCATTCTAATTCATTCGTACGATCCATTCTAATTCATTCGCACGATCCATTCTAATTCATTCATATGATCCATTCTAATTCATTCGTACGATCCATTCTAATTCATTCGTACGATCCATTCTAATTCATTCGCACAATCTATTCTAATTCATTCGTACGATCCATTCTTATTCATTCGCACGATCCATTCTAATTCATTCATACGATCCATTCTATTCCATTCTAATTCCTTCGTACGATCCATATTCTAATTCATTCGCACGATCCATTCGCACGAATGGATTGTACGAATGAAATAGAATAGATCGTACGAATGAATTAGAATGGATCATGCAAATGGATTAGAATTGATCGTACGAATGAATTAGAATAGATTGTGCGAATGAATTAGAATGGATCGTACGAATGAATTGGAATGGATACATTCGTGCGAATGAATTAGAATGGATCGTATGAATGAATTAGAGTGGATACATTCGTAGAAATGAATTAGAATGGATCGTACGAATGAATTAGAATGGATACATTTGTGCGAATGAATTAGAATGGATCATATGAATTAATTAAAATGGATCGTTTGAGTGAATGCGAATGGATCGTGCGAATGAATTAGAATGGATTGTACGAATGAATTAGAATGGATCGTACGAATGAATTAGAATGGATCGTATGAATGAATTAGAATGGATCGTGCGAATGAATTAGAATGAAACGTACGAATGAAATAGAATGGATCGTATGAATGAATTAGAGTTGATACATTCATACAAATGAATTAGAATGGATTGAATTAGAATGAATCGTACGAATGAATTAGAATGGATCGTGCGAATGAATTAGAATGGATCGTACGAATGAATTAGAATGGATCGTACGAAGGAAATAGAATGGATCGTACGAATGAATTAGAAAGGATACATTCGAATTCATTCGTACGATCCATTCTAATTCCTTCGTACGATCCATATTCTAATTTATTCGCACGATCCATACTAATTCATTCGCACGATCCATTCTAATTCATTCATACGATCCATTCTAATTCATTCACACAATCCATTCTAATTCATTCTAATTTATTCGTATGTGAGTGGATCGTGTTTTTTCATGCTAATGAATTAGAATGGATCGTACGAATGAATTAGAATGGATACATTCGTGCGAAAGAATTAGAATGGATCGTATGAATGAATTAGATTGGATCGTATAAATGAATTAGAATGGATCGTACGAATGAATTAGAATGGATCGTGCTAATGAATTAGAATGGATCTTGCGAATGAATTAGAATGGATCGTGCGAATGATTTAGAATGGATCGTACGAATGAATTAGAATGGATCGTTCGAATGAATTAGAATAGATTGTGCGAATGAATTAGAATGGATCGTACGAATGAATTAGAAAGGATACATTCGTGCGAATGAATTAGAATGGATCGTATGAGTGTGAATGAATTAGAATGGATCGTGCGAATGAATTAGAATGGATCGTATTAATGAATTAGAATGGATCGTGCGAATGAATTAGAATGGATCGTACGAATGAGTAAGAATGGATCGTGCGAATGAATTAGAATGGATCATATGAATGAATTAGAATGGATCGTATGAATGAATTAGAATGGATCGTGCGAATAAATTAGAATGGATCGTATGAATGAATTAGAATAGATTGTGCGAATGAATTAGAATGGATCGTACGAATGAATTAGAATGGATACATTCGTGCGAATGAATTAGAATGGATCGTATGAATGGATTAGAATCGATCGTACGAATGAATTAGAATGGATCATGCGAATGAATTAGAATGGATCGTGCGAATGAATTAGAATGGATCGTACGAATGAAATAGAATGGATTGTACGAATGAAATAGAATGGATCGTACGAATGAATTAGAATGGATACATTCATGCGAATGAATTAGAATGGATCATACGAATGAATTAGAATGGATTCATTCGTGCGAATGAATTAGAATGGATCGTACGAATGAGTAAGAATGGATCGTACGAATGAATTAGAATGGATTGAATTAGAATGAATCGTACGAATGAATTAGAATGGATCGTACGAATGAATTAGAATGGATCGTACGAATGAATTAGAATGGATTGAATTAGAATGAATCGTATGAATGAATTAGAATGAATCATACCGTACGAATGAATTAGAATGGATCATACGAAGGAATTAGAATGGATCGTACGAATGAATTAGAATGGATCGTGCGAAGGAATTAGAATGGATCGTACGAAGGAATTAGAATGGATAGTACGAATGAGTTAGAATGGATACCTTCGTGCAAATGAATTAGAATGGATCGTACGAATGAGTAAGAATGGATCGTACGAATGAAATAGAATGGATCGTATGAATGAATTAGAATGGATCGTGCGAATGAATTAGAATGGATCGTACGAATGAATTAGAATAGATTGTGCGAATGAATTAGAATGGATCGTACGAATGAAATAGAATGGATCGTACGGATGAATTAGAATGGATCGTGCGAATGAATTAGAATGGATCGTACGAATGAGTAAGAATGGATCGTATGAATGAATTAGAATGGATCGTGCGAATGAATTAAAATGGATCGTATGAATGAAATAGAATGGATCGTATGAATTAGAATGGACCGTACGAATGAAATAGAATGGATCGTACGAATGAATTAGAATAGATTGTGCGAATGGATTAGAATGGATCATACGATTGAGTAAGAATGGATTGTACGAATGAAATAGAATGGATCAACTCTAATTCATACGATCCATTCTAATTCATTCGCACGAATGTATCAACTCTAATTCATTCGTACGATCCATTCTAATTCATTCATACATGTACGAATGAATTAGAATGGATACATTTGTGCGAATGAATTAGAATGGATCGTATGAATGAATTAGATTGGATCGTATGCATGAATTAGAATGGATCGTGCGAATGAATTAGAATGGATCGTACGAATGAATTAGAATGGATCGAACGAATGAATTAGAATGGATACATTCGTGCAAAAGAATTAGAATGGATTGTATGAATGAATTAGAATGGATCGTGCGAATGAATTAGAATGGATCGTACGAATGAATTAGAATTGATACATTCGTGCGAAAGAATTAGAATAGATCGTATGAATGAATTAGAATGGATCGTATGAATGAAATAGAATGGATCGTACGAATGAATTAGAATGGATTGTGCGAATGAATTAGAATGGATCGTACGAATGAATTAGAATGGATCGTACGAAGGAATTAGAATGGATCGTATGAATGAATTAGAAAGGATACATTCGAATTCATTCGTACGATCCACTCTAATTCCTTCGTACGATCCATATTCTAATTCATTCGCACGATCCATTCTAATTCATTCGCACGATCCATTCTAATTCATTCCTACGATCCATTCTAATTCATTCACACAATCTATTCTAATTCATTCTAATTTATTCGTATGTGAGTGGATCGTGTTTTTTCGTGCTAATGAATTAGAATGGATCGTACGAATGAATTAGAATGGATACATTCATGCGAAAGAATTAGAATGGATCGTATGAATGAATTAGATTGGATCGTATAAATGAATTAGAATGGATCGTACGAATGAATTAGAATGGATCGTGCGAATGAATTAGAATGGATCGTGCGAATGAATTAGAATGGATCGTACGAAAGAATTAGAATGGATCGTACGAATGAATTAGAATGGATCGTTCGAATGAATTAGAATAGATTGTGCGAATGAATTAGAATGGATCGTACGAATGATTTAGAAAGGATACATTCGTGCGAATGAATTAGAATGGATCGTATAAGTGTGAATGAATTAGAATGGATCGTGCGAATGAATTAGAATGGATCGTATTAATGAATTAGAATGGATCGTGCGAATGAATTAGAATGGATCGTACGAATGAGTAAGAATGGATCGTGCGAATGAATTAGAATGGATCATATGAATGAATTAGAATGGATCGTATGAATGAATTAGAATGGATCGTGCGAATAAATTAGAATGGATCGTATGAATGAATTAGAATAGATTGTGCGAATGAATTAGAATGGATCGTACGAATGAATTTGAATGGATACATTCGTGCGAATGAATTAGAATAGATCGTATGAATGAATTAGAATCGATCGTACGAATGAATTAGAATAGATCATGCGAATGAATTAGAATGGATCGTGCGAATGAATTAGAATGGATCGTACGAATGAAATAGAATGGATTGTACGAATGAGATAGAATGGATCGTACGAATGAATTAGAATGGATACATTCATGCGAATGAATTAGAATGGATCATACGAATGAATTAGAATAGATTCATTCGTGCGAATGAATTAGAATGGATCGTACGAATGAGTAAGAATGGATCGTACGAATGAATTAGAATGGATTGAATTAGAATGAATCGTAGGAATGAATTAGAATGGATCGTACGAATGAAACAGAATGGATCGTACGAATAAATTAGAATGGATTGAATTAGAATGAATCGTACGAATGAAATAGAATGAATCATACCGTACGAATGAATTAGAATGGATCATACGAAGGAATTAGAATGGATCGTACGAATGAATTATACGAATGAAATAGAATGGATTATACGAATGAAATAGAATTGATCGTACGAATGAATTAGAATGGATCGTATGAATGAATTAGAATGGATCGTGCGAATGAATTAGAATAGATCGTACGAATGAATTAGAATGGATCGTATGAATGAATTAGAATGGATCGTAGTAATGATTTAGAATGGATCCTACGAATGAATTAGAATAGATTGTGCGAATGAATTAGAATGGATCTGGATCGTGTATCCATTCTAATTCATTCGTACGACCCATTCTAATTCATTCGCACGATCTATTCTAATTCATTTGTACGATCTAATCTATTTCATTCGTACAATCCATTCTAATTCATTCATACGATCCATTCTAATTCATTCGTGCAATCCATTCTATTTCATTCGTACAATCCATTCTATTTGTACGATCCATTCTATTTCATTCGTACAATCCATTCTAATTCATTCGTGCGAATGAATTAGAATGGATCGTACGAATGAATTAGAATGGATACATTCGTGCAAAATAATTAGAATAGATCGTATGAATGAATTAGAATGGATCGTATGAATGAAATAGAATGGATCGTACGAATGAATTAGAATGGATCGTGCGAATGAATTAGAATGGATCGTATGAATGAATTAGAATGGATCGTACGAAGGAATTAGAATGGATCGTACGAATGAATTAGAAAGGATACATTCGAATTCATTCGTACGATCCATTCTAATTCCTTCGTACGATCCATATTCTAATTCATTCGCACGATCCATTCTAATTCATTCATACGATTCATTCTAATTCAATCACACAATCCATTCTAATTCATTCTAATTTATTCGTATGTAAGTGGATCGTGTTTTTTCGTGCTAATGAATTAGAATGGATCGTACGAATGAATTAGAATGGATACATTCGTGCGAAAGAATTAGAATGGATCGTATGAATGAATTAGATTGGATCGTATAAATGAATTAGAATGGATCATACGAATGAATTAGAATGGATCGTGCGAATGAATTAGAATGGATCGTGCGAATGAATTAGAATGGATCGTATGAATGAATTAGAATGGATCGTACGAATGAATTAGAATGGATCGTATGAATGAATTAGAATGGATCGTGCGAATGAATTAGAATGGATCGTACGAATGAATTAGAATGGATCGTATGAATGAATTAGAATGGATCGTGCGAATGAATTAGAATGGATCGTGCGAATGAATTAGAATATGGATCGTACGAAGGAATTAGAATGGATCGTACGAATGAATTCGAATGTATCCTTTCTAATTCATTCGTACGATCCATTCTAATTCCTTCGTACGATCCATTCTAATTCATTCATACGATCCATTCTAATTCATTCGCACGATCCATTCTAATTCATTCGTACGATCCATTCTATTTCATTCATACGATCCATTCTAATTCATTCATATGATCTATTCTAATTATTTCGCACGAATGTATTCATTCTAATTCATTCGTACGATCCATTCTAATTCATTCGCACGATCCATTATAATTCATTCATACAATCCATTCTAATTCTTTTGCACGAATGTATCCATTCTAATTCATTCATTCGATCCATTCTAATTCATTCGTATGATCCATTCTAATTCATTCGCACGATCCATTCTAATTCATTCATACGATCCTATCTAATTCATTCATACGATCCATTCTAATTCATTCGCACGAATGTATCCATTCTAATTCATTCGTACATGTATGAATGAATTAGAATGGATCGTACGAATGAATTAGAGTTGATACATTCGTGTGAATGAATTAGAATGGATCGTACGAATGAATTAGATTGGATCGTATGAATGAATTAGAATGGATTGTGCGAATGAATTTAAATGGATCGTATGAATGAAATAGAATGGATCGTATGAATTAGAATGGATCGTACGAATGAAATAGAATGGTTCGTACGAATGAATTTGAATAGATTGTGCGAATGGATTAAAATGGATCATACGATTGAATAAAATGGATTGTACGAATGAAATAGAATAGATCGTACGAATGAATTAGAATGGATCATGCTAATGAATTAGAATTGGTCGTACGAATGAATTAGAATAGATAGTGCGAATGAATTAGAATGGATCATACGAATGAATTGGAATGGATACATTCGTTTGAATGAATTAGAATGGATCGTATAAATGAATTAGAGTGGATACATTCGTACAAATGAATTAGAATGGATCGTACGAATGAATTAGAATGGATACATTCGTGCGAATGAATTAGAATGGATCATATGAATGAATTAGAATAGATCGTTTGAGTGAATGCGAATGGATCGTGCGAATGAATTAGAATGGATTGTACGAATGAATTAGAATGGATCGTACGAATAAATTAGAATGGATACATTCGTGCGAATCCATTCTATTTCATTCGTACGATCCATTCTAATTCATTCGCACGATCCATCCTAATTCATTCATACGATCCATTCTAATTCATTCGTACGATCCATTCTAATTCATTCGTATGATCGATTCTAATTCATTCGAACAATCTATTCTAATTCATTCGTACGATCCATTCTAATTCATTCGCACGATCCATTCTAATTCATTCATACGATCCATTCTATTTCATTCGTACGATCCATTCTTACTCATTCGTACGATCCATTCTAATTCATTTGAACGAAGGTATCAATTCTAATTCATTCGTACTATCCATTCTAATTCCTTCGTACGATCCATTCTAATTCCTTCGTACGATCCATTCTAATTTATTCGTACAATCCATTCTAATTCATTCGTACGATCCAGTCTAATTCCTTCGTTTGATCCATTCTAATTCATTCGTACGGTATGATTCATTCTAATTCATTCGTACGATTCATTCTAATTCAATCCATTCTAATTCATTCGTACGATCCATTCTGTTTCATTCGTACGATCAATTCTAATTCATTCGTACGATTCATTCCAATTCAATCCATTCTAATTCATTCGTACGATCCATTCTTACTCATTCGTACGATCCATTCTAATTCATTCGCATGAATGAATCCATTCTAATTCATTCGTATGATCCATTCTAATTCATTCGCATGAATGTATCCATTCTAATTCATTCGTACGATCCATTCTATCTCATTCGTACAATCCATTCTATTTCATTCGTACGATCCATTCTAATTCATTCGCACGATCCATTCTAATTCATTCGCATGATCCATTCTAATTCATTCGTACGATCGATTCTAATTCATTCATACGATCCATTCTAATTCATTCGCACGAATGTATCCATTCTAATTCATTCGAACGAATGAATTAGAATGTGAATGAATTAGAATGGATCGTGCGAATGAATTAGAATGGATCGTGCGAATGAATTAGAATGGATCGTATTAATGAATTAGAATGGATCGTATGAATGAAATAGAATAGATCGTACGAATGAATTAGAATGGATCAAATGAATGAATTAGAATGGATCGTACGAAGGAATTAGAATGGATTGTATGAATGAATTAGAATAGATCGTATGAATGAATTAGAATGGATCTTACGAATGAATTAGAATGGATCGTATGAATTAGAATGGATCGTACGAAGGAATTAGAATGGATCGTATGAATGAATTAGATTGGATCGTATTAATGAATTTGAATGGATCGTATGAATGAATTAGATTGGATCGTATGAATGAATTAGAATGGATCGTACGAATGAGTAAGAATGGATCATACAAATGAATTAGAATGGATTGAATTAGAATGAATCGTACGAATGAATTAGAATGGATCATACGAAGGAATTAGAATGGATCGTACGAATGAATTAGAATGGATCGTACGAATGAATTAGAATGGATCGTACGAATGAATTAGAATGAATCGTACGAAGGAATTAAAATGGATAGTACGAATGAATTAGAATGGATACCTTCGTGCAAATGAATTAGAATGGATCATACGAATGAGTAAGAATGGATCGTACGAATGAAATAGAATGGATTGTATGAATGAATTAGAATGGATCGTGCAAATGAATTAGAGTGGATCGTACGAATGAATTAGAATAGATTGTGCGAATAAATTAGAATGGATCGTACGAATGAATTAGAATGGATCGTACGAATGAATTAGAATGGATCATATGAATGAATTAGAATGGATCGTGCGTATGAATTAGAATGGATCGTACGAATGAAATAGAATGGATTCGCACGAATGTATCCATTCTAATTCATTCGTACGATCCATTCTAATTCATTCGTACAATCCATTCTAATTCATTCGCACGATCCATTCTTACTCATTCGTACGATCCATTCTAATTCATTCGCACGATCCATTCTAATTCATTAATACGATCCATTCTAATTCATTCGCACGATCCATTCTAATTCATTCACACTCATACGATCCATTCTTACTCATTCGCACGAATGTATCCTTTCTAATTCATTCGTACGATCCATTCTAATTCATTCGCACAATCTATTCTAATTCATTCGAAATATCCATTCTAATTCATTCGTACGATCTATTCTAATTCATTCGTACGATCCATTCTAATTCATTCGCACGATCCATTCTAATTCATTCGCACGATCCATTGTAATTCATTAGCACGATCCATTCTAATTCATTCGTACGATCCATTCTAATTCATTTATACGATCCAATCTAATTCATTCATACGATCCATTCTAATTCTTTCGCACAAATGTATCCATTCTAATTAATTCGTACGATCCATTCTAATTCATTAGCACGAAAAAACACGATCCACTCACATACGAATAAATTAGAATGAATTAGAATGGATTGTGTGAATGAATTAGAATGGATCGTATGAATGAATTAGAATGGATCGTGCGAATAAATTAGAATAGATCGTACGAATGAATTAGAATATGGATCGTACGAAGGAATTAGAATGGATCGTACGAAGGAATTAGAAAGGATCGTACGAATGAATTCGAATGTATCCTTTCTAATTCATTCGTACGATCCATTCTAATTCCTTCGTACGATCCATTCTAATTCATTCGTACGATCCATTCTAATTCATTCGCACGATCTATTCTAATTCATTCGTACGATCCATTCTATTTCATTCATACGATCCATTCTAATTCATTCATACGATCTATTCTAATTCTTTCGCACGAATGTATCCATTCTAATTCATTCGTACGATCCATTCTAATTCATTCGCACGATCCATTCTAATTCATTCATACAATCCATTCTAATTCTTTTGCACGAATGTATCCATTCTAATTCATTCGTTCGATCCATTCTAATTCATTCGTACGATCCATTCTAATTCATTCGCACGATCCATTCTAATTCATGCATACGATCCAATCTAATTTATTCATACGATCCATTCTAATTCATTCGCACGAATGTATCCATTCTAATTCATTCGTACATGTATGAATGAATTAGAATGGATCGTACGAATGCATTAGAGTTGATACATTCGTGCGAATGAATTAGAATGGATCGTACGAATGAATTAGATTGGATCGTATGAATGAATTAGAATGGATCGTGCGAATGAATTAGAATGGATCGTGCGAATGAATTAGAATGGATCGTACGAATGAATTAGAATGGATCGTATGAATGAATTAGAATGGATACATTCGTGCAAAAGAATTAGAATGGATTGTACGAATGAATTAGAATGGATCGTATGAATGAATTAGAATGGATCGTGCGAATGAATTAGAATGGATCGTGCGAATGAATTAGAATGGATCGTACGAATGAATTAGAATGGATCGTATGAATGAATTAGATTGGATCGTATTAATGAATTAGAATGGATCATACGAATGAATTAGAATGGATACGAATGGATCGTACGAATGAGTAAGAATGGATCATACGAATGAAATAGAATGGATTGTACGAATGAATTAGAATGGATACATTCATGCGAATGAATTAGGATGGATCGTATGAATGAATTAGAATAGATTGTGCGAATGAATTAGAATAGATCGTACGAATGAATTAGAATGGATACATTCATGCGAATGAATTAGAATGGATCGTATGAAGGAATTAGAATGGAGAATGGATAGTACGAAGGAATGGATACGAAGCAATTAGAATGGATACGAAGGAATTAGAATGGATCATATGAATGACTTAGAATGGATACGAAGGAATTAGAATGGATCGTACGAAGGAATTAGAATGGAGAATGGATCGTGCGAATGAATTAGAATGGATCGTGCGATAAGAATGGATCGTATGAATGAAATAGAATAGATCGTACGGATAAATGAATTTGGATCGTGCTAATGAATTAGAATGGATCGTACGAATGAATTAGAATGGATCGTACTAATGAATTAGAATAGATTGTGCGAATGAATTAGAATGGATCGTACGAATGAATTAGAAAGGATATATTCGTGTGATTGAATTAGAATAGATCGTATGAATGAATTAGATTGGATCGTATTAATGAATTAGAATGGATCGTGCGAATGAATTAGAATGGATCGTACGAATGAATTAGAATGGATAGATTCGTGTGAATGAATTTGAATGGATCGTACGAAGGAATTAGAATGGATCGTACGAAGGAATTAGAATAGATCATACGAAGAAATTAGAATGGATCGTACGAATGAATTAGAATAGATCGTATGAATGAATTAGAATGGATCATGCGAATGAATTAAAATGGATCGTATGAATAAAATAGAATGGATCGTATGAATTAGAATGGATCGTACGAATGAAATAGAATGGATCGTACGAATGAATTAGAATAGATTGTGCAAATGGATTAGAATGGATCATACGAATGAGTAAGAATGGATTGTACGAATGAAATAGAATAGATCGTACGAATGAATTAGAATGGATCATGCTAATGAATTAGAATTGATCGTACGAATGAATTAGAATAGATTGTGCGAATGAATTAGAATGGATCGTACGAATGAATTGGAATGGATACATTCGTGCGAATGAATTAGAATGGATCGTATGAATGAATTAGAGTGGATACATTCGTACAAATGAATTAGAATGGATCGTACGAATGAATTAGAATGGATACATTCGTGCGAATGAATTAGAATGGATCATATGAATGAATTAGAATGGATCGTTTGAGTGAATGCGAATGGATAATGCGAATGAATTAGAATGGATTGTACGAATGAATTAGAATGGATCGTACGAATCAATTAGAATAGATTGTGCGAATGGATTAGAATGGATCATACGATTGAGTAAGAATGGATTGTACGAATGAAATAGAATAGATCGTACGAATGAATTAGAATGGATCATGCTAATGAATTAGAATTGATCGTACGAATGAATTAGAATAGATTGTGCGAATGAATTAGAATGGATCGTATGAATGAATTGGAATGGATATATTCGTGCGAATGAATTAGAATGGATCGTATGAATGAATTAGAGTGGATACATTCGTACAAATGAATTAGAATGGATCGTATGAATGAATTAGAATGGATACATTCGTGCGAATGAATTAGAATGGATCGTACGAATGAATTAGAATGGATTGTACGAATGAAATAGAATAGATCGTACGAATGAATTAGAATGGATCATGCTAATGAATTAGAATTGATCGTATGAATGAAATAGAATGGATCGTACGAAGGAATTAGAAAGGATCGTACAAACGAATTAGAATGGATCGTATGAATGAAATAGAGAAGATCGTACGAATGAATTAGAATGGATCGTATGAATGAATTAGATTGGATCGTATGAATGAATTAGAATGAATTGTACGAATGAAATAGAATAGATCGTACGAAAGAATTAGAATGGATCGTGCGAATGAATTAGAATGGGTCGTACGAATGAATTAGAATGGATACACGATCCAGATCCATTCTAATTCATTCGCACAATCTATTCTAATTCATACGTAGGATCCATTCTAATTCATTACTACGATCCATTCTAATTCATTCATACGATCCATTCTAATTTATTCATACGATCCATTCTAATTCATTCGCACGATCCATTCTAATTCATTCATACGATCCATTCTAATTCATTCGTATGTATCTATTCTAATTCATTCATACGATCCATTCTAATTCTACGATCCATTCTTACTCATTCGTATTATCCATTTTAATTCATTCACACAAATGAATTAGAATAGATTGTGCGAATGAATTAGAATGGATCGTGCGAATGAATTGGAATGGATACATTCGTGCGAATGCATTAGAATGGATCGTATGAATGAATTAGAGTGGATACATTCGTACAAATGAATTAGAATGGATCGTACGAATGAATTAGAATGGATACATTCGTGCGAATGAATTAGAATGGATCATATGAATGAATTAGAATGGATCGTTTGAGTGAATGCGAATGGATCGTGCGAATGAATTAGAATAGATTGTACGAATGAATTAGAATAGATCGTACGAATGAATTAGAATGGATACATTCGTGCGAATCCATTCTATTTCATTCGTACGATCCATTCTAATTCATTCGCACGATCCATTCTAATTCATTCATACGATCCATTCTAATTCATTCGTACGATCCATTCTAATTCATTCGTACGATCCATTCTAATTCATTCGCACAATCTATTCTAATTCATTCGTACGATCCATTCTAATTCATTCGCACGATCCATTCTAATTCGTTCATACGATCCATTCTATTTCATTCGTACGATCCATTCTTACTCATTCGTACGATCCATTCTAATTCATTTGCACGAAGGTATCCATTCTAATTCATTCGTACTATCCATTCCAATTCCTTCGTACGATCCATTCTAATTCCTTCGTACGATCCATTCTAATTCATTCGTACGATCCATTCTAATTCATTCGTACGATCCATTCTAATTCCTTCGTATGATCCATTCTAATTCATTCGTACGGTATGATTCATTCTAATTCATTCGTACGATTCATTCTAATTCAATCCATTCTAATTCATTCGTACGATCCATTCTAATTCATTCGTACGATCCATTCTAATTCATTCGTACGATTCATTCTAATTCAATCCATTCTAATTCATTCGTACGATCCATTCTTACTCATTCGTACGATCCATTCTAATTCATTGACACGAATGAATCCATTCTAATTCATTCGTATGATCCATTCTAATTCATTCGCATGAATGTATCCATTCTAATTCATTCGTACGATCCATTCTATCTTATTCGTACAATCTATTCTATTTCATTCGTACGATCCATTCTAATTCATTCGCACGATCCATTCTAATTCATTCGCATGATCCATTCTAATTCATTCGTACGATCGATTCTAATTCATTCATACGATCCATTCTAATTCATTCGCACGAATGTATCCATTCTAATTCATTCGTACGATCCATTCTAATTCATTCGCACAATCTATTCTAATTCATTCATACGATCTATTCTAATTTATTCGCATGATCTATTCTAATTCATTCATACGATCCATTCTAATTCATTCATATGATCCATTCTAATTCATTCGCACGATCCATTCTTACTCATTCGTACGGTCCATTCTGATTCATTCGCACGATCCATTCTAATTCATTAATACGATCCATTCTAATTCATTCGTACGATCCATTCTAATTCATTCGTACGATCCATTCTAATTCATTCGCACAATCTATTCTAATTCATTCGTACGATCCATTCTAATTCATTCGCATGATCCATTCTAATTCATTCATACGATCCATTCTATTTCATTCGTACGATCCATTCTTACTCATTCGTACGATCCATTCTAATTCATTTGCATGAAGGTATCCATTCTAATTCATTCGTACTATCCATTCAAATTCCTTCGTTCGATCCATTCTAATTCCTTTGTACGATCCATTCTAATTCATTCGTACGATCCATTCTAAGTCATTCGTACGATCCATTCTAATTCCTTCGTATGATCCATTCTAATTCATTCTACGGTATGATTCATTCTAATTCATTCGTACGATTCATTCTAATTCAATCCAATCTAATTCATTCGTACGATCCATTCTAATTCATTCGTACGATCCATTCTAATTCATTCGTTTGATTCATTCTAATTCAATCCATTCTAATTCATTCGTACGATCCATTCTTACTCATTCGAACGATCCATTCTACTTTATTCGCACGAATGAATCCATTCTAATTCATTCGTATGATCCATTCTAATTCATTCGCATGAATGTATCCATTCTAATTCATTCGTACGATCCATTCTATCTCATTCGTACAATCCATTCTATTTCATTCGTACGATCCATTCTAATTCATTCGCACGATTCATTCTAATTCATTCGCATGATCCATTCTAATTCATTCGTACGATCGATTCTAATTCATTCATACGATCCATTCTAATTCATTCGCACGAATGTATCCATTCTAATTCATTCGTACGATCCATTCTAATTCATTCGCACAATCTATTCTAATTCATTCATACGATCCATTCTAATTTATTCACACGATCCATTCTAATTCATTCATACGATCCATTCTAATTCATTCATATGATCCATTCTAATTCATTCGTATGATCCATTCTTACACATTCGTACGATCCATTCTATTTCATTCGCACGATCCATTCTAATTCAATAATACGATCCATTCTAATTCATTCGCACGATCCATTCTAATTCATTCACACTCATACGATCCATTCTAATTCATTCGCACGAATGTATCCTTTCTAATTCATTCGTACGATCCATTCTAATTCATTCGAACGATCCATTCTAATTCATTCGTACGATCCATTCTAATTCATTCGCACGATCCATTCTAATTCATTCGCATGATCCATTCTAATTCATTAGCACGATCCGTTCTAATTCATTCGTACGATCCATTCTAATTCATTTATACGATCCAATCTAATTCATTCATACGATCCATTCTAATTCTTTCGCACAAATGTATCCATTCTAATTCATTCGTACAATCCATTCTAATTCATTAGCACGAAAAAACACGATCCACTCACATACGAATAAATTAGAATGAATTAGAATGGATTGTGTGAATGAATTAGAATGGATCGTATGAATGAATTAAAATGGATCGTGCGAATGAATTAGAATGGATCGTGCGAATGAATTAGAATATGGATCGTACGAAGAAATTAGAATGGATCGTACGAATGAATTCGAATGTATCCTTTCTAATTCATTCGTACGATCCATTCTAATTCCTTCGTACGATCCATTCTAATTCATTCGTACGATCCATTCTAATTCATTCGCACGATCCATTCTAATTCATTCGTACGATCCATTCTATTTCATTCATACGATCCATTCTAATTCATTCATACGATCTATTCTAATTCTTTCGCACGAATGTATCCATTCTAATTCATTCGTACGATCCATTCTAATTCATTCGCACGATCCATTCCAATTCATTCATACAATCCATTCTAATTCTTTTGCATGAATGTATCCATTCTAATTCATTCGTTCGATCCATTCTAATTCATTCGTACGATCCATTCTAATTCATTCGCACGATCCATTCTAATTCATGCATACGATCCAATCTAATTCATTCATACGATCCATTCTAATTCATTCGCACGAATGTATCCATTCTAATTCATTAGTACATGTACGAATGAATTAGAATGGATCGTACGATTGAATTAGAGTTGATACATTCGTGCGAATGAATTAGAATGGATCGTACGAATGAATTAGATTGGATCGTATGAATGAATTATAATGGATCATGCGAATGAATTAGAATAGATCATACGAATGAATTAGAATGGATCGTACGAATGAATTAGAATGGATACATTCGTTCAAAAGAATTAGAATGGATTGTATGAATGAATTAGAATGGATCGTGCGAATGAATTAGAATGGATACATTCGTGCGAATGAATTAGAATGGATCGTATGAATGAATTAGATTGGATCGTATGAATGAATTAGAATGGATCGTGCGAATGAATTAGAATGGATCGTACCAATGAATTAGAATGGATCGTACGAATGAATTAGAATGGATCGTACGAATGAATTAGAATGGATCGTATGAATTAGAATGGATCATACGAAGGAATTAGAATGGATCGTATGAATGAATTAGATTGGATCGTATTAATGAATTTGAATGGATCGTATGAATGAATTAGATTGCATCGTATGAATGAATTAGAATGGTTCTTGCGAATGAATTAGAATAGATCGTACGAATGAAATGGAATGAATTGTATGAATGAATTAGAATAGATCGTGCGAATGAATTAGAATGGATCGTACGAATGAATTAGAATGGATCATATGAATGAATTAGAATGGATCGTACGTATGAATTAGAATGGATCGTGCGAATGAATTAGAATGGATCGTATGAATGAATTAGAGTAGATACATTCGTACGAAGGAATTAGAATGGATCGTACGAATGAATTAGAATGGATTATATGAATGAATTAGAATGGATCGTACGAATGAATTAGAATGGATACATTCGTGCGAATGAATTAGAATGGATTGTACGAATAAATTAGAATGGATCGTACGAATGAATTAGAATAGATTGTACGAATGAATTAGAATGGATCGTACGTCTAATTCATTCATACAATCCATTCTAATTCATTCATACAATCCATTCTACTTCTTTTGCACGAATGTATCCATTCTAATTTATTCGTACGATCCATTCTAATTCCTTCGTACGATCCATTCTAATTACTTCCCATGAATGTATCCATTCTAATTGATACGTACGATCCATTCTATTTCATTCGTATGATCCATTCTTACTCATTCGTACGATCCAATCTAATTCATTCATACGATCCATTCTAATTCATTCGTACGTTCCATTCTAATTCATTAGCACGATCAATGCTAATTGATTTGTACGATCCATTCTAATTCATTCGTACAATCCATTCTATTCCATTCGTACGATCCATTCTTACTCATTCGTATGATCCATTCTAATTCATTCGCACGAATGTATCCATTCTAATTCATTCATATAATCCATTCTTACTCATTCGTAATGAATTAGAATGGATACATTCGTGCAAAAGAATTAGAATGGATTGTATGAATGAATTAGAATGGATCGTACAAATGAATTAGAATGGATCGTGCGAATAAATTAGAATGGATCGTACGAATGAATTAGAATAGATTGTGCGAATGAATTAGAATGGATCGTACGAATGAATTAGAATGGATACATTCGTGCGAATGAATTAGAATTAGAATGAATTGGAATGGATCGTACGAATGAATTAGAGTGGATCGTACGAATGAATTAGAATGGATACATTCGTGCCAATGAATTAGAATGGATCTTACGAATGAGTAAGAATGGATCGTACGAATGAAATAGAATGGATCATATGAATCGTACGAATGAGTAAGAATGGATCGAACGAATGAATTAGAATGGATTGAATTAGAATGAATCGTACGAATGAATTAGAATGGATCGTACGAATGAATTAGAATGGATCGTGCGAATGAATTAGAATGGATCGTACAAATGAATTAGAATAGATCATGCGAATGAATTAGAATGGATCGTACGAATGAATTAGAATGTATCGTACGAATGAATTAGAATGGATCGTATGAATGAATTAGAATGGATCGTGCAAATGAATTAGAATGGATCGTACGAATGAAATAGAATAGATTCGCACGAATGTATCCATTCTAATTCATTCGTACGATCCATTCTAATTCTTTCGTACAATCCATTCTAATTCATTCGTACGATCCATTCTAATTCATTCGCACAATCTATTCTAATTCATTCGTACGATCCATTCTAATTCATTCATATGATCCATTCTAATTCATTCATACGATCCATTCTAATTCATTCATATGATCCATTCTAATTCATTCGCACGAATGTATCCATTCTAATTCATTCGTATGATCCTTTCTAATTCATTCACACGATCCATTCTAATTCATTCATACAATCCATTCTATTTCTTTGGCACGAATGTATCCATTCTAATTCATTCGTACGATCCATTCTATTTCATTCGTACGATCCATTCTAATTTATTCGTACAATCCATTCTAATTCATTCGCACGATCTATTCGAATTCATTCGCACGAATGTATCCACTCTAATTCATTCATACGATCCATTCTAATTCCTTCGTACGATCCATTCTATTTCATTCGTATGATCCATTCTATTTCATTCATATAATCCATTCTAATTCATTCGCACGATCCATTCTAATTCACTCATACGATCCATTCTAATTCATTCGTATGATCCATTCTAATTCATTCGTTCGATCCATTCTAATTTATTCGCACGATCCATTCTAATTCATTCATACGATCCATTCTTACTCATTCGTACGAATGAATTAATTAGACTGGATCGTACGAATGAATTAGAATGGATACATTCGTGCGAATGAATTAGAATGGATCATACGAATGAGTAAGAATGGATCGTACGAATGAAATAGAATGGATTGTACGAATGAATTAGATTGGATCGTACGAATGAATTAGAATAGATTGTATGAATGAATTAGAATGGATACATTCGTGCGAATGAATTAGAATGGATCGTATGAGTGTGAATGAATTAGAATGGATCGTGCGAATGAATTAGAATGGATCGTATTAATGAATTAGAATGGATCGTATGAATGAAATAGAATAGATCGTACGAATGAATTAGAATGGATCGTATTAAGGAATTAGAATGGATCGTACGAAGGAATTAGAATGGATTGTATGAATGAATTAGAATAGATCGTATGAATGAATCAGAATGGATCTTACGAATGAATTAGAATGGATTGAATTAGAATGAATCGTATGAATGAATTAGAATGAATCATACTGTACGAATGAATTAGAATGGATCATACGAAGGAATTAGAATGGATCGTACGAATGAATTAGAATGGATCGTACGAATGAATTAGAATGGATCGTACGAAGGAATTAGAATGGATCGTACGAAGGAATTAGAATGGATAGTACGAATGAATTAGAATGGATACCTTCGTGTAAATGAATTAGAATGGATCGTACGAATGAGTAAGAATGGATCGTACGAATGAAATAGAATGGATCGTATGAATGAATTAGAATGGATCGTGCGAATGAATTAGAATGGATCGGACGAATGAATTAGAATGGATAGATTCGTGCAAATGAATTTCAATGGATCGTACGAAGGAATTAGAATGGATCGTACGAAGGAATTAGAATAGATCATACGAAGAAATTAGAATGGATCATACGAATGAATTAGAATGGATCGTATGAATGAATTAGAATGGATCGTGCGAATGAATTAAAATGGATCGTATGAATGAAATAGAATGGATCGTATGAATTAGAATGGATCGTACGAATGAAATAGAATGGATCGTACGAGTGAATTAGAAAAAATTGTGCGAATGGATTAGAATGGATCATACGATTGAGTAAGAATGGATTGTACGAATGAAATAGAATAGATCGTACGAATGAATTAGAATGGATCATGCTAATGAATTAGTATTGATCGTACGAATGAATTAGAATAGATTATGCGAATGAATTAGAATGGATCGTACGAATTAATTGGAATGGATACATTCGTGCGAATGAATTAGAATGGATCGTATGAATGAATTAGAGTGGACACATTCGTACAAATGAATTAGAATGGATCGTACGAATGAATTAGAATGGATACATTCGTGCGAATGAATTAGAATGGATCATATGAATGAATTAGAATGGATCGTTTGAGTGAATGTGAATGGATCGTGCGAATGAATTAGAATTGATTGTACGAATGAATTAAAATGGATCGTACGAATGAATTAGAATGGATACATTCGTGCGAATCCATTCTATTTCATTCGTACGATCCATTCTAATTCATTCGCACGATCCATTCTAATTCATTCATTCGATCCATTCTAATTCATTCGTACGATCCATTCTAATTCATTCGTACGATCCATTCTAATTCATTCGCACAATCTATTCTAATTCATTCGTACGATCCATTCTAATTCATTCACACGATCCATTCTAATTCATTCATACGATCCATTCTATTTCATTCGTACGATCCATTCTTACTCATTCGTAGGATCCATTCTAATTCATTTGCACGAAGGTATCCATTCTAATTCATTCGTACTATCCATTCTAATTCCTTCGTACGATCCATTCTAATTCCTTCATACGATCCATTCTAATTCATTCGTACGATCCATTCTAATTCATTCGTACAATCCATTCTAATTCATTCGCACGATCCATTCACATTCACTTAAACGATCCATTCTAATTCATTCATATGATCCATTCTAATTCATTCGCACGAATGTATCCATTCTAATTCAGTCGTACGATCCATTCTAATTCATTTGTACGAATGTATCCACTCTAATTCATTCATACGATCCATTCTAATTCATTCGCACGAATGTATCCATTCCAATTCATTCGTACGATCCATTCTAATTCATTGGCACAATCTATTCTAATTCATTTGTACGATCAATTCTAATTCATTAGCATGATCCATTCTAATTCATTCGTACGATCTATTCTATTTCATTCGTACAATCCATTCTTACTCAATCGTATGATCCATTCTAATCCATTCGCACAATCTATTCTAATTCATTCGTACGATCCATTCTATTTAATTCGTACGATCCATTCTAATTCATACGATCCATTCTATTTCATTCATACGATCCATTTTAATTCATTCGCACGATCCATTCTAATTCATTCATACGACCCATTCTAATTCATTCGTACGATCCATTCTAATTTCTTCGTATGATCTATTCTAATTCCTTCGTACGATCTATTCTAATTCCTTCGTACGATCCATTCAAATTCATTTGCACAAATCTATCCATTCTAATTCATTCGTACGATCCATTCTAATTCATTCGCACGATCCATTCTAATTCATTAATACGATCCAATCTAATTCATTCATACGATCTATTCTAATTCATTCGCACGATCTAATCTATTTCATTCGTACAATCCATTCTAATTCATTCATACGATCCAATCTAATTCATTCATACGATCCATTCTAATTTATTCGTACGATCTATTCTATTTCATTCATATGATCCATTCTAATTCGTTTGTGCGATCCTTTCTAATTCCTTCGTACGATCCATTCTATTTCATTCGTATGACCCATTCTAATTCATAAGTACGATCCATTCTAATTCATTCAAACGATCCATTCTAATTCATTCGTACGATCCATTCTAATTCATTCGCACGATCCATTCTAATTCATTCGTACGAATGTATCCACTCTAATTCATTCATACGATCCATTCTAATTCATTCGTATGATCCATTCTATTTCATTCGTATGATCCATTCTAATTCCTTCGTACGATCCATTCTTATTCATTCCCATGAATGTATCCATTCTAATTCGTACGTAAGATCCATTCTAATTCATTTATACGATCCAATCTAATTCATTCATAGAATCCATTCTAATTCATTCGCACGAATTTATCCATTCTAACTCGTTCGTACGATCCATTCGAATTCATTCGCACGAATGTATCCATTCTAATTCATTCGTACGATCCATTCCGTGCGAATGAATTAGAATACATCGTACGAATGAATTAGAATGGATATATTCGTGCAAATGAATTAGAATAGATCGTACGAATGAATTAGAATAGATCGTACGAATGAATTAGAATGGATTGTATGAATGAATTAGATTAGATCGTATAAATGAATTAGAATGGATCGTACGAATGAATTAGAATGGATTATATGAATGAAATAGAATGGATCATACGAATGAAATAGAATGGATCGTACGAAGGAATTAGAATGGATCGTATGAATGAATTAGAGTGGATACATTCGTGCGAATGAATTCGAATAGATCGTGCGAATGAATTAGAATGGATTGTACGAATGAATTAGAATGGATCGTACGAATGAAATAGAATGGATCGTACGAATGAATTAGAATGGATACATTCGTGCAAAAGAAATAGAATGGGTTGTATGAATGAATTAGAATGGATCGTGTGAATGAATTAGAATGGATCATACGAATGAATTAGAATGGATACATTCGTGCGAATGAATTAGAATGGATCGTGCGAATGAATTAGAATGGATCGTACGAATGAATTAGAATGGATCGTGCGAATGAATTAGAATGGATCGTACGAATGAATTAGATTGGATCGTATTAATGAATTAGAATGGATCGTACGAATGAATTAGAATAGATCGTACGAATGAATTAGAATGGATACGAATGGATCGTATGAATGAGTAAGAATGGATCGTACGAATAAAATAGAATGGATTGTACGAATGAATTAGAATGGATACATTCGTGCGAATGAATTAGGATGGATCGTATGAATGAATTAGAATAGATTGTGCGAATGAATTAGAATGGATCATACGAATGAATTAGAATGAATACATTCATGCGAATGAATTAGAATGGATCGTATGAATGAATTAGAATGGATCGTATGAGTGAATTAGAATGGATACGAAGGAATTAGAATGGATCGTACGAAGGAATTAGAATGGAGAATGGATCGTGCGAATGAATTAGAATGGATCGTGCGATAAGAATGGATCATACGAATGAATTAGAATAGATTGTGCGAATGAATTAGAATGGATCGTACGAATGAATTAGAATGGATATATTCGTGCGAATGAATTAGAATAGATCGTATGAATGAATTAGATTGGATCGTATTAATGAATTAGAATGGATCGTGCGAATGAATTAGAATGGATCGTACGAATGAATTAGAATGGATAGATTTGTGCGAATGAATTTGAATGGATCGTACGAAGGAATTAGAATAGATCGTACGAAGGAATTAGAATAGATCATACGAAGAAATTAGAATGGATCGTACGAATGAATTAGAATGGATCGTATGAATGAATTAGAATAGATCGTGCGAATGAATTAAAATGGATCGTATGAATGAAATAGAATGGATCGTATGAATTAGAATGGATCATACGAATGAAATAGAATGGATCGTACGAATGAATTAGAATAGATTGTGCGAATGGATTAGAATGGATCATACGATTGAGTAAGAATGGATTGTACGAATGAAATAGAATAGATCGTATGAATGAATTAGAATGGATCTTGCTAATGAATTAGAATTGATCGTACGAATGAATTAGAATAGATTGTGCGAATGAATTAGAATGGATCGTACGAATGAATTGGAATGGATACATTCGTGTGAATGAATTAGAATGGATCGTATGAATGAATTAGAGTGGATACATTCGTACAAATGAATTAGAATGGATCGTACGAATGAATTAGAATGGATACATTCGTGCGAATGAATTAGAATGGATCATATGAATGAATTAGAATGGATCGTTTGAGTGAATGCGAATGGATCGTGCGAATGAATTAGAATGGATAGTACGAATGAATTAGAATGGATCGTATGAATGAATTAGAATGGATACATTCGTGCGAATCCATTCTATTTCATTCGTACGATCCATTCTAATTCATTCGCACAATCCATTCTAATTCATTCATACGATCCATTCTAATTCATTCGTACGATCCATTCTAATTCATTCGTACGATCCATTCTAATTCATTCGCACAATCTATTCTAATTCATTTGTACGATCCATTCTAATTCATTCGCACGATCCATTCTAATTCATTCATACGATCCATTCTAATTCATTCGTACGATCCATTCTTACTCATTCGTACGATCCATTCTAATTCATTTGCACGAAGGTATCCATTCTAATTCATTCGTACTATCCATTCTAATACCTTCGCACGATCCATTCTAATTCTTTCGTACGATCTATTCTAATTCATTCGTACGATCCATTCTAATTCATTCGTACGATCCATTCTAATTCCTTCGTATGATCCATTCTAATTCATTCGTACGGTATGATTCATTCTAATTCATTCGTACGATTCATTCTAATTCAATCCATTCTAATTCATTCGTACGATCCATTCTAATTCATTCGTACGATCCATTCTAATTCATTCGTACGATTCATTCTAATTCAATCCATTCTAATTCATTCGTACGATCCATTCTTACTCATTCGTACGATCCATTCTAATTCATTCGCACGAATGAATCCATTCTAATTCATTCGTATGATCCATTCTAATTCATTCGCATGAATGTATCCATTCTAATTCATTCGTATGATCCATTCTATCTCATTCGTACAATCCATTCTATTTCATTCGCACGATCCATTCTAATTCATTCGCACGATCCATTCTAATTCATTCGCATGATCTATTCTAATTCATTCGTACGATCGATTCTAATTCATTCATACGATCCATTCTAATTCATTCGCACGAATGTATCCATTCTAATTCATTCGTATGATCCATTCTAATTCATTCGCACAATCTATTCTAATTCATTCATACGATCCATTCTAATTTATTCGCACGATCCATTCTAATTCATTCATACGATCCATTCTAATTCATTCATATGATCCATTCTAATTCATTCGCACGATCCATTCTTACTCATTCGTACGATCCATTCTAATTCATTCGCACGATCCATTCTAATTCAATAATACGATCCATTCTAATTCATTCTCACGATCCATTCTAATTCATTCACACTCATAGGATTCATTCGCACGATCCATTCTAATTCATTCATACGATCCATTCTAATTCATTCGTACGATCCATTCTAATTCATTCGTACGATCCATTCTAATTCATTCGCACAATCTATTCTAATTCATTTGTACGATCCATTCTAATTCATTCGCACGATCCATTCTAATTCATTCATACGATCCATTCTATTTCATTCGTACGATCCATTTTTACTCATTCGTATGATCCATTCTAATTCATTTGCACGAAGGTATCCATTCTAATTCATTCATACTATCCATTCTAATTCCTTCGTACGATCCATTCTAATTCCTTCGTACGATCCATTCTAATTCATTCGTACGATCCATTCTAATTCATTCGTACAATCCATTCTAATTCTTTCGTACGATCCATTCTAATTCATTCGCACGAATCTATCCATTCTAATTCATTCGTACGATCCATTCTAATTCATTCGCACGATCTATTCTAATTCATTAATATGATCCAATCTAATTCATTCATACGATCTATTCTAATTCATTCGCACGAATATATCCTTTCTAATTCATTCGTACGATCCATTCTAATTCATTCGCACAATCTATTCTAATTCATTAGTACGATCCATTCAAATTCATTCGTACGATCCATTCTAATTCATTAGCACGATCCAAATTCATTTATCCGTACGATCTATTCTATTTCATTCGTACGATCCATTCTTATCGCACGATCCATTCTAATTCATTCGCACGATCCATTCTCCATTCTAATTCCTTCGTACGATCCATTCTAATTCCTTCGTATCCATTCTAATTCACTCATACGATCCATTCTAATTCATTCATACGATCCATTCAAATTCATTCGCATGAATGTATCCATTCTAATTCATTCGTACGATCCATTCTAATTCATTCGCACAATCTATTCTAATTCATTCATACGATCCATCCTAATTCATTCGCACGAATGTATCCATTCTAATTCATTTGTACAATCCATTCTATTTCATTCGTACGATCCATTCTTACTCATTCGTACGATCCATTCGTATCCATTCTAATTCATTCGTACGATCTATTCTAATTCATTCGTACGATCCATTCTAATTCATTAATATGATCCAATCTAATTCATTCATACGATTCATTCTAATTCATTCGTACAATCCATTCTAATTCATTCGCACGATCCATTCTAATTCATTCGTACGATCCATTCTAATTCATTCGTACGATCCATTCTAATTCATTCGCACGATCCATTCTAATTCATTCGCACGAATGTATCCATTCTAATTCATTCGTATGATCCATTATAATTCATTCACACGATCCATTCTAATTCATTCATACAATCCATTCTATTTCATTCGTATGATCCATTCTTACTCATTCGTACGATCCATTCTAATTCATTTGCACGAAGGTATCCATTCTAATTCATTCGTACTATCCATTCTAATTCCTTCGTACGATCCATTCTAATTCCTTCGTACGATCCATTCTAATTCATTCGTATGATCCATTCTAATTCATTCGTACGATCCATTCTAATTCCTTTGTACGATCCATTCAAATTCATTCGCACGAATCTATCCATTCTAATTCATTCGTACGATCCATTCTAATTCATTCGCACGATCCATTCTAATTCATTAATACGATCCAATCTAATTCATTCATACGATCTATTCTAATTCATTCGCACGAATATATCCTTTCTAATTCATTCGTACAATCCATTCTAATTCATTCGCACAATCTATTCTAATTCATTAGTACGATCCATTCTAATTCATTCGTACGATCCATTCTAATTCATTAGCACGATCCAAATTCATTTATCCGTACGATCTATTCTATTTCATTCGTACGATCCATTCTAATTGAATTAGAATGGATTGAATTAGAATGAATCGTACGAATGAATTAGAATGGATCGTACGAATGAATTAGAATGGATTGAATTAGAATGAATCGTACGAATGAATTAGAATGAATCATACCATACGAATGAATTAGAATGGATCATACGAAGGAATTAGAATGGATCGTACGAATGAATTAGAATGGATCATACGAATGAATTAGAATGGATCGTACGAAGGAATTAGAATGGATCGTACGATGGAATTAGAATGGATAGTACGAATGAATTAGAATGGATACCTTCATGCAAATGAATTAGAATGGATCGTGCGAATGAATTAGAAAGGATACATTCGTGCGAATGAATTACAATGGATCATATGAGTGTGAATGAATTAGAATGGATCGTGCGAATGAATTAGAATGGATCGTATTAATGAATTAGAATGAATCGTGCGAATGAATTAGAATGGATCGTACGAATGAGTAAGAATGGATCGTCGATGAATTAGAATGGATTGTACGAATGAATTAGAATGGATCGTACGAATGAATTAGAATGGATACATTCGTGCGAATCCATTCAATTTCATTCGTACGATCCATTCTAATTCATTCGCACGATCCATTCTAATTCATTCATATGATCCATTCTAATTCATTCGTACGATCCATTCTAATTCATTCGTACGATCCATTCTAATTCATTCGCACAATCTATTCTAATTCATTCGTACGATCCATTCTAATTCATTCGCACGATCCATTCTAATTCATTCATACGATCCATTCTATTTCATTCGTACGATCCATTCTCACTCATTCGTACGATCCATTCTAATTCATTTGCACGAAGGTATCCATTCTAATTCATTCGTGATATCCATTCTAATTCCTTCGTACGATCCATTATAATTCCTTCGTACGATCCATTCTAATTCATTCGTATGATCCATTCTAATTCCTTCGTATGATCCATTCTAATTCATTCGTACGATTCATTCTAATTCAATCCATTCTAATTCATTCGTACGATCCATTCTAATTCATTCGTACGATCCATTCTAATTCATTCGTACGATTCATTCTAATTCAATCCATTCTAATTCATTCGTACGATCCATCCTTACTCATTCGTACGATCCATTCTAATTCATTCGCACGAATGAATCCATTCTAATTCATTCGTATGATCCATTCTAATTCATTCGCATGAATGTATCCATTCTAATTCATTCGTACGATCCGTTCTATCTCATTCGTACAATCCATTCTATTTCATTCATACGATCCATTCTAAATCATTCGCACGATCCATTCTAATTCATTCGCATGATCCATTCTAATTCATTCGTACGATCGATTCTAATTCATTCATACGATCCATTCTAATTCATTCGCACGAATGTATCCATTCTAATTCATTCCTACGGTCCATTCTAATTCATTAATGAATTAGAATGGATACATTCATGCGAATGAATTAGAATGGATCATACGAATGAATTAGAATGGATTCATTCGTGTGAATGAATTAGAATGGATCGTACGAATGAGTAAGAATGGATCGTACGAATGAATTAGAATGGATTGAATTAGAATGAATCATACGAATGAATTAGAATGGATCGTACGAATGAATTAGAATGGATTGAATTAGAATGAATCGTACGAATGAATTAGAATGAATCATACCGTGCGAATGAATTAGAGTGGATCATACGAAGGAATTAGAATGGATCGTACGAATGAATTAGAATAGATCGTATGAATGAATTAGAATGGATCGTACGAAGGAATTAGAATGGATAGTACGAATTAATTAGAATGGATACCTTCGTGTAAATGAATTAGAATGGATCGTACGAATGAATAAGAATGGATCGTACGAATGAAATAGAATGGATCGTATGAATGAATTAGAATGGATCGTACGAATGAATTAGAATGGATCGTACGAATGAATTAGAATGAATCGTACGAATGAATTAGAATGAATCATACCGTACGAATGAATTAGAATGGATCATACGAAGGAATTAGAATGGATCGTACGAAGGAATTAGAATGGATCGTACGAATGAAATAGAATGGATTCGCACGAATATATCCATTCTAATTCATTCGTACGATCCATTTTAATTCATTCATACGATCCAATCTAATTCATTCATACGACCCATTCTAATTCATTCGCACGAATGTATCCATTCTAATTCATTCGCACGATCCATTCTAATTCATTCATACAATCCATTCTAATTCATTCGTACGATCCATTCTAATTCATTCGCACAATCTATTCTAATTCATTCATACGATCCATTCTAATTTGTTTGTACGACCCTTTCTAATTCCTTCGTACGATCCATTCTATTTCATTCGTATGACCCATTCTAATTCATAAGTACGATCCATTCTAATTCATTCAAACGATCCATTCTAATTCATTCGTACGATCCATTCCAATTCATTCGCACGATCCATTCTAATGAATTAGAATGGATCGTATTAATGAATTAGAATGGATCGTGCGAATGAATTAGAATGGATCGTACGAATGAGTAAGAATGGATCGTGCGAATGAATTAGTATGGATCATATGAATGAATTAGAATGGATCGTATGAATGAATTAGAATCGATCGTACGAATGAATTAGAATGGATCATGCGAATGAATTAGAATGGATCGTGCGAATGAATTAGAATGGATCGTACGAATGAAATAGAATGGATTGTATGAATGAGATAGAATGGATCGTACGAATGAATTAGAATGAATACATTCATGAGAATGAATTAGAATGGATCATACGAATGAATTGAATGGATTCATTCGTGCGAATAAATTAGAATGGATCCTATGAATGAATTAGAATGGATCGTATGAATGAATTAGAATGGATCGTACGAAGGAATTAGAATGGATTGTATGAATGAATTAGAATAGATCGTATGAATGAATTAGAATGGATCTTACGAATGAATTAGAATGGATCGTATGAATTAGAATGGATCGTACGAAGGAATTAGAATGGATCGTATGAATGAATTAGATTGGATCGTATTAATGAATTTGAATGGATCGTATGAATGAATTAGATTGGATCGTATGAATGAATTAGAATGGATCTTGCGAATGAATTAGAATGGATCGTACGAATGAAATAGAATGGATTGTATGAATGAATTAGAATAGATCGTGCTAATGAATTAGAATGGATCGTACGAATGAATTAGAATGGATCATATGAATGTATTAGAATGGATCGTATAAATGAATTAGAATGGATCGTGCGAATAAATTAGAATGGATCATATGAATGAATTAGAATGGATCGTATGAAAGAATTAGAATGGATCGTACGAATGAATTAGAATGGATCGTACGAATGAATTAGAATGGATCGTGAATTAGAATGGATCGTACGAATGAATTAGAATGGATCTTGCGAATGAATTAGAATGGATCGTGCGAATGAATTAGAATGGATCGTACGAATGAATTAGAATGGATCGTACGAATGAATTAGAATGGATCGTACGAATGAATTAGAATGGATCGTACGAATGAATTGGAATGGATCGTGCGAATGAATTAGAATGGATCGTACGAATGAATTAGAATGGATCGTATGAATGAATTAGAATGGATCGTGCAAATGAATTAGAATGGATCGTGCGAATAAATTAGAATGGATCGTACGAATGAATTAGAATGGATCGTACTAATGAATTAGAATAGATTGTGCGAATGAATTAGAATGGATCGTACGAATGAATTAGAAAGGATATATTCGTGCGAATGAATTAGAATAGATCGTATGAATGAATTAGATTGGATCGTATTAATGAATTAGAATGGATCGTGCGAATGAATTAGAATGGATCGTACGAATGAATTAGAATGGATAGATTCGTGCGAATGAATTTGAATGGATCGTGCGAATGAATTAGAATGGATCGTACGAATGAAATAGACTGGATTGTATGAATGAGATAGAATGGATCGTACGAATGAATTAGAATAGATACATTCATGAGAATGAATTAGAATGGATCATACGAATGAATTAGAATGGATTCATTCGTGCGAATAAATTAGAATGGATCGTATGAATGAATTAGAATGGATCGTATGAATGAATTAGAATGGATCGTACGAAGGAATTAGAATGGATTGTATGAATGAATTAGAATAGATCGTATGAATGAATTAGAATGGATCTTACGAATGAATTAGAATGGATCGTATGAATTAGAATGGATCGTACGAAGGAATTAGAATGGATCGTATGAATGAATTAGATTGGATCGTATTAATGAATTTGAATGGATCGTATGAATGAATTAGATTGGATCGTATGAATGAATTAGAATGGATCTTGCGAATGAATTAGAATGGATCGTACGAATGAAATAGAATGGATTGTTTGAATGAATTAGAATAGATCGTGCGAATGAATTAGAATGGATCGTACGAATGAATTAGAATGGATCATATGAATGAATTAGAATGGATCATGCGAATAAATTAGAATGGATCATATGAATGAATTAGAAAGGATCGTATGAATGAATTAGAATGGATCGTACGAATGAATTAGAATGGATCGTACGAAGGAATTAGAATGGATCGTGAATTAGAATGGATCGTACGAATGAATTAGAATGGATACATTCGTGCGAATGAATTAGAATGGATCATATGAATGAATTAGAATGGATCGTTTGAGTGAATGCGAATGGATCGTGCGAATGAATTAGAATGGATTGTACGAATGAATTAGAATGGATCGTACGAATGAATTAGAATGGATACATTCGTGCGAATCCATTCTATTTCATTCGTACAATCCATTCTAATTCATTCGCACGATCCATTCTAATTCATTCATACGATCCATTCTAATTCATTCGTACGATCCATTCTAATTCATTCGCACAATCTATTCTAATTCATTCGTACGATCCATTCTAATTCATTCGCACGATCTATTCTTATTCATTCATACGATCCATTCTATTTCATTCGTACGATCCATTCTTACTCATTCGTACGATCCATTCTAATTCATTTGCACGAAGGTATCCATTCTAATTCCTTCGTACGATCCATTCTAATTCCTTCATACGATCCATTCTAATTCATTCGTACGATCCATTCTAATTCCTTCGTACGATCCATTCTAATTCATTCGTACGAAGGAATTAGAATGGATCGTGCGAATGAATTAAAATGGATCGTATGAATGAAATAGAATGGATCGTATGAATTAGAATGGATCGTACGAATGAAATAGAATGGATCGTGCGAATGAATTAGAATAGATTGTGCGAATGGATTAGAATGGATCATACGATTGAGTAAGAATGGATTGTACGAATGAAATAGAATAGATCGTACGAATGAATTAGAATGGATCATGCTAATGAATTAGAATTGATCGTACGAATGAATTAGAATAGATTGTGCGAATGAATTAGAATGGATCGTGCGAATGAATTAGAATGGATCGTGCGAATGAATTAGAATGGATCGTACGAATGAATTAGAATTGATTGTGCGAATGAATTAGAATGGATCGTACGAATGAATTAGAATGGATCGTACGAATGAATTAGAATGGATCGTATGAATGAATTAGAATGGATCGTGCAAATGAATTAGAATGGATCGTACGAATGAATTAGAATAGATTGTGCGAATGAATTAGAATGGATCGTACGAATGAATTAGAATGGATACATTTGTGCGAATCCATTCTATTTCATTCGTACGATCCATTCTAATTCATTCGCACGATCCATTCTAATTCATTCATACGATCCATTCTAATTCATTCGTACGATCCATTCTAATTCATTCATACGATCCATTCTAATTCATTTGTACGATCCATTCTAATTCATTCGTACGATCCATTCTAATTCATTCGCACAATCTATTCTAATTCATTCGCACGAATGTAACCATTGTAATTCATTCGTACGATCCATTCTAATTCATCGCACAATCTATTCTAATTCATTCGTACGATCCATTCTAATTCATTCACACGATCCATTCTAATTCATTCGTACGATCCATTCTAATTCATTCGTACGATCCATTCTAATTCATTCGTACGATCCATTCTAATTCATTCGCACAATCTATTCTAATTCATTCGTATGATCCATTCTAATTCATTCGCACGATCCATTCTAATTCATTCATACGATCCATTCTATTTCATTCGTACGATCCATTCTTACTCATTCGTATGATCCATTATAATTCATTTGCACGAAGGTATCCATTCTAATTCATTCGTACTATCCATTCTAATTCCTTCGTACGATCCATTCTAATTCCTTCGTACGATCCATTCTAATTCATTCGTACGATCCATTCTAATTCATTCGTACGATCCATTCTAATTCATTCGTACGATCTATTCTAATTCCTTCGTATGATCCATTCTAATTTATTCGTACGGTATGATGAATTAGAATGGATCGTACGAATGAATTAGAATGGATTGAATTAGAATGAATCGTACGAATGAATTAGAATGAATCATACCGTACGAATGAATTAGAATGGATCGTTCGAATGAATTAGAATAGATTGTGTGAATGAATTAGAATGGATCGTACGAATAAATTAGAATGGATCGTGCGAATAAATTAGAATGGATCGTATAAATGAATTAGAATGGATCGTGCGAATGAATTAGAATGGATCGTATGAATGAAATAGAATGGATCGTATGAATTAGAATGGATTGTACGAATGAATTAGAATGGATCGTGCATCGTACGAATGAATTAGAATGGATCATATTAATGAATTAGAATGGATCGTACGAATGAATTAGAATGGATCGTGCGAATGAATTAAAATGGATCGTATGAATGAAATAGAATGGATCGTATGAATTAGAATGGATCGTACGAATGAAATAGAATGGATCGTACGAATGAATTAGAATAGATTGTGCGAATGGATTAGAATGGATCATACGATTGAGTAAGAATAGATTGTACGAATGCAATAGAATAGATCGTACGAATGAATTAGAATGGATCGTATGAATGAATTAGAATAGATCGTACGAATGAATTAAAATGGATCGTATAAATGAATTAGATTGGATCGTATTAATGAATTAGAATGGATCGTACGATCCATTCTAATTCATTTATACGATCCAATCTAATTCATTCATACAATCCATTCTAATTCATTTGCACGAATTTATCCATTCTAATTCATTCGTACGATCCATTCTAATTCATTCGCACAATCTATTCTAATTCATTCGTACGATCCATTCTAATTCATTCGTACGATCCATTCTAATTCATAAGTACGATCCATTCTATTTCATTCGTACGATCCATTCTAATTCATTCATACGATCCTTTCTAATTCCTTCGTACGAATGAATTAGAATGGATTGCATGAATAAATTAGAATAGATCGTACGAATGAATTAGAATGGATCGTACGAAATGTATCCATTCTAATTCATTCATACGATCCATTCTAATTCATTCGTATGATCAATTCTTACTCATTCGTACGATCCAATCTAATTCATTCATACGATCCATTCTACGATCCATTCTAATTCATTCGTACGTTCCATTCTAATTCATCAGCACGATCAATGCTAATTCATTCGTACGATCTATTCTAATTCATTCGTACAATCCATTCTATTTCATTCGTACGATCCATTTTTACTCATTCGTATGATCCATTCTAATTCATTCGCATGAATGTATCCATTCTAATTCATTCGTTCGATCCATTCTATTTCATTCGTACGATCCATTCTAATTCATTCGCACGATCCATTCTAATTCATGCATACGATGAGTAAGAATGGATCGTACGAATGAATTAGAATGTATTGAATTAGAATGAATCGTACGAATGAATTAGAATGGATCGTACGAATGAATTAGAATGGATTGAATTAGAATGAATCGTACGAATGAATTAGAATGAATCATACCGTACGAATGAATTAGAATGGATCATACGAAGGAATTAGAATGGATTGTACGAATGAATTAGAATGGATCGTACGAATGAATTAGAATGCATCGTACGAAGGAATTAGAATGGATAGTACGAATGAATTAGAATGGATACCTTCGTGCAAATGAATTAGAATGGATCGTACGAATGAGTAAGAATGGATCGTACGAATGAAATAGAATGGATCGTATGAATGAATTAGAATGGATCGTGCGAATGAATTAGAATAGATCGTACGAATGAATTAGAATAGATTGTGCGAATGAATTAGAATGGATTGTACGAATGAATTAGAATGGATCGCACGAATGAATTAGAATGGATCGTATGAATGAATTAGAATGGATCGTGCGAATGAATTAGAATGGATCGTACGAATGAAATAGAATGGATTCGCACGAATGTATCCATTCTAATTCATTCGTACCATCCATTCTAATTCATTCGTACAATCCATTCTAATTCATTCGCACGATCCATTCGCATTCACTCAAACGATCCATTCTAATTCATTCATATGATCCATTCTAATTCATTCGCACGAATGTATCCATTCTAATTCATTCGTACGATCCATTCTAATTCATTTGTACGAATGTATCCACTCTAATTCATTCATACGATCCATTCTAATTCATTCGCACGAATGTATCCATTCCAATTCATTCGTACGATCCATTCTAATTCATTCGCACAATCTATTCTAATTCATTCGTACGATCAATTCTAATTCATTAGCATGATCCATTCTAATTCATTCGTACGATCTATTCTATTTCATTCGTACAATCCATTCTTACTCAATCGTATGATCCATTCTAATCCATTCGCACAATCTATTCTAATTCATTCGTACGATCCATTCTAATTCATACGATCCAGTCTATTTCATTCATACGATCCATTTTAATTCATACGCACGATCCATTCTAATTCATTCATACGATCCATTCTAATTCATTCGTACGATCCATTCTAATTTCTTCGTATGATCTATTCTAATTCCTTCGTACGATCCATTCTAATTCCTTCGTACAATCTATTCAAATTCATTCGCACGAATCTATCCATTCTAATTCATTCGTAAGATACATTCTAATTCATTCGCACAATCCATTCTAATTCATTAATACGATTCAATCTAATTCATTCATACGATCTATTCTAATTCATTCGCACGAATATATCCTTTCTAATTCATTTGTACGATCCATTCTAATTCATTCGCACAATCTATTCTAATTCATTAGTACGATCTATTCTAATTAGAATAGATTGTATGAATTAGAATGGATCGTATGAATGAATTAGAATAGATTGTATGAATGAATTAGAATGGATCGTATGAATGAATTAGATCGTGCGAATGAATTAGAATGGATCGTATGAATGAATTAGAATGGATCGTATGCATGAATTAGAATGGATCGTGCGAATGAATTAAAATGGATCGTACGAATGAATTAGAATGGATCGAACGAATGAATTAGAATGGATACGTTCATGCAAAAGAATTAGAATGGATTGTATGAATGAATTAGAATGGATCGTGCGAATGAATTAGAATGGATCGTACGAATGAATTAGAATGGATACATTCGTGCGAAAGAATTAGAATAGATCGTATGAATGAATTAGAATGGATCGTATGAATGAAATAGAATGGATCGTACGAATGAATTAGAATGGATCGTGCGAATGAATTAGAATAGATCGTACGAATGAATTAGAATGGATCGTACGAAGGAATTAGAATGGATCGTACGAATGAATTAGAAAGGATACATTCGAATTCATTCGTACGATCCATTCTAATTCCTTCGTACGATCCATATTCTAATTCATTCGCACGATCCATTCTAATTCATTACTACGATCCATTCTAATTCATTCGTACGATCCATTCTAATTCATTCGCACGATCCATTCTAATTCATTCATACGATCCATTCTATTTCATTCGTACGATCCATTCTTATTCATTCGTACGATCCATTCTAATTCATTTGCACGAAGGTATCCATTCTAATTCATTCGTACTATCCATTCTAATTCATTCGTACAATCCATTCTAATTCATTCGCTCGATCCATTCTTACTCATTCGTACGATCCATTCTAATTCATTCAGACGATCCATTCTAATTCATTCGTACAATCCATTCTAATTCATTCGCACGATCCATTCTTACTCATTCGTACGATCCATTCTAATTCATTCGCACGATCCATTCTAATTCATTAATACGATCCATTCTAATTCATTCGCACGATCCATTCTAATTCATTCACACTCATACGATCCATTCTAATTCATTCGCACGAATGTATCCTTTCTAATTCATTCGTACGATCCATTCTAATTCATTCGCACAATCTATTCTAATTTATTCGCATGATCCATTCTAATTCATTCGTACGATCCATTCTAATTCATTCATACGATCCATTCTAATTCATTCGCACGATCCATTCTAATTCATTCGCACGATCCATTCTAATTCATTAGCACGATCCATTCTAATTCATTCGTACGATCCATTCTAATTCATTTATACGATCCAATCTAATTCATTCATACGATCCATTCTAATTCTTTCGCACGAATGTATCCATTCTAATTCATTCGTACGATCCATTCTAATTCATTAGCACGAAAAAACACGATCCACTCACATACGAATAAATTAGAATGAATTAGAATGGATTGTGTGAATGAATTAGAATGGATCGTATGAATGAATTAGAATGGATCGTACGAATGAATTAGAATATGGATCGTACGAAGGAATTAGAATGGATCGTACGAATGAATTCGAATGTATCCTTTCTAATTCATTCGTACGATCCATTCTAATTCCATCGTACGATCCATTCTAATTCATTCGTACGATCCATTCTAATTCATTCGCACGATCCATTCTAATTCATTCGTATGATCCATTCTATTTCATTCATACGATCCATTCTAATTCATTCATACGATCTATTCAAATTCTTTCGCACGAATGTATCCATTCTAATTCATTCGTACGATCCATTCTAATTCATTTGCACGATCTATTCTAATTCATTCATATAATCCATTCTAATTCTTTTGCACGAATGTATCCATTCTAATTCATTCGTTCGATCCATTCTAATTCATTCGTACGATCCATTCTAATTCATTCGCACGATCCATTCTAATTCATGCATATGATCCAATCTAATTCATTCATACGATCCATTCTAATTCATTCACACGAATGTATCCATTCTAATTCATTCGTACATGTATGAATGAATTAGAATGGATCGTACAAATGAATTAGAGTTGATACATTCGTGCGAATGAATTAGAATGGATCGTACGAATGAATTAGATTGGATCGTATGAATGAATTATAATGGATCATGCGAATGAATTAGAATAGATCATACGAATGAATTAGAATGGATCGTACGAATGAATTAGAATGGATACATTCGTGCAAAAGAATTAGAATGGATTGTATGAATGAATTAGAATGGATCGTGCGAATGAATTAGAATCGATACATTCGTGCGAATGAATTAGAATGGATCGTATGAATGAATTAGATTGGATCGTATGAATGAATTAGAATGGATCGTATGAATGAATTAGAATGGATCATACGAATGAATTAGAATGGATCGTATGAATGAATTAGAATGGATTGTACGAATGAATTAGAATGGATCGTTTGAATGAATTAGAATGGATCGTACTTATGAATTAGAATGGGTCATACGAATGAAATAGAATGGATCATACGAAGGAATTAGAAAAGATCGTACAAATGAATTAGAATGGATCGTATGAATGAAATAGAATAGATCGTACGAATGAATTAGAATGGATCGTATGAATGAATTAGATTAGATCGTATGAATAAATTAGAATGGATTGTACGAATGAAATAGAATAGATCGTACGAATGAAATAGAATGGATCGTATGAATGAATTAGAATAGATTGTGCGAATGGATTAGAATGGATCATACGATTGAGTAAGAATGGATTGTACGAATGAAATAGATTAGATCGTACGAATGAATTTGAATGGATCGTATGAATGAATTAGAATGGATCGTGCGAATGAATTAGAATGGATCGTACGAATGAATTAGAATGGATCGTATGAATGAATTAGAATGGATCGTAGTAATGAATTAGAATGGATCCTACGAATGAATTAGAATAGATTGTGCGAATGAATTAGAATGGATCTGGATCGTGTATCCATTTTAATTCATTCGTACGACCCATTCTAATTCATTCGCACGATCCATTCTAATTCATTCGTATGATCTATTCTATTTCATTCGTAAAATCCATTCTAATTCATTCATACGATCCAATCTAATTCATTCATACGATCCATTCTAATTCATTCGTACGATCTATTCTATTTCATTCATACGATCCATTCTAATTCGTTTGTACGATCCTTTCTAATTCCTTCGTACGATCCATTCTATTTCATTCGTATGACCCATTCTAATTCATAAGTACGATCCATTCTAATTCATTCAAACGATCCATTCTAATTCATTCGTACGATCCATTCTAATTCATTCGCACGATCCATTCTAATTCATTCATACGATCCAATCTAATTCATTCATACGATCTATTCTAATTCATTCGCACGAATGTATCCATTCTAATTAATACACACGATCCATTCTAATTCATTCATACAATCCATTCTAATTCTTTTGCACGAATGTATCCATTCTAATTCATTCGTACGATCCATTCTAATTCATTCATATGATCTATTCTATTTCATTCGCATGATCCATTATAATTCATTCATACGATCCAATCTAATTCATTCGTACGATCCATTCTAATTCATTCGCACGAATGTATCAACTCAATCCATTCTAATTCATTCGTACGATCCATTCTTACTCATTCGTACGATCCATTCTAATTCATTCGCACGAATGAAACCATTCTAATTCATTCGTATGTCGTACGAATGAATTAGAATGGATCGTGCGAATGAATAAGAATGGATCGTACGAATGAATTAGAATGGATCATACGAAGGAATTAGAATGGATCGTACGAATGAATTAGAAAGGATACATTCGAATTCATTCGTACGATCCATTCTAATTCCTTCGTACGATCCATATTCTAATTCATTCGCACGATCCATTCTAATTCATTCATACGATCCATTCTAATTTATTCGCACGATCGATTCTAATTCATTCGTACGATCCATTCTAATTCATTCGCACGATCCATTCTAATTCATTCGTACGATCCATTCTAATTCATTCGCACAATCTATTCTAATTCATTCGTACGATCCATTCTAATTCATTCGCACGATCCATTCTAATTCATTCATACGATCCATTCTATTTCATTCGTACGATCCATTCTTACTCATTCGTACGATCCATTCTAATTCATTTGCACGAAGGTATCCATTCTAATTTATTCGTACGATCCATTCTAATTCATTCGTACGATTCATTCTAATTCACTCCATTCTAATTCATTCGTACGATCCATTCTTACTCATTCGTACGATCCATTCTAATTCATTCGCACGAATGAATCCATTCTAATTCATTCGTATGATCCATTCTAATTCATTCGCATGAATGTATCCATTCTCATTCATTCGTACGATCCATTCTATCTCATTCGTACAATCCATTCTATTTCATTCGCACGATCCATTCTAATTCATTCGCACAATCCATTCTAATTCATTCGTACGATCCATTCTAATTCATTCGTACGATTCATTCTAATTCAATCCATTCTAATTCATTCGTACGATCCATTCTTACTCATTCGTACGATCCATTCTAATTCATTCATACGATCCAATTAATTCATTCATACGATCCATTCAAATTCATTAATACGATCCAATCTAATTCATTCATACGATCCAATCTAATTCGTGCGAGTGAATTAGCATTGATCGTGCTAATGAATTAGAATGGAACGTACGAATGAATTAGAATGGATCGTAGAATGGATCGTATGAATGAATTAGATTGGATCGTACGAATGAGTAAGAATGGATCATACGAATGAAATTGAATGGATCGTACGTATCAATTAGAATGGATACATTCATGGGAATGAATTAGAATGGATCGTACGAAGGAATTAGAATGGATCGTACGAAGGAATTAGAATGGATAGTACGAATGAATTAGAATGGATACCTTCGTGCAAATGAATTAGAATGGATCGTACGAATGAGTAAGAATGGATCGTACGAATGAAATAGAATGGATCGTATGAATGAATTAGAATGGATCGCGTGAATGAATTAGAATGGATCGTACGAATGAATTAGAATAGATTGTGTGAATGAATTAGAATGGATCGCACGAATGAATTAGAATGGATCGTACGAATGAATTAGAATGGATCGTATGAATGAATTAGAATGGATCGTACGAATGAATTAGAATGGATCGTATGAATGAATTAGAATGGATTGTACGAATGAATTAGAATGGATCGTACGAATGAATTAGAATGGATACATTCGTGCGAATCCATTCTATTTCATTCGTACGATCCATTCTAATTCATTCGCACGATCCATTCTAATTCATTCATACGATCCATTCTAATTCATTCGTACGATCCATTCTAATTCATTCATACGATCCATTCTAATTCATTCGTACGATCCATTCTAATTCATTCGCACAATCTATTCTAATTCATTCGTACGATCCATTCTAATTCATTCGCACGATCCATTCTAATTCATTCATACGATCCATTCTATTTCATTCATACGGTCCATTCTTACTCATTCGTACGATCCATTCTAATTCATTTGCACGAAGGTATCCATTCTAATTCATTCGTACTATCCATTCTAATTCCTTCGTACGATCCATTCTAATTCCTTCGTACGATCCATTCCAATTCATTCTAATTCTAATTCATTCGCACGAATGTATCCATTCTAATTCATTCATACGATCCATTTTAATTCATTCATACGAACCATTCTAATTCATTGATATGATCCATTCTAATTCATTCGCACGATCCATTCTTACTCATTCGTACGATCCATTCTAATTCATTCGCATGATCCATTCTAATTCATTAATACTATCCATTCTAATTCATTCGCACGATCCATTCTAATTCATTCACACTCATACGATCCATTCTAATTCATTCGCACGAATGTATCCTTTCTAATTCATTCGTACGATCCATTCTAATTCATTCGCACTATCTATTCTAATTCATTCGAACGATCCATTCTAATTCATTCGTACGATCCATTCTAATTCATTCGTAGGATCTATTCTAATTTATTCGCACGATCCATTCTAATTCATTAGCACGATCCATTCTAATTCATTCGTACGATCCATTCTAATTCATTAATACGATCCATTCTAATTCATTCGCACGAATGTATCCATTCTAATTCATTAATACGATCCAATCTAATTCATTCATACGAATGAATTAGAATGGATACATTCATGCAAAACAAATAAAATGGATTGTATGAATGAATAAGAATGGATCGTGTGAATGAATTAGAATGGATCATACGAATGAATTAGAATGGATACATTCGTGCGAATGAATTAGAATGGATCGTGCGAATGAATTAGAATGGATCGTACGAATGAATTAGAATGGATCGTACGAATGAATTAGAATGGATCGTGCGAATGAATTAGAATGGATCGTAAGAATGAATTAGAATGGATCGTATGAATGAATTAGATTGGATCGTATTAATGAATTAGAATGGATCGTACGAATAAATTAGAATAGATCGTACGAATGAATTAGAATGGATACGAATGGATCGTACGAATGAGTAAGAATGGATCGTACGAATGAAATAGAATGGATTGTACGATTGAATTAGAATGGATATATTCGTGCGAATGAATTCGGATAAATAAATCGTACGGATGAAATAGAATAGATCGTACGGATAAATAAATTTGGATCGTGCTAATGAATTAGAATGGATCGTACGAATGAATTAGAATGGATCGTACTAATGAATTAGAATAGATTGTGCGAATGAATTAGAATAGATCGTACGAATGAATTAGAAAGGATATATTCGTGCGAATGAATTAGAATAGATCGTATGAATGAATTAGATTGGATCGTATTAATGAATTAGAATGGATCATGCGAATGAATTAGTATGGATCGTACGAATGAATTAGAATGGATAGATTCGTGCGAATGAATTAGAATGGATCATATGAATGAATTAGAATGGATCGTACGAATGAATGCGAATGGATCGTGCGAATGAATTAGAATGGATTGTACGAAGAATTAGAATGGATCGTACGAATGAATTAGAATAGATTGTGCGAATGAATTAGAATGGATCGTACGAATGAATTTAAATGGATAAATTCGTGCAAATGAATTAGAATGGATTGTATGAATGAATTAGATTGGATCGTATAAATGAATTAGAATGGATCGTACGAATGAATTAGAATAGATCGTACGAATAAATTAGAATGGATACGAATGGATCGTACGAATGAGTAAGAATGGATCGTACGAATGAAATAGAATGGATTGTACGAATGAATTAGAATGGATACATTCGTGCGAATGAATTAGGACGGATCGTATGAATGAATTAGAATAGATTGTGCGAATGAATTAGAATGGATCGTACGAATGAATTAGAATGGATACATTCATGCGAATGGATTAGAATGGATCGTATGAATGAATTAGAATGGATCGTATGAGTGAATTAGAATGGATACGAAGGAATTAGAATGGATCATACGAAGGAATTAGAATGGAGAATGGATCGTGCGAATGAATTAGAATGGATCGTGCGAAAAGAATGGATCGTACGAATGAAATAGAATAGATCGTACGGATAAATGAATTTGGATCGTGCTAATGAATTAGAATGGATCGTACGAATGAATTAGAATGGATCGTACTAATGAATTAGAATAGATTGTGCGAATGAATTAGAATGGATCATACGAATGAATTAGAAAGGATATATTCGTGTAAATGAATTTGAATAGATCGTATGAATGAATTAGATTGGATCGTATTAATGAATTAGAATGGATCGTGCGAATGAATTAGAATGGATCGTGCGAATGAATTAGAATGGATCGTACGAATGAATTAGAATCGATCGTACGAATGAATTAGAATGGATCATGCGAATGAATTAGAATGGATCGTGCGAATGAATTAGAATGGATCGTACGAATGAAATAGAATGGATTGGACGAATGAGATAGAATGGATCGTACGAATGAATTAGAATGGATACATTCATGCGAATGAATTAGAATGGATCATACGAATGAATTAGAATGGATTCATTCGTGGGAATGAATTAGAATGGATCGTACGAATGAGTAAGAATGGATCGTACGAATGAATTAGAATGGATTGAATTAGAATGAATCGTACGAATGAATTAGAATAGATCGTACGAATGAATTAGAATGGATTGAATTAGAATTAATCGTACGAATGAATTAGAATAAATCATACCGTACGAATGAATTAGAATGGATCATACGAAGGAATTAGAATGGATCGTACGAATGAATTAGAATGGATCGTACGAATGAATTAGAATGGATCGTACGAAGGAATTAGAATGGATCGTACGAAGGAATTAGAATGGATAGTACGAATGAATTAGAATGGATACCTTTGTGCAAATGAATTAGAATGGATCGTACGAATGAGTAAGAATGTATCGTACGAATGAAATAGAATGGATCGTATGAATGAATTAGAATGGATCGTGCGAATGAATTAGAATGGATCGTACGAATGAATTAGAATAGATGGTGCGAATGAATTAGAATGGATCGTACGAATGAATTAGAATGGATCGTACGAATGAATTAGAATGGATCGTATGAATGAATTAGAATGGATCATGCGAATGAATTAGAATGGATCGTACGAATGAATTAGAATATGGATCGTACGAAGGAATTAGAATGGATCGTACGAATGAATTCGAATGTATCCTTTCTAATTCATTCGTACGATCCATTCTAATTCCTTCGTACGATCCATTCTAATTCATTCGTACGATCCATTCTATTTCATTCATACGATCCATTCTAATTCATTCATACGATCTATTCTAATTCTTTTGCACGAATGTATCCATTCTAATTTATTCGTACGATCCATTCTAATTCATTCGCACGATCTATTCTAATTCATTCATACAATCCATTCTAATTCTTTTGCACGAATGTATCCATTCTAATTCATTCGTTCGATCCATTCTAATTCCTTCGTACGATCCATTCTAATTCATTCGCACGATCCATTCGAATTCACTCAAACGATCCATTCTAATTCATTCATATGATCCATTCTAATTCATTCGCACGAATGTATCCATTCTAATTCATTCGTACGATCAATTCTAATTCATTTGTACGAATGTATCCACTCTAATTCATTCATACGATCCATTCTAATTCATTCGCACGAATGTATCCATTCCAATTCATTCGTACGATCCATTCTAATTCATTCGCACAATCTATTCAAATTCATTCGTACGATCAATTCTAATTCATTAGCATGATCCATTCTAATTCATTCGTACGATCTATTCTATTTCATTCGTACAATCCATTCTTACTCAATCGTATGATCCATTCTAATCAATTCGCACAATCTATTCAAATTCATTCGTACGATCCATTCTATTTTATTCGTACGATCCATTCTAATTCATACGATCCATTCTATTTCATTCATACGATCCATTTTAATTCATTTGCACGATCCATTCTAATTCATTCGTACGATCCATTCTATTTCATTCGTACGATCCATTCTAATTCATACGATCCATTCTATTTCATTCATACGATCCATTTTAATTCATTCGCACGATCCATTCTAATTCATTCATACGATCCATTCTAATTCATTCGTACGATCCATTCTAATTTCTTCGTATGATCAATTCTAATTCCTTCGTACGATCCATTCTAATTCCTTCGTACGATCCATTCAAATTCATTCGCACGAATCTATCCATTCTAATTCATTCGTACGATCCATTCTAATTCATTCGCACGATCCATTCTAATTCATTAATACGATCCAACCTAATTCATTCATGCGATCTATTCTAATTCATTTGCACGAATATATCCTTTCTAATTCATTCGTACGATCCATTCTAATTCATTCGCACAATCTATTCTAATTCATTAGTACGATCCATTCTAATTCATTCGTACGATCCATTCTAATTCATTAGCACGATCCAAATTCATTTATCCGTACGATCTATTCTATTTCATTCGTACGATCCATTCTTATCGCACGATCCATTCTAATTCATTCGCACGATCCATTCTCCATTCTAATTCCTTCGTACGATCCATTCTAATTCCTTCATACGATCCATTCTAATTCATTCGTACGATCCATTCTAATTCATTCGTACGATCCATTCTAATTCCTTCGTATGATCCATTCTAATTCATTCGTACGGTATGATTCATTCTAATTCATTCGTACGATTCATTCCAATTCAATCCATTCTAATTCATTCGTACGATCCATTCTAATTCATTTGTACGATCCATTCTAATTCATTCGTACGATCCAATCTAATTCATTTGTACGATCCATTCTAATTCATTCGTACGATTCATTCTAATTCAATCCATTCTAATTCATTCGTACGATCCATTACTCATTCGTACGATCCATTCTAACTCATTCGCACGAATGAATCCATTCTAATTCATTCGTATGATCCATTCTAATTCATTCGTATGAATGTATCGATTCTAATTCATTCGTACGATCCATTCTATCTCATTCGTACAATCCATTCTATTTCATTCGTACGATCCATTCTAATTCATTCGCACGATCCATTCTAAGTCATTCGCACGATCTATTCTAATTCATTAGCACGATCATTCATACGAATGAATTAGAATGTATCGTATGAATGAATTAGAATGGATCATATGAATGAATTAGAATGGATTGTACGAATGAAATAGAATAGATCGTACGAATGAATTAGAATGGATCGTGCGAATGAATTAGAATGGATCGTGCGAATGAATTAGAATGGATCGTACGAATGAATTAGAATGGATCGTATGAATGAATTAGAATGGACCATACGAATGAATTAGAATGGATGCATTCGGGTGAATGAATTAGAATGGATCGTGCGAATGAATTAGAATGGATCGTACGAAGGAATTAGAATGGATCGTACGAAGGAATTAGAATGAATACCTTCGTGCAAATGAATTAGAATGGATCGTACGAATGAGTAAGAATGGATTGTACGAATGAAATAGAATGGATCGTATGAATGAATTAGAATGGATCGTGCGAATGAATTAGAATGGATCGTACGAATGAATTAGAATAGATTGTGCGAATGAATTAGATTGGATCGTACGAATGAATTAGAATGGATCGTACGAATGAATTAGAATGGATCGTATGAATGAATTAGAATGGATCGTGCGAATGAATTAGAATGGATCGTACGAATGAAATAGAATGGATTCGCACGAATGTATCCATTCTAATTCATTCGTACGTTCGATTCTAATTCAATCGTACAATCCATTCTAATTCATTCGCACGATCCATTCGCATTCACTCAAACGATCCATTCTAATTCATTCATATGATCCATTCTAATTCATTCGCACGAATGTATCCATTCTAATTCATTCGTACGATCCATTCTAATTCATTTGTACGAATGTATCCACTGTAGTTTATTCATACGATCCATTCTAATTCTTTCGCACGAATGTATCCATTCCAATTCATTCGTACGATCTATTCTAATTCATTCGCACAATCTATTCTAATTCATTCGTACGATCTATTCTAATTCATTAGCATGATCCATTCTAATTCATTCGTACGATCTATTCTATTTCATTCGTACAATCCATTCTTACTCAATCGTATGATCCATTCTAATCCATTCGCACAATCTATTCTAATTCATTCGTACGATCCATTCTATTTCATTCGTACGATCCATTCGAATTCATACAATCCATTATATTTCATTCATACGATCCATTTTAATTCATTCGCACGATCCATTCTAATTCATTCATACGATCCATTCTAATTCATTCGTACGATCCATTCTAATTTCTTCGTATGATCTATTCTAATTCCTTCGTACGATCCATTCTAATTCCTTCGTACGATCTATTCAAATTCATTCGCACGAATCTATCCATTCTAATTCATTCGTACGATCCATTCTAATTCATTCACACGATCCATTCTAATTCATTAATTCGATCCAATCTAATTCATTCATACGATCTATTCTAATTCATTCGCACGAATATATCCTTTCTAATTCATTTGTACGATCCAAATTCATTTATCCGTACAATCTATTCTATTTCATTCGTACGATCCATTCTTATCGTACGATCCATTCTAATTCAATCCATTCTAATTCATTCGTACGATCCATTCTAATTCATTCGTACGATCCATTCTAATTCATTCGTACGATTCATTCTAATTCAATCCATTCTAATTCATTCGTACGATCCATTCTAATTCATTCGTACGATCCATTCTTACTTATTCGTACGATCCATTCGTATCCTTTCTAATTCATTCGTACGATCCATTCTAATTCCTTCGTACGATCCATTCTAATTCATTCGTACGATCCATTCTAATTCATTCGCACGATCCATTCTAATTCATTCGTACGATCCATTCTATTTCATTCATACGATCCATTCTAATTCATTCATACGATCTATTCTAATTCTTTCGCACGAATGTATCCATTCTAATTCATTCGTACGATCCATTCTAATTAATTCGCACGATCTATTCTAATTCATTCATACAATCCATTCTAAATCTTTTGCACGAATGTATCCATTCTAATTCATTCGTTCGATCCATTCTAATTCATTCGTACGATCCATTCTAATTGATTCGCACGATCCATTCTAATTCATGCATACGATCCAATCTAATTCATTCATATGATCCATTCTAATTCATTCGCACGAATGTATCCATTCTAATTCATTCGTACATGTATGAATGAATTAGAATGGATCGTACGAATGAATTAGAGTTGATACATTCGTGCGAATGAATAAGAATGGATCGTACGAATGAATTAGATTGGATCGTATGAATGAATTATAATGGATCATGCGAATGAATTAGAATAGATCATACGAATGAATTAAAATAGATCGTACGAATGAATTAGAATGGATACATTCGTGCAAAAGAATTAGAATGGATTGTATGAATGAATTAGAATGGATCGTGCGATTGAATTAGAATGGATACATTCGTGCGAATGAATTAGAATGGATCGTATGAATGAATTAGATTGGATCGTATGAATGAATTAGAATAGATCGTATGAATGAATTAGAATGGATCATACGAATGAATTAGAATGGATCGTACGAATGAAATAGAATGGATTGTACGAATGAGATAGAATGGATCGTACGAATGAATTAGAATGGATACATTCATGCGAATGAATTAGAATGGATCATACGAATGAATTAGAATGGATTCATTCGTGCGAATGAATTAGAATGGATCGTACGAATGAGTAAGAATGGATCGTACGAATGAATTAGAATGGATTGAATTAGAATGAATCGTACAAATGAATTAGAATGGATCGTACGAATGAATTAGAATAGATCGTACGAATGAATTAGAATGGATTGAATTAGAATGAATCGTACGAATGAATTAGAATGAATCATACCGTACGAATGAATTAGAATGGATCATACGAAGGAATTAGAATGGATCGTACGAATGAATTAGAATGGATTGTACGAAGGAATTGGAATGGATCGTACGAAGGAATTAGAATGGATAGTACGAATGAATTAGAATGGATACCTTCGTGCAAATGAATTAGAATGGATCGTACGAATGAGTAAGAATGGATCGTACGAATGAAATAGAATGGATCGTATGAATGAATTAGAATGGATCGTGCGAATGAATTAGAATGGATCGTACGAATGAATTAGAATAGATTGTGCGAATGAATTAGAATGGATCGTAGGAATGAATTAGAATGGATCGTACGAATGAATTAGAATGGATTGAATTAGAATGAATCGTACGAATGAATTAGAATGAATCATGCCATACGAATGAATTAGAATGGATCATACGAAGGAATTAGAATGGATCGTACGAATGAATTAGAATGGATCGTACGAATGAATTAGAATGGATCGTACGAAGGAATTATAATGGATCGTACGAAGGAATTAGAATGGATAGTACGAATGAATTAGAATGGATACCTTCGTGCAAATGAATTAGAATGGATCGTACGAATGAGTAAGAATGGATCGTACGAATGAAATAGAATGGATCGTATGAATGAATTAGAATGGATCGTGCGAATGAATTAGAATGGATCGTACGAATGAATTAGAATAGATTGTGCGAATGAATTAGAATGGATCGTACGAATGAATTAGAATGGATCGTACGAATGAATTAGAATGGATCGTATGAATGAATTAGAATGGATCGTGCGAATGAATTAGAATGGATCGTACGAATGAATTAGAATATGGATCGTACGAATGAATTAGAATGGATCGTATGAATGAATTAGAATGGATCGTACGAATGAATTAGAATGGATCGTATGAATGAATTAGAATGGATCGTGCGAATAAATTAGAATGGATCGTATGAATGAATTAGAAAAGATTGTGCGAATAAAATAGAATGGATTGTACGAATGAGATAGAATGGATCGTACGAATGAATTAGAATGGATACATTTATGCTAATGAATTAGAATGGATCATACGAATGAATTAGAATGGATTCATTCGTGCGAATGAATTAGAATGGATCGTACGAATGAGTAAGAATGGATCATACGAATGAATTAGAATGGATTGAATTAGAATGAATTGTACGAATGAATTAGAATGGATCGTACGAATGAATTAGAATGGATCATACGAATGAATTAGAATGGATTGAATTAGAATGAATCGTACGAATGAATTAGAATGAATCATACCGTACGAATGAATTAGAATGGATCATACGAAGGAATTAGAATGGATCGTACGAATGAATTAGAATGGATCGTACGAATGAATTAGAATGGATCGTACGAAGGAATTAGAATGGATAGTACGAATGAATTAGAATGGATACCTTCGTGCAAATGAATTAGAATGGATCGTACGAATGAGTAAGAATGGATCGTACGATTAAAATAGAATGGATCGTATGAATGAATTAGAATGGATCGTGCGAATGAATTAGAATGGATCGTACGAATGAAATAGAATAGATTGTGCGAATGAATTAGAATTGATCGTACGAATGAATTAGAATGGATCGTACGAATGAATTAGAATAGATTATGCGAATGAATTAGAATGGATCGTATGAATTAGAATTGATCGTACGAATGAATTAGAATGGATCATACGAAGGATTTAGAATGGATCGTACGAATGAATTAGAATGGATCGTACGAATGAATTAGAATGGATCGTACGAATGAATTAGAATGGATTGTATGAATGAATTAGAATGGATCGTGCGAATGAATTAGAATAGATCGTACGAATGAAATAGAATGGATTCGCACGAATGTATCCATTCTAATTCATTCGTACGATCCATTCTAATTCATTCGTACAATCCATTCTAATTCATTCGCACGATCCATTCGCATTCACTCAAACGATCCATTCTAATTCATTCATATGATCCATTCTAATTCATTCGCACGAATGTATCCATTCTAATTCATTCGTACGATCCATTCTAATTCATTTGTACGAATGTGTCCACTCTAATTCATTCATACGATCCATTCTAATTCATTCGCATGAATGTTTCCATTCCAATTCATTCGTACGATGCATTCTAATTCATTCGCACAATCTATTCTAATTCATTCGTACGATCAATTCTAATTCATTAGCATGATCCATTCTAATTCATTCATACGATCTATTCTATTTCATTCGTACAATCCATTCTTACTCAATCGTATGATCCATTCTAATCCATTCGCACAATCTATTCTAATTCATTCGTACGATCCATTCTATTTCATTTGTACGATCCATTCTAATTCATACGATCCATTCTATTTCATTCATACGATCCATTTTAATTCATTCGCACGATCCATTCTAATTCATTCATACGATCCATTCTAATTCATTCGTACGATCCATTCTAATTTCTTCGTATGATCTATTCTAATTCCTTCGTACGATCCATTCTAATTCCTTCGTACGATCCATTCAAATTCATTCGCACGAATCTATCCATTCTAATTCATTCGTACGATCCATTCTAATTCATTCGCACGATCCATTCTAATTCATTAATACGATCCAATCTAATTCATTCATACGATCTATTCTAATTCATTCGCACGAATATATCCTTTCTAATTCATTCGTACGATCCATTCTAATTCATTCGCACAATCTATTCTAATTCATTAGTACGATCCATTCTAATTCATTCGTACGATCCATTCTAATTCATTAGCACGATCCAAATTCATTTATCCGTACGATCTATTGTATTTCATTCGTACGATCCATTCTTATCGTACGATCCATTCTCCATTCTAATTCCTTCGTACGATCCATTCTAATTCCTTCGTATCCATTCTAATTCACTCATACGATCCATTCTAATTCATTCATACGATCTATTCTAATTCATTCGCATGAATGTATCCATTCTAATTCATTCGTACGATCCATTCTAATTCATTCGCACAATCTATTCTAATTCATTCATACGATCCATCCTAATTCATTCGCACGAATGTATCCATTCTAATTCATTCGTACAATCCATTCTATTTCATTCGTACGATCCATTCTTACTCATTCGTACGATCCATTCGTATCCATTCTAATTCATTCGTACGATCTATTCTAATTCATTCGTACGATCCATTCTAATTCATTAATACGATCCAATCTAATTCATTCATACGATCCATTCTAATTCATTCGTACGATCCATGTATGGGTCATCAGATCCAGGTCACATATGGGTCATCGGACCCTGGTTGCACATGAGTCATCAGACACGAGGTATACATAGGTCATCAACCCTGGTTAACTATGGTTCATCAGACCCCGGTTCACATAGGTCATTAGACCCTTATTAGGCATGGGTCATTCAACCCTAGTCATGGAATCTATTTGAAACCTCTAACGGAAGTAGGATTCAATATTTGCATTAGTAGCAGGTATGATATTTGCATAACGTAAGATATGGGGGAACTCGGTCCCAGAATAAGTCCGACTCTTAAAAGGGAATGTCTCACAAGCCTCTGTGTGCCCTAAGTCTAAAAGGGTACTCACTGGTTTCTAGTAACATAGTTGGCTAGGTTTTTGAGATTTTGAACCTGTTATTGCTAGTCTCGTGACAATCAAGCCCGGAACACTAGTTTTGTTATCAATGCAAGATCGACTAAATAGGGACCCATAATAGGGTATTTTGGTAATTTTATATTTTTGAGATCGTCCAACCGTTAGTGGGTAGATCTCGTCAAACTTTTCGTGTCGCTGCCATTTTCGACAGCTTACGACCCCGGATAACGAATCAGTGATTAAACCAATATTGGTCAAACCGGGCACCAAATAAGGGCATTTTAGTAATTGTGATTAGTAGGTGTCGACCTACAGCCAACAGTTAGGTTTCATGATTTGGAGTCCAACGCTGCTAGTTTCATGGCAATCGGAGTTCGGATCGGCTAGTTACTACCAGCTTAAGAATGGTTAGACCGGACCCCATTAGGGGCATTCTGGTAATTACGTTCGGTGGTTGTCAACCCAACGTCAATGGGTCGGTACTGGAGAACCGAGTCCATTGCCGCCAGTTTCGCCGAATTCCGACTTCGGACGACGAAATGGTGGTCGGGACAATTTCGAAACTATGCACTACGGAATGATAAGGTTTGCTATTTAAGTGGGTCCCACACACTTAAGTGGGGTCCACTCATTTAAGTGGGATCAGTAGGGCCTCCTCCAAGGTAGGGGCCACTATTTAAAATTTAAATATTTAAATATTGATAAATTATATAATATTACTTGAATGCCCACTAGGGGCATTCAAATTTACAAAACCCACCCCTCCATTGTTACAACGAGCTTGGGAGGGGGTTTTCGCGATGCTCCCGAATCTCGCACGGGGTCAACCGGCCTCGCCGTCGGCGGTGATCCGAAGAGGGCGCTAGGGAGAGCGGCCCAGAACCCTCCATGCGAGCCGGGGCGGCCTAGTTCCTAGCCGGTGGGATCCGGAAAATGACCCGGAGTTGGGCGGTTTCGAAGCAACTAAGAGGTGCACAGGGGCTTGCCTCGGGTGGGGTTCGTGGAGGTCGTCGGCACCGTCTCCGTCGCTGCAGGTACTCCGCGTGCCGAGGAGGACATGGTGGCGGGGTCGGGGAGTCACCAGTGCGGAGGAGCCGCCGCTGCAGCCACCGCGCGCCTCCCTCTCCTCTCCTCTCCTTCTTCTTCTTCCTCTCTCCTCTAGTTTCTCTCTTTCTTCTCTCTTTTCCTCTCTTTCTCTCTCTTCTGTTGACCGGAAATGGGGGAGGGGCTCGCCGGGGTCGCCGACATCACTGCGACGGAGGAGGAGGCCGGGATTCCCCGCCGCCGCCGCCGCTTGCTGCTGCTCCGCCTCCCCTTCTCTTCTCTGATCTCTCTCTTCCTCTTTCTCTCTCTTTCTTTCCCTCTTCTTTCTCTCTGGTTTCTCCTTCTTTTCCTCTTCTCTCTCCCGAACTCTCTCTCTTTCTATCTGGTTTTTCCCACCGGGTGAGGGAGCCGGGGAGTGGGGTTAGGTTTAAAGGGTGAGGGGGAGAGGGCTTGGTGTCAACGGGGTGATGGGAGAGGGGGTGACGTCTGATGGGAGAGGGGGCCGGGTTTGGTGGATCTGGTCCCCTCTCTCTCTCTCTCTCCATTTCTCTCCATTCCCTCTCCAACTCTCTCTCACTCCATTTCCCCAATTCTCTCTCCAATTCCCACACTCTCTCTCTCTCCATTTGTCTTTCCATTCCTTTCCATTCCTCTCTTTCTAGGTTTGGGGCCGGCCGGGTAGCCCAGAGAACAGGGCGCTGGGGCATGGGCTCATGGGTCCGGGCATCAAGACGATGAGGCTATTTGTTAATTTTATAAGCCGACGATCGCGGAATCAGTGGTTAGGATTCGTCGAATGCTACAAGGCTCGAACACGATACGCACGTAAATGGCACAATGACTTGTGGAAAAGGTCACCCCACGACGTCCATACCAAGAGTCGAAGAAGGGACCTCTTCAACAGGAGCGAGAGAGGATACCATCGAGCCATGAGCTCGTTGGTTTTGTCCCTTACCGGCTGAATAAGGCCTAGGTTAGCTAAGTGACCCGAATGGTCGATTTGACCCACCTAGAGGTTGTTCGGACATTTGGGTGGGTTCACGAGCAAGTTCGGCCAACCAACTTGGTCGTGAACCAATTGTCCACTAACACGGTTATCGAGGACTGCCTAGTAAATAATAATCAGTCATATCTTCTAAACCGTAAGTCTGATCTTTGCCCGGGACCTGCCGTTGGAAAGATCTCAACGGTATGGACCTAACGATTTAGGTTTGGCCGGGTTTTACTCACACGATCATCCTATATGATGGAAATGACAAAAACAAACATCAGGGCGCAACTCTTCTACCGTGCGTCAGAAAGTCCCAAAAATATCCGTTGGTAAGGTCTCAACGAGACAAACTCACTGGTACAATTTCATAGGGTTTCGATTACCCGATTGATCACATTGAAAATTTATGTCGAAAACTATCTACTATCATAACTTTTCATACAGATGCTTGTTTGACGCGCGGGACGCGCCAAAGCGGAGGTATCGAAGATACGGACAAACGTATCGTAAAACATTTCTGGAGTTTACGTAAAACAAAACCAGAAACGAAGGAAAACAAAAACATTCGATAAAAAGATAAATATACATTAAAATATTTATAAAGGCATCCTTACATTTCACATGGATCATCATATATATATTAATACATTTATTACATCATTTATTCTTAAATAATAGAGGAGGAATTTTAGGGATCTTACAGTGCGAATGAATTAGAATGGATTGTACGAATGAATTAGAATGGATCGTACGAATGAATTAGAATGGATACATTCGTGCGAATCCATTCTATTTCATTCGTACGATCCATTCTAATTCATTCGCACAATCCATTCTAATTCATTCATACGATCCATTCTAATTCATTCGTACGATCCATTCTAATTCATTCGCACAATCTATTCTAATTCATTCGTATGATCCATTCTAATTCATTCGCACGATCCATTCTAATTCATTCATACGATCCATTCTATTTTATTCGTACGATCCATTCTTACTCATTCGTACGATCCATTCTAATTCATTTGCATGAAGGTATCTATTCTAATTCATTCGTACTATCCATTCTAATTACTTCATACGATCCATTCTAATTCCTTCGTACGATCCATTCTAATTCATTCGTACGATCCATTCTAATTCCTTCGTATGATCCATTCTAATTCATTCGTACGGTATGATTCATTCTAATTCATTCGTACGATTCATTCTAATTCAATCCATTCTAATTCATTCGTACGATCCATTCTAATTCATTCGTACGATCCATTCTAATTCCTTCGTACGATCCAGTCTAATACGATACATTCGTGCGAATGAATTAGAATGGATCGTATGAATGAATTAGATTGGATCGTATGAATGAATTAGAATGGATCGTGCGAATGAAATAGAATGGATCGTACGAATGAATTAGAACGGATCGTACGAATGAATTAGAATGGATCGTACAAATGAATTAGAATGGATCGTATGAATTAGAATGGATCGTACGAAGGAATTAGAATGGATCGTATGAATGAATTAGATTGGATCGTATTAATGAATTTGAATGGATCGTATGAATGAATTAGATTGGATCATATGAATGAATTAGAATGGATCTTGCGAATGAATTAGAATGGATCATACGAATGAAATAGAATGGATTGTATGAATGAATTAGAATAGATCGCGCGAATGAATTAGAATGGATCGTACGAATGAATTAGAATGGATCATATGAATGAATTAGAATGGATCGTACGTATGAATTAGAATGGATCGTGCGAATGAATTAGAATGGATCGTATGAATGAATTAGAGTTGATACATTCGTACGAAGGAATTAGAATGGATCGTACGAATGAATTAGAATGGATTATATGAATGAATTAGAATGGATCGTACGAATGAATTAGAATGGATACATTCGTGCGAATGAATTAGAATGGATTGTACGAATAAATTAGAATGGATCGTACGAATGAATTAGAATAGATTGTACGAATGAATTAGAATGGATCGTACGTCTAATTCATTCGTACGATCCATTCTAATTCATTCATACAATCCATTCTACTTCTTTTGCACGAATGTATCCATTCTAATTCATTCGTACGATCCATTCTAATTCCTTCGTACGATCCATTCTAACTCCTTCGTACGATCCATTCTAATTCATTCCCATGAATGTATCCATTCTAATTGATACGTACGATCCATTCTATTTCATTCGTATGATCCATTCTTACTCATTCGTACGATCCAATCTAATTCATTCATACGATCCATTCTACGATCCATTCTAATTCATTCGTACGTTCCATTCTAATTCATTAGCACGATCAATGCTATATCATTCGCACGAATCCATTCTAATTCATTCGTACGATCCATTCTAATTCATTCGCACGAATGAATCCATTCTAATTCATTCGTACAATCCATTCTATTTCATTTGTACGATCCATTCTTACTCATTCGTAAGATCCATTCTAATTCATTGGCACGAATGTATCCATTCTAATTCATTCGTACGATCCACTCTAATTCATTCGTACGATCCATTCCAATTCATTCTAATTCTAATTCATTCGCACGAATGTATCCATTCTAATTCATTCGTACGATCCATTCTAATTCATTCGCACAATCTATTCTAATTCATTCGTACAATCGATTCTAATTCATTCATACGATCCATTCTAATTCATTCGCACGAATGTATCCATTCTAATTCATTCGTACGATCTATTCTAATTCATTCGCACGATCTATTCTATCTCATTCGTACAATCCATTCTATTTCATTCGTACGATCCATTCGAATTCATTCGTACGATTCATTCTAATTCAATCCATTCTAATTCATTCGTACGAATTAGAATTAGAATGGATCGTACGAATGAATTAGAATGGATCGTACGAATGAATTAGAATGGATCGTACGAATGAATTAGAATAGATTGAATTAGAATGAATCGTAGGAATGAATTAGAATGAATCATACCGTACGAATGAATTAGAATGGATAATACGAAGGAATTAGAATGGATCGTACGAATGAATTAGAATGGATCGTTCGAATGAATTAGAATAGATTGTGCGAATGAATTAGAATGGATCATACGAATGAATTAGAAAGGATACATTCGTGCGAATGAATTAGAATGGATCGTATGAGTGTGAATGAATTAGAATGGATCGTGCGAATGAATTAGAATGGATCGTATTAATGAATTAAAATGGATCGTGCGAATGAATTAGAATGGATCGTACGAATGAGTAAGAATGGATCGTGCGAATGAATTAGAATGGATCATATGAATGAATTAGAATGGATAGTATGAATGAATTAGAATGGATCGTTCGAATAAATTAGAATGGATCGTATGAATAAATTAGAATAGATTGTGCGAATGAATTAGAATGGATCGTACGAATGAATTAGAATGGATACATTCGTGCGAATGAATTAGAATGGATCGTATGAATGAATTAGAATCGATCGTACGAATGAATTAGAATGGATCATGCGAATGAATTAGAATGGATCGTGCGAATGAATTAGAATGGATCGTACGAATGAAATAGAATGGATTGTACGAATGAGATAGAATGGATCGTACGAATGAATTAGAATGGATACATTCATGCGAATGAATTAGAATGGATCATACGAATGAATTAGAATGGATTCATTCGTGCGAATGAATTAGAATGGATCGTACGAATGAGTAAGAATGGATCGTACGAATGAATTAGAATGGATTGAATTAGAATGAATCATACGAATGAATTAGAATGGATCGTACGAATGAATTAGAATGGATCGTACGAATGAATTAGAATGGATTGAATTAGAATGAATCGTACGAATGAATTAGAATGAATCATACCGTACGAATGAATTAGAATGGATCATACGAAGGAATTAGAATGGATCGTACGAATGAATTAGAATGGATCGTACGAATGAATTAGAATGGATCGTACGAAGGAATTAGAATGGATAGTACGAATGAATTAGAATGGATACCTTCGTGCAAATGAATTAGAATGGATTGTACGAATGAGTAAGAATGGATCGTACGAATGAAATAGAATGGATCGTATGAATGAATTAGAATGGATCGTGCGAATGAATTAGAATGGATCGTACGAATGAATTAGAATAGATTGTGCGAATGAATTAGAATGGATCGTACGAATGAATTAGAATGGATCGTACGAATGAATTAGAATGGATCGTATGAATGAATTAGAATTGATCGTATGAATGAATTAGATTGGATCGTATTAATGAATTAGAATGGATCGTACGAATGAATTAGAATAGATCGTACGAATGAATTAGAATGGATACGAATGGATCGTACGAATGAGTAAGAATGGATCGTACGAATGAAATAGAATGGATTGTATGAATGAATTAGAATGGATACATTCGTGCGAATGAATTAGGATGGATCGTATGAATGAATTAGAATAGATTGTGCGAATGAATTAGAATGGATCGTACGAATGAATTAGAATGGATACATTCATGCGAATGAATTAGAATGGATCGTATGAATGAATTAGAATGGATCGTATGAGTGAATTAGAATGGATACGAAGGAATTAGAATGGATCGTACGAAGGAATTAGAATAGAGAATGGATCGTGCGAATGAATTAGAATGGATCGTGCGATAAGAATGGATCGTATGAATGAAATAGAATAGATCGTACGGATAAATGAATTTGGATCGTGCTAATGAATTAGAATGGATCGTATGAATGAATTAGAATGGATCGTACTAATGAATTAGAATAGATTGTGCGAATGAATAAGAATGGATCGTACGAATGAATTAGAAAGGATATATTCGTGCGAATGAATTAGAATAGATCGTATGAATGAATTAGATTGGATCGTATTAATGAATTAGAATGGATCGTGCGAATGAATTAGAATGGATCGTACGAATGAATTAGAATGGATAGATTCGTGCGAATGAATTTGAATGGATCGTACGAAGGAATTAGAATGGATCGTACGAAGGAATTAGAATAGATCATACGAAGAAATTAGAATGGATCGTACGAATGAATTAGAATGGATCGTATGAATGAATTAGAATGGATCGTGCGAATGAATTAAAATGGATCGTATGAATGAAATAGAATGGATCGTATGAATTAGAATGGATCGTACGAATGAAATAGAATGGATCGTACGAATGAATTAGAATAGATTGTGCGAATGGATTAGAATGGATCATACGATTGAGTAAGAATGGATTGTACGAATGAAATAGAATAGATCGTACGAATGAATTAGAATGGATCATGCTAATGAATTAGAATTGATCGTACGAATGAATTAGAATAGATTGTGCGAATGAATTAGAATGGATCGTACGAATGAATTGGAATGGATACATTCGTGCGAATAAATTAGAATGGATCGTATGAATGAATTAGAGTGGATACATTCATACAAATGAATTAGAATGGATCGTACGAATGAATTAGAATGGATACATTCGTGCGAATGAATTAGAATGGATCATATGAATGAATTAGAATGGATCGTTTGAGTGAATTCGAATGGATCATGCGAATGAATTAGAATGGATTGTACGAATGAATTAGAATGGATCGTACGAATGAATTAGAATGGATACATTCGTGCGAATCCATTCTATTTCATTCGTACGATCCATTCTAATTCATTCGCACGATCCATTCTAATTCATTCATACGATCCATTCTAATTCATTCGTACGATCCATTCTAATTCATTCGTACGATCCATTCTAATTCATTCGCACAATCTATTCTAATTCATTCGTACGATCCATTCTAATTCATTCGCACGATCCATTCTAATTCATTCATACGATCCATTCTATTTCATTCGTACGATCCATTCTTACTCATTCGTACAATCCATTCTAATTCATTTGCACGAAGGTATCCATTCTAATTCATTCGTACTATCCATTCTAATTCCTTCGTACGATCCATTCTAATTCCTTCGTACGATCCATTCTAATTCGTTCGTACGATCCATTCTAATTCATTCGTACGATCCATTCTAATTCCTTCGTATGATCCATTCTAATTCATTCGTACGGTATGATTCATTCTAATTCATTCGTACGATTCATTCTAATTCAATCCATTCTAATTCATTCGTATGATACATTCTTACTCATTCGTACGATCCATTTTAATTCATTCGCACGAATGAATCCATTCTAATTCATTCGTATGATCCATTCTAATACATTCGCATGAATGTATCCATTCTAATTAATTCGTACGATCAATTCTATCTCATTCGTATAATCCATTCTATTTCATTCGTACGATCCATTCTAATTCATTCGCACGAACCATTCTAATTCATTCGCATGATCCATTCTAATTCATTCGTACGATCGATTCTAATTCATTCATACGATCCATTCAAATTCATTCGCACGAATGTATCCATTCTAATTCATTCGTACGATCCATTCTAATTCATTCGCACAATCTATTCTAATTCATTCATACGATCCATTCTAATTTATTCGCACGATCCATTCTAATTCATTCATACGATCCATTCTAATTCATTCATATGATCCATTCTAATTCATTCGCACGATCCATTCTTACTCATTCGTACGATCCATTCTAATTCATTCTCACGATCCATTCTAATTCATTAATACGATCCATTCTAATTCCTTCGCACGATCTATTCTAATTCATTCACACTCATACGATCTATTGTACGAATGAAATAGAATGGATCGTATGAATGAATTAGAATGGATCGTGCGAATGAATTAGAATGGATCATACGAATGAATTAGAATAGATTGTGCGAATGAATTAGAATGGATCGTACGAATGAATTAGAATGGATCGTACGAATGAATTAGAATAGATTGTGCGAATGAATTAGAATGGATCGTACGAATGAATTAGAATGGATCGTACGAATGAATTAGAATGGATCGTATGAATGAATTAGAATGGATCGCACGAATGAATTAGAATGGATCGTGCGAATGAATTAGAATGGATCGTACGAATGAATTAGAATGGATCGTGCGAATGAATTAGAATGGATCGTACGAATGAATTAGAATGGATCGTACGAATGAATTAGAATGGATCGTTCGAATGAATTAGAATAGATTGTGAGAATGAATTAGAATGGATCGTGCGAATGAATTAGAATGGATCGTGCGAATGAATTAGAATGGATCGTGTGAATGAATTAGAATGGATCGTACGAATGAATTAGAATGGATCGTACGAATGAATTAGAATGGATCGTTCGAATGAATTAGAATAGATTGTGCGAATGAATTAGAATGGATCGTACGAATGAATTAGAAAGGATACATTCGTGCGAATGAATTAGAATGGATCGTATGAGTGTGAATGAATTAGAATGGATCGTGCGAATGAATTAGAATGGATCGTATGAGTGTGAATGAATTAGAATGGATCGTGCGAATGAATTAGATTGGATCGTATTAATGAATTAGAATGGATCGTGCGAATGAATTAGAATGGATCGTACGAATGAGTAAGAATGGATCGTGCGAATGAATTAGAATGGATCATATGAATGAATTAGAATGGATCGTATGAATGAATTAGAATGGATCGTGCGAATAAATTAGAATGGATCGTATGAATGAATTAGAATAGATTGTGCGAATGAATTAGAATGGATCGTACGAATGAATTAGAATGGATACATTCGTGCGAATGAATTAGAATGGATCGTATGAATGAATTAGAATCGATCGTACGAATGAATTAGAATGGATCATGCGAATGAATTAGAATGGATCGTGCGAATGAATTAGAATGGATCGTACGAATGAAATAGAATGGATTGTACGAATGAGATAGAATAGATCGTACGAATGAATTAGAATGGATACATTCATGCGAATGAATTAGAATGGATCATACGAATGAATTAGAATGGATTCATTCGTGCGAATGAATTAGAATGGATCGTACAAATGAGTAAGAATGGATCGTACGAATGAATTAGAATGGATTGAATTAGAATGAATCGTACGAATGAATTAGAATGGATCGTACGAATGAATTAGAATGGATCGTACGAATGAATTAGAATGGATTGAATTAGAATGAATCGTACGAATGAATTAGAATGAATCATACCGTACGAATGAATTAGAATGGATCAGACGAAGGAATTAGAATGGATCGTACGAATGAATTAGAATGGATCGTACGAATGAATTAGAATGGATCGTACGAAGGAATTAGAATGGATAGTACGAATGAATTAGAATGGATACCTTCGTGCAAATGAATTAGAATGGATCGTACGAATGAGTAAGAATGGATCGTACGAATGAAATAGAATGGATCGTATGAATGAATTAGAATGGATCGTGCGAATGAATTAGAATGGATCGTACGAATGAATTAGAATAGATCGTGCGAATGAATTAGAATGGATCGTACGAATGAATTAGAATGGATCGTACGAATGAATTAGAATGGATCGTGCGAATGAATTAGAATGGATCGTACAAATGAATTAGAATGGATCGTACGAATGAATTAGAATGGATCGTTCGAATGAATTAGAATAGATTGTGCGAATGAATTAGAATGGATCGTACGAATGAATTAGAAAGGATACATTCGTGCGAATGAATTAGAATGGATCGTATGAGTGTGAATGAATTAGAATGGATCGTGCGAATGAATTAGAATGGATCATATTAATGAATTAGAATGGATCGTGCGAATGAATTAGAATGGATCGTACGAATGAGTAAGAATGGATCGTGCGAATGAATTAGAATGGATCATATGAATGAATTAGAATGGATCGTATGAATGAATTAGAATGGATCGTGCGAATAAATTAGAATGGATTGTATGAATGAATTAGAATAGATTGTGCGAATGAAATAGAATGGATCGTACGAATGAATTAGAATGGATACATTCGTGCGAATGAATTAGAATGGATCGTATGAATGAATTAGAATCGATCGTACGAATGAATTAGAATGGATCATGCGAATGAATTAGAATGGATCGTGCGAATGAATTAGAATGGATCGTACAAATGAAATAGAATGGATTGTACGAATGAGATAGAATGGATCGTACGAATGAATTAGAATGGATACATTCATGCGAATGAATTAGAATGGATCATATGAATGAATTAGAATGGATCGTATGAATGAATTAGAATGGATCGTGCGAATAAATTAGAATGGATCGTATGAATGAATTAGAATAGATTGTGCGAATGAATTAGAATGGATCGTACGAATGAAATAGAATGGATTGTACGAATGAATTAGAATGGATACATTCGTGCGAATGAATTAGGATGGATCGTATGAATGAATTAGAATGGATCGTACGAATGAATTAGAATGGATTGAATTAGAATGAATCGTACGAATGAATTAGAATGAATCATACCGTACGAATGAATTAGAATGGATTATACGAAGGAATTAGAATGGATCGTATGAATGAATTAGAATGGATCGTACGAATGAATTAGAATGGATCGTACGAAGGAATTAGAATGGATCGTACGAATGAATTAGAATGGATAGTACGAATGAATTAGAATGGATACCTTCGAGCAAATGAATTAGAATGGATCGTACGAATGAGTAAGAATGGATCGTACGAATGAAATAGAATGAATTAGAATGGATCGTGCGAATGAATTAGAATGGATCGTACGAATGAATTAGAATAGATTGTGCGAATGAATTAGAATGGATCGTACGAATGAATTAGAATGGATCGTACGAATGAATTAGAATGGATCGTATGAATGAATTAGAATGGATCGTGCGAATGAATTAGAATGGATCGTGCGAATGAATTAGAATGGATCGTACGAATGAATTAGAATGGATACATTCGTGCGAAAGAATTAGAATAGATCGTATGAATGAATTAGAATGGATCGTATGAATGAAATAGAATGGATCGTACGAATGAATTAGAATGGATCGTGCGAATGAATTAGAATGGATCGTACGAATGAATTAGAATGGATCGTACGAAGGAATTAGAATGGATCGTACGAATGAATTAGAAAGGATACATTCGAATTCATTCATACGATCCATTCTAATTCCTTCGTACGATCCATATTCTAATTCATTCGCACAATCCATTCTAATTCATTCGCATGATCCATTCTAATTCGTTCATACGATCCATTCTAATTCATTCACACAATCCATTCTAATTCATTCTAATTTATTCATATGTGAGTGGATCGTGTTTTTTCGTGCTAATGAATTAGAAAGGATCGTACGAATGAATTAGAATGGATACATTCGTGCGAAAGAATTAGAATGGATCGTATGAATGAATTAGATTGGATCATATGAATGAATTAGAATGGATCGTACGAATGAATTAGAATGGATCGTGCTAATGAATTAGAATGGATCGTGCGAATGAATTAGAATGGATCGTGCGAATGAATTAGAATGGATCGTACGAATGAATTAGAATGGATCGTACGAATGAATTAGAATGGATCGTTCGAATGAATTAGAATAGATTGTGCGAATGAATTAGAATAGATCGTACGAATGAATTAGAAAGGATACATTCGTGCAAATGAATTAGAATGGATCGTATGAGTGTGAATGAATTAGAATGGATCGTGCGAATGAATTAGAATGGATCGTATTAATGAATTAGAATGGATCGTGCGAATGAATTAGAATGGATCGTACGAATGAGTAAGAATGGATCGTGCGAATGAATTAGAATGGATCATATGAATGAATTAGAATGGATCGTATGAATGAATTAGAATGGATCGTGCGAACAAATTAGAATGGATCGTATGAATGAATTAGAATTGATTGTGCAAATGAATTAGAATGGATCGTACGAATGAATTAGAATGGATACATTCGTGCGAATGAATTAGAATGGATCATATGAATGAATTAGAATCGATCGTACGAATGAATTAGAATGGATCATGCGAATGAATTAGAATGGATCGTGCGAATGAATTAGAATGGATCGTACGAATGAAATAGAATGGATTGTACGAATGAGATAGAATGGATCGTACGAATGAATTAGAATGGATACATTCATGCGAATGAATTAGAATGGATCATACGAATGAATTAGAATGGATTCATTCGTGCGAATGAATTAGAATGGATCGTACGAATGATTAAGAATGGATCGTACGAATGAATTAGAATGGATTGAATTAGAATGAATCGTACGAATGAATTAGAATGGATCGTACGAATGAATTAGAATGGATCGTACGAATGAATTAGAATGTATTGAATTAGAATGAATCATACGAATGAATTAGAATGAATCATATCGTACGAATGAATTAGAATGGATCATACGAAGGAATTAGAATGGATCATACGAATGAATTAGAATGGATCGTATGAATGAATTAGAATGGATCGTATGAAGGAATTAGAATGAATCGTACGAAGGAATTAGAATGGATAGTACGAATGAATTAGAATGGATACCTTCGTGCAAATGAATTAGAATGGATCGTACGAATGAGTAAGAATGGATCGTACGAATGAAATAGAATGGATCGTATGAATGAATTAGAATGGATCGTGCGAATGAATTAGAATGGATCGTACGAATGAATTAGAATAGATTGTGTGAATGAATTAGAATGGATCGTACGAATGAATTAGAATGGATCGTACGAATGAATTAGAATGGATCGTATGAATGAATTAGAATGGATCGTGCGAATGAATTAGAATGGATCGTACGAATAAAAAAGAATGGATTTGCACGAATGTATCCATTCTAATTCATTCGTATGATCCATTCTAATTCATTCGTACAATCCATTCTAATTCATTCGCACGATCCATTCGCATTAGAATGGATTTATTCGTGCAAATGAATTAGAATAGATCATACGAAGAAATTAGAATGGATCGTACGAATGAATTAGAATGGATCGTATTAATGAATTAGAATGGATCGTGTGAATGAATTAAAATGGATCGTATGAATGAAATAGAATGGATCGTATGAATTAGAATAGATCGTACGAATGAAATAGAATGGATCGTACGAATGAATTAGAAAAGATTGTGCGAATGGATTAGAATGGATCATACGATTGAGTAAGAATGGATTGTACGAATGAAATAGAATAGATCGTACGAATGAATTAGAATGGATCCTGCTAATGAATTAGAATTGATCGTACGAATGAAATAGAATAGATTGTGCGAATGAATTAGAATGGATCGTACGAATGAATTGGAATAGATACATTCGTGCGAATGAATTAGAATGGATCGTATGAATGAATTAGAGTGGATACATTCGTACAAATGAATTAGAATGGATCGTACGAATGAATTAGAATGGATACATTCGTGCGAATGAATTAGAATGGATCATATGAATGAATTAGAATGGATCGTTTGAGTGAATGCGAATGGATCGTGCGAATGAATTAGAATGGATTGTACGAATGAATTAGAATGGATCGTACGAATGAATTAGAATGGATACATTCGTGCGAATCCATTCCATTTCATTCGTACGATCCATTCTAATTCATTCGCACGATCCATTCAAATTCATTCATACGATCCATTCTAATTCATTCGTACGATCCATTCTAATTCATTCGTAAGATCCATTCTAATTTATTCGCACAATCTATTCTAATTCATTCGTACGATCCATTCTAATTCATTCGCACGATCCATTCTAATTCATTCATAAGATCCATTCTATTTCATTCGTACGATCCATTCTTACTCATTCGTACGATCCATTCCAATTCATTTGCACGAAGGTATCCATTCTAATTCATTCGTACTATCCATTCTAATTCCTTCGTACGATCCATTCTAATTCCTTCGTACTATCCATTCTAATTCGTTCGTACGATCCATTCTAATTCATTCGTACGATCCATTCTAATTCCTTCATATGATCCATTCTAATTCATTCGTACGGTATGATTCATTCTAATTCATTCGTACGATTCATTCTAATTCAATTCATTCTAATTCATTTGTACGATCCATTCTAATGCATTCGTATGATTCATTCTAATTCAATCCATTCTAATTCATTCGTACGATCCATTCTTACTCATTCGTACGATCCATTCTAATTCATTCGCACGAATGAATCCATTCTAATTCATTTGTATGATCTATTCTAATTCATTCGCATGAATGTATCCATTCTAATTCATTCGTACGATCCATTCTATCTCATTCGTATAATCTATTCTATTTCATTCGTACGATCCATTCTAATTCATTCGCACGATCCATTCTAATTCATTCGCATGATCCATTCTAATTCATTCGTACGATCGATTCTAATTCATTCATACGATCCATTCTAATTCATTCGCACGAATGTACCCATTCTAATTCATTCGTACGATCCATTCTAATTCATTTGCACAATCTATTCTAATTCATTCATACGATCCATTCTAATTTATTCGCACGATCCATTCTAATTCATTCATACGATCCATTCTAATTAATTCATATAATCCATTCTAATTCATTCGCACGATCCATTCTTACTCATTCGTACGATCCATTTTAATTCATTCGCACGATCCATTCTAATTCATTAATACGATCCATTCTAATTCATTCGCACGATCCATTCTAATTCATTCACACTCATACGATCCATTCTAATTCATTCGCACGAATGTATCCTTTCTAATTCATTCGTACGATCCATTCTAATTCATTCGCACAATCTATTCTAATTCATTCGAACGATCCATTCTAATTCATTCGTACAATCCATTCTAATTAATTCACACGATCCATTCGCATTCACTCAAACGACCCATTCTAATTCATTCGTACGATCCATTTTAATTCCTTCGTACGATCCATATTCTAATTAGAATGGATCGTTTGAGTGAATGCGAATGATCGTGCGAATGAATTAGAATGGATTGTACGAATGAATTAGAATGGATCGTACGAATGAATTAGAATGGATACATTCGTGCGAATCCATTCTATTTCATTCGTACGATCCATTCTAATTCATTCCCACGATCCATTCTAATTCATTCATACGATCCATTCTAATTCATTCGTACGATCCATTCTAATTCAGTCGTACGATCCATTCTAATTCATTCGTACGATCCATTCTAATTCATTCGCACAATCTATTCTAATTCATTCGTACGATCCATTCTAATTCATTCGCACGATCCATTCTAATTCATTCATACGATCCATTCTATTTCATTCGTATGATCCATTCTTACTCATTCGTACGATCCATCCTAATTCATTTGCACGAAGGTATCCTTTCTAATTCATTCGTACTATCCATTCTAATTCCTTCGTACGATCCATTCTAATTCCTTCGTACGATCCATTCTAATTCATTCGTACGATCCATTCTAATTCATTCGTACGATCCATTTTAATTCCTTTGTATGATCCATTCTAATTCATTCGTACGGTATGATTCATTCTAATTCTTTCGTACGATTCATTCTAATTCAATCCATTCTAATTCATTCATACGATCCATTCTAATTCATTCGTACGATCCATTCTAATTCATTCGTACGATTCATTCTAATTCAATCCATTCTAATTCATTCATACGATCCATTCTTACTCATTCTTACGATCCATTCTAATTCATTCGCACGAATGAATCCATTCTAATTCATTCGTATGATCCATTCTAATTCATTCGCATGAATGTATCCATTCTAATTCATTCGTACGATCCATTCTGTTTGGGGGAATTTTTCCTGGTCCTTGCGAGCCACCTGTAAGACCAAGAAAAGAGAAACGTGAGAACGGCTGGCTCCCTTAGGAGCGCAGACCCTCCGACGCTCAAGTCAGTCACGGTAGCACAACGGCGAGCTCTTGTACACCAAAGTGGTAGGGAAAGGGATTTCGAACCTGTACTTTGGAGCCTGGGGGTGTGTATTTATAGACATGGGCGACCTATCTAGTTACGACGCGTGGAAGCTGTTTCCGGCACCTTCTAGGCCCCCCACGTGCTGGCTCACGTGGATCTGACAGTCCTTGGTACTTGAGCTCCTGACATTCTTTGTCGTCTAGCTCGCCTGACGAAGTAGTGGGGGACAGCTGCTGCTGTTCTGTTGCCGCCAGGGGAATCTTCTAGAATGTTCAAGTCTAGGAGGTCTCAAACCGACTCTGACGGGCTTCCGTGGACTGCAATCGTCCACGTAGCTTCAGTGGGTTCTCAACACCTGGCAATCTCAGGGAAAAAGCAAAGGCCAGCTCGCCCGATACTGCTCCGTCCTTTTGCCTATATTTATCAAGAGTTGGACCTCGCGGGAGCAACCTCTTCGATAAACAGGGGTCTAGGCGAGCTTCTGGGCGAGCTCGGGCGAGCTCCTACGCGAGCTGGGGGCGCGTCTTCTCCTCCATATCTATCAAGAGTCGGACCTTGCAGGAGCGACCTCTTCGATAAACAGGGGAAGCTTGGCGAGCTCCTTCGCGTTCTTTGTCTAAGCCATTTACCGAACTCGGGCGAGCTCCTTGCGAGCTGTTCGGGCGAGCTCCTTGCGAGCTGTGGGCGAGCTCCTTGCGAGCTGTTCGGATGCATGACGATCTAACTCCCGCTGCTTCTGCCAGCGCGTTCTCGTGCTGGCTGGGCGAGCTCCTGGGCGAGCTCCTGAGCGAGCTTAGGCGAGCTCCTGGGCGAGCTTGGCGAGCTCCTGGGCGAGCTTGGCGAGCTCCTGGGCGAGCTTGGGCGAGCTCCTTCGCGCTCTTTGTCTAAGCCTTTTATCGAATTTGGGCGTGCTCCTGCGGGGTCTGGGAGGGTGCCAGCTCTTGGTGGGGCGAGCTGCACTCAGATACAAGGTGTCCATCCAGCTCCATGTGAAGGCGAGCTCCTGATGGGCTGAGAGGGCGAGCTCCTTGCGAGCTCCTTGCGAGCCTGAAAAGGGGGCACGCTCAGCTTCCGAGGGTTCCAACTCCCGGACGGGCTGTCCAAGATAAGTGGTTTTTGACTACCCCCAACATTACCCCCTCCTGAGGGAGTGATCGAGGAAACTCGACGCTTGCTCAGGAGTCTTAGCGAGCTCCTATCCCTTGTAATGTGCCTGATATCAATGTCTGCTGCAACAGTTTTCTGGCGGGACGGAGATTGTAGGCATGGGCGGCCTGCGCCGTGAGCTCTGACTGCCCGTATTTCGTAAACGCTGGGCGGGCCGGGGGCTTCAGCCACGAGCGATCTCCTTCCGGTGCGAGCTCGTCACACGCGGTCAGGGTCGGCGTCGGGCGAGCTGCGGGCTCCAGCCGTGGGCAATTTGCGCCGAGAGCTTTGACTCAGTACTTTGCAAACGCAGGGCGGGCCGGGAGCGTCAGCCACGAGCGATCTCCTTCCGGTGCGAGCTCGTCACACGCGGTTAGGGTCGGCATCGGGCGAGCTGCGGGCTCTAGCCGTGGGCGATCTGGGCGGCGTGGTCTTTGGCTCGGCGTCTCATGGGTGAGACCTCGAGGACGATGCTGCTATGTCCAAGGAACGCAGCTCTCCGCTACTGCAAGCGTCGGGTGGGCTGGGAGCACCTTCCACGGGCGGCCTCCTTCTGGTGTGAACTAGCCGTGCACAGTCGGGGTCCACACCGGGCGGGCTGCAGATACCTGTCGCAAGCGACCTCGCGTAGGGTCTCCGGGCGATTTACGAGCCACAGCCACGGGTTGGTCCCGGGCGGGCTGTGAGCCATGGTCACTGGTGCTTCTTCTATCTGTGTTCTGCTCAAACTGCTTCCCACTACTGCCATGTGGACAACAAACTGGTGTGGCCTTGTGCCGAAAGTTGTGCCGTGTCTGCCCGTGATGTCACCAGATCGCTCAGCGAGCTAAGCTGCGTGGTATCAGGCCGCGTAAGGTGTCTCCGCCGCGTCTGCCCGTGATGTCACCAGATCGCTCAATGAGCTAAGCTGCGTGGCATCAGGCCGCGCAAGGTGTTTCTGCCGCATCTGCCCGTGATGTCACCAGGTCGCTCAACGAGCTAAGCTGCGTGGCATCAGGCCGCGTAAGGTGTCTCTGCCGCGTCTGCCCGTGATGTCACCAGGTCGCTCAACGAGCTAAGCTGCGTGGCATCAGGCCGCGTAAGGTGTCTCTGCCGCGTCTGCCCGTGATATCACCAGGTCGCTCAACGAGCTAAGCTGCGTGGCATCAGGCCGCGTAAGGTATCTCTGCCGCGTCTGCCCGTGATGTCACCAGGTCGCTCAACGAGCTAAGCTGCGTGGCATCAGGCCGCGTATGGTGTTCTCCCCGACGATCCGAGGACCATACCCCGGACGAGGTAGCTAAATCGATAAAAAATAAATGACATCGCAAAAAGATCGATATGCATGAAAAATTCGATATGTGCGAAATAGTGGGGCCCTATAGCTCGACAAAAATACAAAACGATAGAAATCGAATAAAAACAGAGCGTAAGGGCCAAAGGGTGGAAGTCCAACGAGCGATGAAAGAATCAAAAAGCTAGCTATCCCCTGACCGGTTAAGGATCCTCAGAACCTCGGTTTAGGACTGCCCCGGGAAGCTCAAGGTCGCCCACTGGCTGCCTCTGAGGATCCCGGTCTTGCTTTAAGTCCGCACAACGGCGGACTACCCCGGGAAGCTCAAGGTTGCCCACTGGCTGCCTCTGAGGATCCCGGTCTTGCTTTAAGTCCGCACAACGGCGGACTACCCCGGGAAGCTCAAGGTTGCCCACTGGCTGCCTCTGAGGATCCCGGTCTTGCTTTAAGTCCGCACAACGGCGGACTACCCCGGGAAGCTCAAGGTTGCCCACTGGCTGCCTCTGAGGATCCCGGTCTTGCTTTAAGTTCGCACAACGGCGGACTACCCCGGGAAGCTCAAGGTTGCCCACTGGCTGCCTCTGAGGATCCCGGTCTTGCTTTAAGTCCGCGCAGCGGTGGACTGTTCTTTGAGGACGCTGCTCGTGAGCTGATCGCGTGCGAGCTGTTCGCTGTAAATTTCTACTGAGCACAGATTTGAATTTGTCCAAGCATACTATCGCACAAAATGGTTTACAAGAGGGTGCCTACGCACAAGGTAGGGGGCTGCTGCTGCTCGGCCATCTTCCCTCGACGATCCAGCACCACATCTTCGAGCTTAATGTGTTGTTGGACCAAGGCAAAGAGCTCGATCATGGTGCGGGGATCAGAAATGACTATCGCGTCATGTAGCTCACCTCCTTCGGGGAGCGCGCTCCGAAAGGCACTCACGGCCATCCGGTCTCGCCCTGCTGAGTCCTCAAGAGCGAGATAGGCGTTCCGGAATCGCATTGAGAAGCACCGGAGGGTCTCCCTTGCGCCCATGGTAAGACCGAACAGTGATTCGATCTGCTTCGGAGGTCGCCGATTGCACCGGTACTGTTCCAGGAACAGCCCGGATAGAGCAGTGAAGTTCGGGACCGAGCCCGGAGGTAACTTATGAAACCAGTCGAGGGCCGAACCCGCCAAGCTGCTCGGGAAGGCGCGGCACAGAACGTGGTCCTGATCCCGAAAGAATAACAACTTTCGGTAGGCCAAGAGGTGGTCCACGGGGTCTTGCGACCCGTTGAACAAAACAAACTTTGGTGGGGTCCAGTGCTGAGGGAAACCTCCCTGACGAACCTCGTTGGTGAAGGGCGAGCTCCCTCCCCGAACGGCGAGCTCTTCTATGAGGTCGACGGGTGTGCTAAGTAGCTGCCAGCGCTCGGGGTGATTTCCCAAAGACAGCTGCGCAGGTACCAAGCAATCATGCACGCTTCCTCGAAACCGGTTCGCCGCAGCCTTGCTATGGTTGTGCTCGGGGGCGACGTCCTCCGACTCGCCCGAGTCCGCACCGAGGCTTCGTCGGCGAGGAGGGGCCATCAGCAGGGTTGACTTGTTGCTGGAGCGCTGGGTGCCGAGTTGCTGCGGCCGCTCGAGCGCGGTCCCTCTCGTCCGGCGCGCCACTGCGTCCTCCACAGGGGGCTCCTGCTGGGATGCCCGCCATGTGGGCGCCATAGTGGGCTGATGCGATGCTGGGACAAGGGGAGGTCGCACAGGGAAAACAACCCCCGCCGACACTCCTGGACGCTGGGATGGGATCACTGACTCTTCCCTCCGCGGGGTGAGCCCGGGGGAGAGATCAGTGATCCGGCTCGTCGTCGGAACCTGGCGCAGTCGCACTATCTCGCCCACCATGGCCCGCTGAGTGGCCAACACCTTCAAAAGGAGATGGCCGTTAACCAGGACAGGGGGTTGTGATGCTTCAGCGAGCAGCTTGCTTTGTGCAGACTCGGCGTGGGCTTTCACCCGTGTCTGCCTCCGCGTGACCGGAGCCATCCGGGTGTCTGGAAAAGCACGGCTTTCAACCGCGTGGTCGTGGGCGTTCTCGCAGGAACCAGTCGATATATCCCACAGACGGCGCCAAATGTTTGGGGGAATTTTTCCTGGTCCTTGCGAGCCACCTGTAAGACCAAGAAAAGAGAAACGTGAGAACGGCTGGCTCCCTTAGGAGCGCAGACCCTCCGACGCTCAAGTCAGTCACGGTAGCACAACGGCGAGCTCTTGTACACCAAAGTGGTAGGGAAAGGGATTTCGAACCTGTACTTTGGAGCCTGGGGGTGTGTATTTATAGACATGGGCGACCTATCTAGTTACGACGCGTGGAAGCTGTTTCCGGCACCTTCTAGGCCCCCCACGTGCTGGCTCACGTGGATTTGACAGTCCTTGGTACTTGAGCTCCTGACATTCTTTGTCGTCTAGCTCGCCTGACGAAGTAGTGGGGGACAGCTGCTGCTGTTCTGTTGCCGCCAGGGGAATCTTCTAGAATGTTCAAGTCTAGGAGGTCTCAAACCGACTCTGACGGGCTTCCGTGGACTGCAATCGTCCACATAGCTTCAGTGGGTTCTCAACACCTGGCAATCTCAGGGAAAAAGCAAAGGCCAGCTCGCCCGATACTGCTCCGTCCTTTTGCCTATATTTATCAAGAGTTGGACCTCGCGGGAGCAACCTCTTCGATAAACAGGGGTCTAGGCGAGCTTCTGGGCGAGCTCGGGCGAGCTCCTACGCGAGCTGGGGGCGCGTCTTCTCCTCCATATCTATCAAGAGTCGGACCTTGCAGGAGCGACCTCTTCGATAAACAGGGGAAGCTTGGCGAGCTCCTTCGCGTTCTTTGTCTAAGCCATTTACCGAACTCGGGCGAGCTCCTTGCGAGCTGTTCGGGCGAGCTCCTTGCGAGCTGTGGGCGAGCTCCTTGCGAGCTGTTCGGATGCATGATGATCTAACTCCCGCTGCTTCTGCCAGCGCGTTCTCGTGCTGGCTGGGCGAGCTCCTGGGCGAGCTCCTGAGCGAGCTTAGGCGAGCTCCTGGGCGAGCTTGGCGAGCTCCTGGGCGAGCTTGGCGAGCTCCTGGGCGAGCTTGGGCGAGCTCCTTCGCGCTCTTTGTCTAAGCCTTTTATCGAATTTGGGCGTGCTCCTGCGGGGTCTGGGAGGGTGCCAGCTCTTGGTGGGGCGAGCTGCACTCAGATACAAGGTGTCCATCCAGCTCCATGTGAAGGCGAGCTCCTGATGGGCTGAGAGGGCGAGCTCCTTGCGAGCTCCTTGCGAGCCTGAAAAGGGGGCACGCTCAGCTTCCGAGGGTTCCAACTCCCGGACGGGCTGTCCAAGATAAGTGGTTTTTGACTACCCCCAACACATTCTATCTCATTCGTACGATCCATTCTAATTCATTCGCACGATCCATTCTAATTGATTCGCATGATCCAGTCTAATTCATTCGTACGATCGATTCTAATTCATTCATACGATCCATTCTAATTCATTCGCACGAATGTATCCATTCTAATTCATTCGTACGATCCATTCTAATTCATTCGCACAATCTATTCTAATTCATTCATACGATCCATTCTAATTTATTCGCACGATCCATTCTAATTCATTCATACGATCCATTCTAATTCATTCATATGATCCATTCTAATTCATTTGCACGATCCATTCTTACTCATTCGTACGATCCATTCTAATTCATTCGCACGATCCATTCTAATTCATTAATACGATCCATTCTAATTCATTCGCACGATCCATTCTAATTCATTCACACTCATACGATTCATTCTAATTCATTCGCACGAATGTATCCTTTCTAATTCATTCGTACGATCCATTCTAATTCATTCGCACAATCTATTCTAATTCATTCGAACGATCCATTCTAATTCATTCGTACGATCCATTCTAATTCATTCGTATGATCCATTCTAATTCATTCGCACGATCTATTCTAATTCATTCGCACGATCCATTCTAATTCATTAGCACGATCCATTCTAATTCATTCGTACGATCCATTTTAATTCATTTATACGATCCAATCTAATTCATTCATACGATCCATTCTAATTCTTTCGCACGAATGTATCCATTCTAATTCATTCGTACGATCCATTCTAATTCATTAGCACGAAAAAACACGATCCACTCACATACGAATAAATTAGAATGAATTAGAATGGATTGTGTGAATGAATTAGAATGGATCGTATGAATGAATTAGAATGGATCGTGCGAATGAATTAGAATGGATCGTGCGAATGAATTAGAATCTGGGTCGTACGAAGGAATTAGAATGGATCGTACGAATGAATTCGAATGTATCCTTTCTAATTCATTTGTACGATCCATTCTAATTCCTTCGTACGATCCATTCTAATTCATTCGTACGATCCATTCTAATTCATTCGCACGATCCATTCTAATTCATTCGTACGATCCATTCTATTTCATTCATACGAGCCATTCTAATTCATTCATACGATCTATTCTAATTCTTTCGCACGAATGTATCCATTCTAATTCATTCGTACGATCCATTCTAATTCATTCGCACGATCCATTCTAATTCATTCATACAATCCATTCTAATTCTTTTGCACGAATGTATCCATTCTAATTCATTCCTTCGATCCATTCTAATTCATTCGTACGATCCATTCTAATTCATTCGCACGATCCATTCTAATTCATGCATACGATCCAATCTAATTCATTCATACGATCCATTCTAATTCATTCGCACGAATGTATCCATTCTAATTCATTCGTACATGTATGAATGAATTAGAATGGATCGTACGAATGAATTAGAGTTGATACATTCGTGCGAATGAATTAGAATGGATCGTACGAATGAATTAGATTGGATCGTATGAATGAATTATAATGGATCATGCGAATGAATTAGAATAGATCATACTAATGAATTAGAATGGATCGTACGAATGAATTAGAATGGATACATTCATGCAAAAGAATTAGAATGGATTGTATGAATGAATTAGAATGGATCGTGCGAATGAATTAGAATGGATACATTCGTGCGAATGAATTAGAATAGATCGTATGAATGAATTAGAATGGATCGTACGTAGGAATTAGAATGGATAGTACGAATGAATTAGAATGGATACCTTCGTGCAAATGAATTAGGATGGATCGTACGAATGAGTAAGAATAGATCGTACGAATGAAATAGAATAGATCGTATGAATGAATTAGAATGGATCGTGTGAATGAATTCGAATGGATCGTACAAATGAATTAGAATAGATTGTGCGAATGAATTAGAATGGATCGTACGAATGAATTAGAATGGATCGTACGAATGAATTAGAATGGATCGTATGAATGAATTAGAATGGATCGTGCGAATGAATTAAAATGGATCGTACGAATGAAATAGAATGGATTCGCACGAATGTATCCATTCTAATTCATTCGTACGATCCATTCTAATTCATTCGTACAATCCATTCTAATTCATTCGCACGATCCATTCGCATTCACTCAAACGATCCATTCAAATTAGAATATGGATCGTACGAAGGAATTAGAATGGATCGTACGAATGAATTAGAATGGGTCATTTGAGTGAATGCGAATGGATCGTGCGAATGAATTAGAATGGATTGTACGAATGAATTAGAATGGATCGTTCGAATGAATTAGAATAGATTGTGCGAATGAATTAGAATGGATCGTACAAATGAATTAGAAAGGATACATTCGTGCGAATGAATTAGAATGGATCGTATGAGTGTGAATGAATTAGAATGGATCGTGCGAATAAATTAGGATGGATCGTATTAATGAATTAGAATGGATCATGTGAATGAATTAGAATGGATCGTACGAATGAGTAAGAATGGATCGTGCGAATGAATTAGAATGGATCATATGAATGAATTAGAATGGATCGTATGAATGAATTAGAATGGATCGTGCGAATAAATTAGAATGGATCGTATGAATGAATTAGAATAGATTGTGCGAATGAATTAGAATGGATCATACGAATGAATTAGAATGGATACATTCGTGCGAATGAATTAGAATGGATCGTATGAATGAATTAGAATCGATCGTACGAATGAATTAGAATGTATCATGCGAATGAATTAGAATGGATCGTGCGAATGAATTAGAATGGATCGTACGAATGAAATAGAATGGATTGTACGAATGAGATAGAATGGATCGTACGAATGAATTAGAATGGATACATTCATGCGAATGAATTAGAATGGATCATACGAATGAATTAGAATGGATTCATTCGTGCGAATGAATTAGAATGGATCGTACGAATGAGTAAGAATGGATCGTACGAATGAATTAGAATGGATTGAATTAGAATGAATCGTACGAATGAATTAGAATGGATCGTACGAATGAATTAGAATGGATCGTACGAATGAATTAGAATGGATTTAATTAGAATGAATCGTACGAATGAATTAGAATGAATCATACCGTACGAATGATTTAGAATGGATCATACGAAGGAATTAGAATGGATCGTACGAATGAATTAGAATGGATCGTACGAATGAATTAGAATGGATCGTACGAAGGAATTAGAATAGATCGTACGAAGGAATTAGAATGGATAGTACGAATGAATTAGAATGGATACCTTCGTGCAAATGAATTAGAATGGATCGTACGAATGAGTAAGAATGGATCGTACGAATGAAATAGAATGGATCGTATGAATGAATTAGAATGGATCGTGCGAAAGAATTAAAATGGATCGTACGAATGAATTAGAATAGATTGTGCGAATGAATTAGAATGGATCGTACAAATGAATTAGAATGGATCGTACGAATAAATTAGAATGGATCGTATGAATGAATTATAATGGATCGTGCGAATGAATTAGAATGGATTGTACGAATGAAATAGAATGGATTCGCACGAATGTATCCATTCCAATTCATTCGTACGATCCATTCTAATTCATTCGTACAATCCATTCTAATTCATTCGCACGATTCATTCGCATTCACTCAAACGATCCATTCTAATTCATTCATATGATCCATTCTAACTCATTCGCACGAATGTATCCATTCTAATTCATTCGTACGATCCATTCTAATTCATTTGTACGAATGTATCCACTCTAATTCATTCATACGATCCATTCTAATTCATTCGCACGAATGTATCCATTCCAATTCATTCGTACGATCCATTCTAATTCATTCGCACAATCTATTCTAATTCATTCGTACGATCAATTCTAATTCATTAGCATGATCCATTCTAATTCATTTGTACGATCTATTCTATTTCATTCGTACAATCCATTCTTACTCAATCGTTTGATCCATTCTAATCCATTCGCACAATCTATTCTAATTCATTCGTACGATCCATTCTATTTCATTCGTACGATCCATTCTAATTCATACGATCCATTCTATTTCATTCATACGATCCATTTTAATTCATTCGCACGATCCATTCTAATTCATTCATACGATCCATTCTAATTCATTCGTACGATCCATTCTAATTTCTTCATATGATCTATTCTAATTCCTTCATACGATCCATTCTAATTCCTTCGTACGATCCATTCAAATTGATTCGCACGAATCTATCCATTCTAATTCATTCGTACGATCCATTCTAATTCATTCGCACGATCCATTCTAATTCATTAATACGATCCAATCTAATTCATTCATACGATCTATTCTAATTCATTCGCACGAATATATCCTTTCTAATTCATTCGTACGATCCATTCTAATTCATTCGCAAAATCTATTCTAATTCATTAGTACGATCCATTCTAATTCATTCGTACAATCCATTCTATTTCATTCGTACGATCCATTCTTACTCATTCGTACGAATGAAATAGAATGGATTGTATGAATGAAATAGAATAGATCGTACGAATGAATTAGAATGGATCGTATGAATGAATTAGATTGGATCGTATGAATGAATTAGAATGGATTGTACGAATGAAATAGAATAGATCGTACGAATGAATTAGAATGGATCGTGCGAATGAATTAGAATGGGTAGTACGAATGAATTAGAATGGATACACGATCCAGATCCATTCTAATTCATTCGCACAATCTATTCTAATTCATTCGTAGGATCCATTCTAATTCATTACTACGATCCATTCTAATTCATTCGTACGATCCATTCTAATTCATTCGCACGATCCATTCTAATTCATTCATACGATCCATTCTATTTCATTCGTACGATCCATTCTTACTCATTCGTACGATCCATTCTAAATCATTTGCACGAAGGTATCCATTCTAATTCATTCGTACTATCCATTCTAATTCCTTCGTACGATCCATTCTGATTCATTCGTACGATCCATTCTAATTCATTCGTAGGATCCATTCTAATTCCTTCGTATGATCCATTCTAATTCATTCGTACGGTATGATTCATTCTAATTCATTAATACGATCCAATCTAACTCATTCGTACGATCCATTCTAATTCATTCGCACGATCCATTCTAATTCATTCGCACGATCCATTCTAATTCATTCGCACGATCCATTCTAATTCATTCGTACGATCCATTCTAATTCAGTCGCACGATCAATTCTAATTCATTCGCACGAATGTATCCATTCTAATTCATTCGTATGATCCATTCTAATTCATTCACACGATCCATTCTAATTCATTCATACAATCCATTCTATTTATTTTGCACGAATGTATCCATTCTAATTCATTCGTACGATCCATTCTATTTCATTCGTACGATCCATTCTAATTCAATCGTACAATCCATTCTAATTCATTCGCACGATCTATTCGAATTCATTCGCACGAATGTATCCACTCTAATTCATTCATACGATCCATTCTAATTCCTTCGTACGATCCATTCTATTTCATTCGTATGATCCATTCTATTTCATTCATATAATCCATTCTAATTCATTCGCACGATCCATTCTAATTCATTCATACGATCCATTCTAATTCATTCGTATGATCCATTCTAATTCATTCGTTCGATCCATTCTAATTTATTTGCACGATCCATTCTAATTCATTCATACGATCCATTCTTACTCATTCGTACGATCCATTCTAATTCATTCGCACGATCCATTCTAATTCATCCGTACGATCCATTCTATTTCATTCGTACGATCCATTCTTACTCATTCGTACGATCCATTCTAATTCATTCGCGCGAATGTATCCATTCTAATTCATTCGTATGATCCATTCTAATTCCTTCGTACAAACCATTCTAATTCCTGCGTACGATCCATTCTAATTCCTTTGTACGACCCATTATATTTCATTCGTATGAATTTATCCATTCTAATTCATTTGCACGAATGTATCCATTCTAATTCATTCGTACGATCCATTCTAATTCATTGACACGAATGTATCCATTCTAATTCATTCGTACGATCCACTCTAATTCATTCGTACGATCCATTCCAATTCATTCTAATTCTAATTCATTCGCACGAATGTATCCATTCTAATTCATACGAATGAATTAGAATGGATCGTACGAATGAATTAGAATGGATCGTACGAATGAATTAGAATGTATCGTATGAATGAATTAGAATGGATCGTGCGAATGAATTAAAATGGATCGTATGAATGAAATAGAATGGATCGTATGAATTAGAATGGATCGTACGAATGAAATAGAATGGATCGTACGAATGAATTAGAATAGATTGTGCGAATGGATTAGAATGGATCATACGATTGAGTAAGAATGGATTGTACGAATGAAATAGAATAGATCGTACAAATGAATTAGAATGGATCATGCTAATGAATTAGAATTGATTGTACGAATGAATTAGAAAAGATTGTGCGAATGAATTAGAATGGATCGTACGAATGAATTGGAATGGATACATTCGTGCGAATGAATTAGAATGGATCGTATGAATGAATTAGAGTGGATACATTCGTACAAATGAATTAGAATGGATCGTACGAATGAATTAGAATGGATACATTCATGCGAATGAATTAGAATGGATCGTACGAATGAATTAGAATGGATTATTTGAATGAATTAGAATGGATCGTACTTATGAATTAGAATGGGTCGTTTGAGTGAATGCGAATGGATCGTGCGAATGAATTAGAATGGATTGTACCAATGAATTAGAATGGATCGTACGAATGAATTAGAATGGATACATTCGTGCGAATCCATTCTATTTCATTCGTACGATCCATTCTAATTCATTCGCACGATCCATTCTAATTCATTCGTACGATCCATTCTAATTCATTCGTACGATCCATTCTAATTCATTCGTACGATCCATTCTAATTCATTCGTACGATCCATTCTAATTCCTTCGTATGATCCATTCTAATTCATTCGTACGGTATGATTCATTCTAATTCATTCGTACGATTCATTCTAATTCAATCCATTCTAATTCATTCGTACGATCCATTCTAATTTATTCGTACGATCCATTCTAATTCATTCGTACGATTCATTCTAATTCAATCCATTCTAATTCATTCGTACGATCCATTCTTACTCATTCGTACGATCCATTCTAATTCATTCGCATGAATGAATCCATTCTAATTCATTCGTATGATCCATTCTAATTCATTCGCATGAATGTATCCATTCTAATTCATTCGTACGATCCATTCTATCTCATTCATACAATCCATTCCATTTCATTTGTACGATCCATTCTAATTCATTCGCACGATCCATTCTAATTCATTCGCATGATCCATTCTAATTCATTCGTACGATCGATTCTAATTCATTCATACAATCCATTCTATTTCATTCGTACGATCCATTCTAATTCATTCGCACGATCCATTCTAATTCATTCGCACGATCCAATCTAATTCATTTGCACGATCCATTATAATTCATTCGTACGATCCATTCTAATTCATTCGTACGATTCATTCTAATTCAATCCATTCTAATTCATTCGTACGATCCATTCTTACTCATTCGTACGATCCATTCTAATTCATTCGCACGAATGAATCCATTCTAATTCATTCGTTTGATCCATTCTAATTCATTCGCATGAATGTATCCATTCTAATTCATTCATACGATCCATTCTATCTCATTCGTATAATCCATTCTATTTCATTCGTACGATCCATTCTAATTCATTCTCACGATCCATTCTAATTCATTCGCATGATCCATTCTAATTCATTCGTACGATCGATTCTAATTCATTCATACGATCCATTCTAATTCAATCGCACGAATGTATCCATTCTAAATGAATTAGAATGGATCGTACGAATGAGTAAGAATGGATCGTGCGAATGAATTAGAATGGATCATATGAATGAATTAGAATGGATCGTATGAATGAATTAGAATGGATCGTGCGAATAAATTAGAATGGATCGTATGAATGAATTAGAATAGATTGTGCGAATGAATTAGAATGGATCGTACGAATGAATTAGAATGGCTACATTCATGCGAATGAATTAGAATGGATCGTATAAATGAATTAGAATCGATCGTACGAATGAATTAGAATGGATCATGCGAATGAATTAGAATGGATCGTGCGAATGAATTAGACTGGATCGTACGAATGAAATAGACTGGATTGTACGAATGAGATAGAATGGATCGTACGAATGAATTAGAATGGATACATTCATGCGAATGAATTAGAATGGATCATACGAATGAATTAGAATGGATTCATTCGTGCGAATGAATTAGAATGGATCGTACGAATGAGTAAGAATGGATCGTACGAATGATTTAGAATGGATTGAATTAGAATGAGTCGTACGAATGAATTAGAATGGATCGTACGAATGAATTAGAATGGATCGTATGAATGAATTAGAATGGATTGAATTAGAATGAATCGTCTGAATGAATTAGAATGAATCATACCGTACGAATGAATTAGAATGGATCATACGAATGAATTAGAATGGATCGTACGAATGAATTAGATTTGATCGTACGAAGGAATTAGAATGGATCGTACGAAGGAATTAGAATGGATAGTACGAATGAATTAGAATGGATACCTTCGTGCAAATGAATTAGAATGGATCGTACGAATGAGTAAGAATGGATCGTACGAATGAAATAGAATGGATCGTATGAATGAATTAGAATGGATCGTGCGAATGAATTAGAATGGATCGTACGAATGAATTAGAATAGATTGTGCGAATGAATTAGAATGGATCTTACGAATGAATTAGAATGGATCGTACAAATGAATTAGAATGGATCGTATTAATGAATTAGAATGGATCGTGCGAATGAATTAGAATGGATCGTACGAATGAATTAGAATGGATACATTCGTGCGAAAGAATTAGAATGGATCGTATGAATGAATTAGATTGGATCTTACGAATGAATTAGAATGGATCGTACGAATGAATTAGAATGGATCGTATGAATGAATTAGAATGGATCGTGCGAATGAATTAGAATGGATCGTGCAAATGAATTAGAATGGATCGTATGAATGAATTAGAATGGATCGTGCGAATGAATTAGAATGGATCATATGAATGAATTAGAATGGATCGTATGAATGAATTAGAATGGATCGTGCGAATAAATTAGAATGGATCGTATGAATGAATTAGAATAGATTGTGCGAATGAATTAGAATGGATCGTACGAAGGAATTAGAATGGATCGTACGAAGGAATTAGAATGGATAGTACGAATGAATTAGAATGGATACCTTCGTACAAATGAATTAGAATGGATCGTACGAATTAATTAGAATGGATCGTTTGAATAAATTAGAATGGATCGTACTTATGAATTAGAATGGGTCATACGAATGAAATAGAATGGATCGTACCAAGGAATTAGAAAGGATCGTACAAACGAATTAGAATGGATCGTATGAATGAAATAGAATAGATCGTACGAATGAATTAGAATGGATCGTATGATTGAATTAGATTGGATTGTATGAATGAATTAGAATTGATTGTACGAATGAAATAGAATAGAACGTACGAATGAAATAGAATGGATCGTACGAATGAATTAGAATAGATTGTGCGAATGGATTAGAATGGATTATACGATTGAGTAAGAATGGATTGTACGAATGAAATAGAATAGATCGTACGAATGAATTAGAATGGATCGTATGAATGAATTAGAATGGATCATGGAATGAATTAGAATGGATCGTACGAATGAATTAGAATGGATCGTATGAATGAATTAGAATGGATCGTAGTAATGGATTAGAATGGATCCTACGAATGAATTAGAATAGATTGTGCGAATGAATTAGAATGGATCTGGATCGTGTATCCATTCTAATTCATTCGTACGACCCATTCTAATTCATTCGCACGATCCATTCTAATTCATTCGTACTATCTATTCTATTTCATTCGTATAATCCATTCTAATTCATTCATACGATCCAATCTAATTCATTCATACGATCCATTCTAATTCATTCGTACGATCTATTCTATTTCATTCATACGATCCATTCTAATTCGTTTGTACGATCCTTTCTAATTCATTCGCACGATCCATTCTAATTCATTCATACGATCCATTCTAATTCATTCGTACGATCCATTCTAATTCATTCGCACGAATGTATCCATTCTAATTCATTCGTACGATCCATTCTAATTCATTTGTACGAATGTATCCACTCTAATTCATTCGTATGATCCATTCTAATTCATTTGCACGAATGTATCCATTCTAATTCATTCGTACGATCCATTCTAATTCATTCGTACGATCCATTCTAATTCATTCGTACGATCCGTTCTAATTCCTTCATATGATCCATTCTAATTCATTCGCACGAATGTATCCATTCTAATTCATTCGTACGATCCATTCTAATTCATTCGTACGATCCATTCTAATTCCTTCGTATGATCCATTCTAATTCATTCGCACGAATGTATCCATTCTAATTCATTCGTATGATCCATTCTAATTCATTCGTACGATCCATTCTAAATCCTTCGTATGATCCATTCTAATTCATTCGTACGATCAATTCTAATTCATACGATCCATTCTAATTCATTCGCACAATCTATTCTAATTCAATCGTACGATCCATTCTAATTCATTCGTACGATCCATTCTAATTCATTCGTAGGATCCATTCTATTTCATTCATACGATCCATTTTAATTCATTCGCACGATCCATTCTAATTCATTCATACGATCCATTCTAATTCATTCGTACGATCCATTCTAATTTCTTCGTATGATCTATTCTAATTCCTTCGTACGATCCATTCTAATTCCTTCGTACGATCCATTCAAATTCATTCGCACGAATCTATCCATTCTAATTCATTTAGAATGGATTGTACGAATGAGATAGAATGGATCGTACGAATGAATTAGAATGGATACATTCATGCGAATGAATTAGAATGGATCATACGAATGAATTAGAATGGATTCATTCGTGCGAATGAATTAGAATGGATCGTACGAATGAGTAAGAATGGATCGTACGAATGAATTAGAATGGATTGAATTAGAATGAATCGTACGAATGAATTAGAATGGATCGTACGAATGAATTGGAATGGATACATTCGTGCGAATGAATTAGAATGGATCGTATGAATGAATTAGAGTGGATACATTCGTATAAATGAATTAGAATGGATCGTACGAATGAATTAGAAAGGATACATTCGTGCGAATGAATTAGAATGGATCATATGAATGAATTAGAATGGATCGTTTAAGTGAATGCGAATGGATCGTGCGAATGAATTAGAATAGATTGTACGAATGAATTAGAATGGATCGTACGAATGAATTAGAATGGATACATTCGTGCGAATGAATTAGAATGGATCGTATGAATGAATTAGAATGAATCGTACGAATGAATTAGAGTGGATCGTACGAATGAATTAAATGGATCGTACGAATGAATTAGAATGGATTGAATTAGAATGAATCGTACGAATGAATTAGAATGAATCATACCGTACGAATGAATTAGAATGGATCGTACGAATGAATTAGAATGGACCGTACGAATGAATTAGAATGGATTGTGCAAATGAATTAGAATGGATCGTATGAATGAATTAGAATGGATCGTATGAATGAATTAGAATGGATCGTGCGAATGAATTAGAATGGATCGTACGAATGAAATAGAATAGATTCGCACGAATGTATCCATTCTAATTCATTCGTACGATCCATTCTAATTCATTCGTACAATCCATTCTAATTCATTCGCACGATCCATTCGTATTCACTCAAATGATCCATTCTAATTCATTCATATGATCCATTCTAATTCATTCGCACGAATGTATCCATTCTAATTCATTCGTACGATCCATTCTAATTCATTTGTACGAATGTATCCACTCTAATTCATTCATACGATCCATTCTAATTCATTCGTACGAATGTATCCATTCCAATTCATTCGTACGATCCATTCTAATTCATTCGCACAATCTATTCTAATTCATTCGTACGATCTATTCTAATTCATTAGCATGATCCATTCTAATTCATTCGTACGATCTATTCTATTTCATTCGTACAATCCATTCTTACATAATCGTATGATCCATTCTAATCCATTCGCGCAATCTATTCTAATTCATTCGTACGATCCATTCTATTTCATTCGTACGATCCATTCTAATTCATACGATCCATTCTATTTCATTCATACGATCCATTTTAATTCATTCGCACGATCCATTCTAATTCATTCATACGATCCATTCTAATTCATTCGTACGATCCATTCTAATTTCTTCATATGATCTATTCTAATTCCTTCGTACGATCCATTCTAATTCCTTCGTACGATCCATTCAAATTCATTCGCACGAATCTATCCATTCTATTTCATTCGTACGATCCATTCTTACTCATTCGTACGATCCATTCGTATCCATTCTAATTCATTCATACGATCCTTTCTAATTCATTCGTACGATCCATTCTAATTCATTCGCACGATCCATTCTAATTCATTCGTACGATCCATTCTAATTCATTCGTACAATCTATTCTAATTCATTCGCACGATCCATTCTAATTCGAACCACTCTAATTCATTCGTATGATCCATTCTAATTCATTCGCACGAATGTATCCATTCTAATTCATTAGAATGGATCATACGAATGAGTAAGAATGGATCGTACGAATGAAATAGAATGGATTGTACGAATGAATTAGAATAGATCGTACGAATGAATTAGAATAGATTGTATGAATGAATTAGAATGGATACATTCGTGCGAATGAATTAGAATGAATCGTACGAATGAATTAGAATAGATCGTGCGAATGAATTAGAATGGATCGTACGAATGAATTAGAATAGATTGTGCGAATGAATTAGAATGGATCGTATGAATGAATTAGATTATGATCCATTTTATTTCATTCGTATGATCCATTCTAATTCCTTCGTACAATCTAATTCATTCATACGATCCATTCTAATTCATTCGCACGAATGTATCCATTCAAATTCATTCGTACGATCCATTCTAATTCATTCGCACGATCCATTCTAATTCATTCATACGATCCATTCTAATTCATTTATACGATCCAATCTAATTCATTCATACAATCCATTCTAATTCATTTGCACGAATTTATCCATTCTAATTCATTCGTACGATCCATTCTAATTCATTCGCACAATCTATTCTAATTCATTCGCACAATCTATTCTAATTCATTCGTATGATCCATTCGAATTCATTCGTACGATCCATTCTAATTCATTCGTACAATTCATTCTAATTCAATTCTTTCTAATTCATTCGTACGATCCATTCTAATTCATTTGCACGAATGAATCCATTCTAATTCATTCGTATGATCCATTCTAATTCATTCGCATGAATGTATCCATTCTAATTCATTTGTACGATCCATTCTATCTCATTCGTACAATCCTTTCTATTTCATTCGTACGATCCATTCTAATTCATTCGCACGATCCATTCTAATTCATTCGCATGATCCATTCTAATTCATTCGTACGATCGATTCTAATTCATTCATACGATCCATTCTAATTCATTCGCACGAATGTATCCATTCTAATTCATTCGTACGATCCATTCTAATTCATTCGTACAATCTATTCTAATTCATTCATACGATCCATTCTAATTTATTCGCACGATCCATTCTAATTCCTTTGTATGATCCATTCTAATTCATTCGTATGGTATGATTCATTCTAATTCATTCGTACGATTCATTCTAATTCAATCCATTCTAATTCATTCGTACGATCCATTCTAATTCATTCGTATGATCCATTCTAATTCATTCGTACGATTCATTCTAATTCAATCCAATCTAATTCATTCGCACGATCCATTCTTACTCATTCGTACGATCCATTCTAATTCATTCGCACGAATGAATCCATTCTAATTCATTCGTATGATCCATTCTAATTCATTCGCATGAATTATCCATTCTAATTCATTCGTACGATCCATTCTATCTCATTCGGACAATCCATTCTATTTCATTCGTACGATCCATTCTAATTCATTCGCACGATCCATTCTAATTCATTCGCATGATCCATTCTAATTCATTCGTACGATCGATTCTAATTCATTCATACGATCCATTCTAATTCATTCGCACGAATGTATCCATTCTAATTCATTCGTACGATCCATTCTAATTCATTCGCACAATCTATTCTAATTCATTCATATTGTGCGAATGGATTAGAATGGATCATACGATTGAGTAAGAATGGATTGTACGAATGATTTAGAAGGGATCGTACTAATGAATTAGAATAGATTGTGCGAATGAATTTGGATGGATCGTACGAATGAATTAGAAAGGATATATTCGTGCGAATGAATTAGAATAGATCGTATGAATGAATTAGATTAGATCGTATGAATGAATTAGAATGGATTATATGAATGAATTAGAATGGATCGTGCGAATGAATTAGAATGGATCGTGCGAATGAATTAGAATGGATCGTATGAATGAATTAGATTGGATCCTACGAATGAATTAGAATGGATCGTACGAATGAATTAGAATGGATTGAATTAGAATGAATCGTACGAATGAATTAGAATGAATCATACCGTACGAATGAATTAGAATGGATCATACGAAGGAATTAGAATGGATCGTACGAATGAATTAGAAAGGATCGTACGAATGAATTAGAATGGATCGTGCGAATGAATTAGAATGGATCGTACGAATAAATTAGAATGGATCGTACGAATGAATTAGAATGGATCGTATGAATGATTTAGAATGGATCGTGCGAATGAATTAGAATGGATCATACGAATGAAATAGAATGGATTCGCACGAATGTATCCATTCTAATTCATTCGTACGATCCATTCTAATTCAATCGTACAATCCATTCTAATTCATTCGCACGATCCATTCTTACTCATTCGTACGATCCATTCTAATTCATTCGCACGATCCATTCTAATTCATTAATACGATCCATTCTAATTCATTCGCACGATCCATTCTAATTCATTCACACTCATACAATCCATTCTAATTCATTCGCACGAATGTATCCTTTCTAATTCATTCGTACGATCCATTCTAATTCATTCGTACAATCTATTCTAATTCATTCGAACGATCCATTCTAAGTCGTTCGTACGATCCATTCTAATTCATTCGTACGATCCATTCTAATTCATTCGCACGATCCATTCTTATTCATTAATACGATCTAATCTAATTCATTCATACGATCCATTCTAATTCATTCGTACGATCCATTAGAATGGATCGTATGAATGAATTAGAATAGATTGTGTGAATGAATTAGAATGGATCGTACGAATGAATTAGAATGGATACATTCGTGCGAATGAATTAGAATGGATCGTATGAATGAATTAGAATCGATCGTACGAATGAATTAGAATGGATCATGCGAATGAATTAGAATGGATTGTGCGAATGAATTAGAATGGATCGTACGAATGAAATAGAATGGATTGTACGAATGAATTAGAATGGATAAATTCATGCTAATGAATTAGAATGGATCATATGAATGAATTAGAATGGATTCATTCGTGCGAATGAATTAGAATGGATCGTACGAATGAGTAAGAATGGATCGTACGAATGAATTAGAATGGATTGAATTAGAATGAATCATACGAATGAATTAGAATGGATCGTACGAAGGAATTAGAATGGATCGTACGAAGGAATTAGAATGGATAGTACGAATGAATTAGAATGGATACCTTCGTGCAAATGAATTAGAATAGATCGTACGAATGAGTAAGAATGGATCGTACGAATGAAATAGAATGGATCGTATGAATGAATTAGAATGGATCGTGCGAATGAATTAGAATGGATCGTACGAATGAATTAGAATAGATTGTGCGAATGAATTAGAATGGATCGTACGAATGAATTAGAATGGATCGTACGAATGAATTATAATGGATCGTATGAATCAATTAGAATGGATCGTGCGAATGAATTAGAATGGATCGTACGAATGAAATAGAATGGATTCATTCGCACAATCTATTCTAATTCATTCGTACGATCTATTCTAATTCATTAGCATGATCCATTCTAATTCATTTGTACGATCTATTCTATTTCATTCGTACAATCCATTCTTACTCAATCGTATGATCCATTCTAATCCATTCGCACAATCTATTCTAATTCATTCGTACGATCCATTCTATTTCATTCGTACGATCCATTCTAATTCATACGATCCATTCTATTTCATTCATACGATCCATTTTAATTCATTCGCACGATCTATTCTAATTCATTCATACGATCCATTCTAATTCATTCGTACGATCTATTCTAATTTCTTCGTATGATCTATTCTAATTCCTTCGTACGATCCATTCTAATTCCTTCGTACGATCCATTCAAATTCATTCGCACGAATCTATCCATTCTAATTCATTCGTACGATCCATTCTAATTCATTCGCACGATCCATTCTAATTCATTAATACGATCCAATCTAATTCATTCATACGATCTATTCTAATTCATTCGCACGAATATATCCTTTCTAATTCATTCGTACGATCCAAATTCATTTATCCGTACGATCTATTCTATTTCATTTGTACAATCCATTCTTATCGTACGATCCATTCTAATTCAATCCATTCTAATTCATTCGTACGATCCATTCTAATTCATTCTTACGATCCATTCTAATTCATTCGTACGATTCATTCTAATTCAATCCATTCTAATTCATTCGTACGATCCATTCTATTTCATTCGTACGATCCGTTCTTACTTATTCGTACGATCCATTCGTATCCATTCTAATTCATTCGTACGATCTATTCTAATTCATTCATATGATCCATTCTAATTCCTTCGTACGATCCATGCTAATTCATTCGTACGATCCATTCTAATTCATTCGCACGATCCATTCTAATTCATTCGTACGATCCATTCTATTTCATTCATACGATCCATTCTAATACATTCATACGATCTATTCTAATTCTTTCGTACGTTTCATTCTAATTCTAATTCATTCATACGATCCATTCTAATTCCTTCGTACGATCCATTCTTACTCATTCGTACGATCCATTCTAATTCATTCGCACGAATGAATCCATTCTAATTCATTCGTATGATCCATTCTAATTCATTCGCATGAATGTATCCATTCTAATTCATTCGTACAATCCATTCTATCTCATTTGTACAATCCATTCTATTTCATTCGTACGATCCATTCTAATTCATTCGCACGATCCATTCTAATTCATTCGCATGATCCATTCTAATTCATTCGTACGATCGATTCTAATTCATTCATACGATCCATTCTAATTCATTCGCACGAATGTATCCATTCTAATTCATTCGTACGATCCATTCAAATTCATTCGTACGATCCATTCTTACTCATTCGTACGATCCATTCTAATTCATTCATACGATCCAATCTAATTCATTCATACGATCCATTCTAATTCATTCGCACAATCTATTCTAATTCATTCATACGATCCATTCTAATTTATTCGCACGATCCATTCTAATTCATTCATATGATTCATTCTAATTCATTCATATGATCCATTCTAATTCATTCGCACGATCCATTCTTACTCATTCGTACGATCCATTCTAATTCATTCGTACTATCCATTCTAATTCATTCATACGATCCATTCTATTTCATTCGTACGATCCATTCTTACTCATTCGTATGATCCATTCTAATTCATTTGCACGAAGGTATCCATTCTAATTCTTTTGTACTATCCATTCTAATTCCTTCGTACGATCCATTCTAATTCCTTCGTACGATCCATTCTAATTCATTCATACGATCCATTCTAATTCATTCGCACGATCCATTCTAATTCATTCGCACGATCCATTCTAATTCATTAGCACGATCCATTCTAATTCATTCGTACGATCCATTCTAATTCATTTATACGATCCAATCTAATTCATTCATACGATCCATTCTAATTCTTTCGCACGAATGTATCCATTCTAATTCATTCTATTTCAATCCATTCTAATTCATTCGTACGATCCATTCTAATTCATTCGTACAATCTATTCTAATTCATTCATACGATCCATTCTAATTTATTCGCACGATCCATTCTAATTCATTCATACGATCCATTCTAATTCATTCATATGATCCATTCTAATTCATTCGCACGAATGTATCCATTCTAATTCAGTCGTACGATCCATTCTAATTCATTTGTACGAATGTATCCACTCTAATTCATTCATACGATCCATTCGAATTCATTCGCACGAATGTATCCATTCCAATTCATTCGTACGATCAATTCTAATTCTTTCGCACAAATGTATCCACTCCAATTCATTCGTACGATCCATTCTAATTCATTCGCACGATCCATTCTAATTCATTCGTACGATCCAATCTAATTCATTCGTACGATCCATTCTAATTCATTCGTACGATCCATTCTATTTCATTCATACGATCCATTCTAATGAATTAGAATGGATTGAATTAGAATGGATCGTACGAATGAATTAGAAAGGATACATTCGTGCGGATGAATTAGAATATATCGTATGAGTGTGAATGAATTAGAATAGATCGTGTGAATGAATTAGAATGGATCGTATTAATGAATTAGAATGGATCGTGCGAATGAATTAGAATGGATCGTATGAATGAGTAAGAATGGATCGTGCGAATGAATTAGAATGGATCATATGAATGAATTAGAATGGATCGTATGAATGAATTAGAATGGATCGTGCGAATAAATTAGAATGGATCGTATGAATGAATTAGAATAGATTGTGCGAATGAATTAGAATGGATCGTACGAATGAATTAGAATGGATACATTCGTGCGAATGAATTAGAGTGGATCGTATGAATGAATTAGAATCGATCGTACGAATGAATTAGAATGGATCATGCGAATTAATTAGAATGGATCGTGCGAATGAATTAGAATGGATCGTACGAATGAAATAGAATGGAAGTTACGAATGAGATAGAATGGATCGTACGAATGAATTGGAATGGATACATTCATGCGAATGAATTAGAATGGATCATACAAATGAATTAGAATGGATTCATTCGTGCGAATGAATTAGAATGGATCGTACGAATGAGTAAGAATGGATCGTACGAATGAATTAGAATGGATTGAATTAGAATGAATCGTACGAATGAATTAGAATGGATCGTACGAATGAATTAGAATGGATCGCATGAATGAAATAGAATGGATCGTACGAATGAATTAGAATGGATCATACGAATGAATTAGAATGGATACATTCGTGCGAATGAATTAGAATGGATCGTATGAATGATTTAGAATCGATCGTACGAATGAATTAGAATGGATCATGCGAATGAATTAGAATTGATCGTGCGAATGAATTAGAATGGATCGTACGAATGAAATAGAATGGATTGTATGAATGAGATAGAATGGATCGTACGAATGAATTAGAATGGATACATTCATGCGAATGGATTAGAATGGATCATACGAATGAATTAGAATGGATTCATTCGTGCGAATGAATTAGAATGGATCGTACGAATGAGTAAGAATGGATCGTATGAATTAATTAGAATGGATTGAATTAGAATGAATCGTATGAATGAATTAGAATGGATCGTATGAATGAATTAGAATGGATCGTACGAATGAATTAGAATGGATTGAATTAGAATGAATCGTACGAATGAATTTGAATGAATCATACCGTACGAATGAATTAGAATGGATCATACGAAGGAATTAGAATGGATCGTACGAATGAATTACAATGGATCGTACGAATGAGTAAGAATGGATCGTACGAATGAAATAGAATGGATCGTATGAATGAATTAGAATGGATCGTGCGAATGAATTAGAATGGATACATTCGTGCGAATGAATTAGAATGGATCGTATGAATGAATTAAATTGGATCGTATGAATGAATTAGAATGGATCGTGCGAATGAACTAGAATGGAACGTACGAATGAATTAGAATGGATCGTTTGAATGAATTAGAATGGATCGTACTTATGAATTAGAATGGGTCATACGAATGAAATAGAATGGATCGTACGAAGGAATTAGAAAGGATCGTACAAACGAATTAGAATGGATCGTATGAATGAAATAGAATAGATCGTACGAATGAATTAGAATGGATCGTATGAATGAATTAGATTGGATCGTATGAATGAATTAGAATGGATTGTACGAATTAAATAGAATAGATCGTACGAATGAATTAGAATGGATCGTGCGAATGAATTAGAATGGGTCGTACGAATGAATTAGAATGGATACACGATCCAGATCCATTCTAATTCATTCGCACAATCTATTCTAATTCATTCGTAGGATCCATTCAAATTCATTACTACGATCCATTCTAATTCATTCATACGATCCATTCTAATTCATTCGTATTATCCATTCTAATTCATTCGCACGATCCATTCTAATTCATTCATACGATCCATTCTAATTCATTCGTATGTATCCATTCTAATTCATTCATACGATCCATTCTAATTCTACGATCCATTCTTACTCATTCGTATTATCCATTTTAATTCATTCACACGAATGTATCAACTCTAATTCATTCGTATGATCCATTCTAATTCATTCGCACGAATGTATCCATTCTAATTCATTCGTACGATCCATTCTAATTCATTCGTACGATCCATTCTAATTCATTCGTACGATCCATTCTAATTCCTTCGTATGATCCATTCTAATTCATTCGCACGAATGTATCCATTCTAATTCATTCGTACGATCCATTCTAATTCATTCGTACGATCCATTCTAATTCCTTTATATGATCCATTCTTATTCATTCGCACGAATGTATCCATTCTAATTCATTCGTACGATCCATTCTAATTCATTCGTACGATCCATTCTAAATCCTTCATATGATCCATTCTAATTCATTCGTACGATCAATTCTAATTCATACGATACATTCTAATTCATTCGCATAATCTATTCTAATTCATTCGTACGATCCATTCTAAATCATTTACACGAATGTATCCATTCTAATTCATTCGTACGATCCATTCTAATTCATTCATACGATCCATTCTAATTCATTCGCATGAATGTATCCATTCTAATTCATTCGTACGATCCATTCTAATTCATTCGCACAATTTATTCTAATTCATTCATACGATCCATCCTAATTCATTCGCACGAATGTATCCATTCTAATTCATTCGTACAATCCATTCTATTTCATTTGTACGATCCATTCTTACTCATTCGTACGATCCATTCTTACTCATTCGTACAAAGGAATTAGAATGGATCGTACGCAGGAATTAGAATAGTTTGTACGAAGGAATTAGAATGGATCGTACGAATGAATTAGAATGGATACATTCGTGCGAATGAATTAGAATGGATTGTACGAATGAGTAAGAATGGATCGTACGAATGAAATAGAATGAATCGTACGGATGAATTAGAATGGATCGTGCGAATGAATTAGAATGGATCGTACAAATGAGTAAGAATGGATCGTATGAATGAATTAGAATGGATCGTGCGAATAAATTAGAATGGATCGAACAAATGAATTACAATGGATCATACGAATGAATTAGAATGGATCGTATGAATGAATTAGAATGGATCGTGCGAATGAATTAGAATGGATTATATGAATGAAATAGAATGGATCATACGAATGAAATAGAATGGATCGTACGAAGGAATTAGAAAGGATCGTATGAATGAATTAGAGTGGATACATTCGTGCGAATGAATTCGAATAGATCGTGCGAATGAATTAGAATGGATTGTACGAATGAATTAGAATGGATCGTACGAATGAAATAGAATGGATCGTACGAATGAATTAGAATAGATACATTCGTGCAAAAGAAATAGAATGGATTGTATGAATGAATTAGAATGGATCGTGTGAATGAATTAGAATGGATCATACGAATGAATTAGAATGAATACATTCGTGCGAATGAATTAGAATGGATCGTGCGAATGAATTAGAATGGATCGTACGAATGAATTAGAATGGATCGTATGAATGAATTAGAATGGATCGTGCGAATGAATTAGAATGGATCGTGCGAATGAATTAGAATGGATCGTACGAATGAATTAGAATGGATCGTATGAATGAATTAGATTGGATCGTATTAATGAATTAGAATGGATCGTATGAATGAATTAGAATAGATCGTACGAATGAATTAGAATGGATACGAATGGATCGTACGAATGAGTAAGAATGGATCGTACGAATGAAATAGAATGGATTGTACGAATGAATTAGAATGGATACATTCGTGCGAATGAATTAGGATGGATCGTATGAATGAATTAGAATAGATTGTGCGAATGAATTAGAATTGATCGTACGAATGAATTAGAATGGATACATTCATGCGAATGAATTAGAATGGATCGTATGAATGAATTAGAATGGATCGTATGAGTGAATTAGAATGGATACGAAGGAATTAGAATGGATCGTACGAAGGAATTAGAATGGAGAATGGATCGTGCGAATGAATTAGAATGGATCGTACGAATGAAATAGAATAGATCGTACGGATAAATGAATTTGGATCGTGCTAATGAATTAGAATGGATCGTACGAATGAATTAGAATGGATCGTACTAATGAATTAGAATCGATTGTGCGAATGAATTAGAATGGATCGTATGAATGAATTAGAAAGGATATATTCGTGCGAATAAATTAGAATAGATCGTATGAATGAATTAGATTGGATCGTATTAATGAATTAGAATGGATCGTGCGAATGAATTAGAATGGATCGTACGAATGAATTAGAATGGATCATACGAATGAAATAGAATGGATCGTATGAATGAATTAGAATGGATCGTGCGAATGAATTAGAATGGATCGTACGAATGAATTAGAATAGATTGTGCGAATGAATTAGAATGGATCGTACGAATGAATTAGAATGGATCGTACGAATGAATTAGAATGGATCGTATGAATGAATTACAATGGATCGTGCGAATGAATTAGAATGGATCGTACGAATGAATTAGAATGGATCGAACGAATGAATTAGAATGGATACATTTGTGCAAAAGAATTAGAATGGATTGTATGAATGAATTAGAATGGATCGTGCGAATGAATTAGAATGGATCGTACGAATGAATTAGAATGGATACATTCGTGCGAATGAATTAGAATGGATCATACGAATGAATTAGAGTTGATACATTCGTGTGAATGAATTAAAATGGATAATACGAATGAGTAAGAATGGATCGTAGAATTAGAATGGATCGTATGAATGAATTAGAATGGATCGTACGAATGAATTAGAATGGATACATTCGTGCGAATGAATTAGAATGGATCGTACGAATGAGTAAGAATGGATTGTACGAATGAAATAGAATGGATCGTACGGATGAATTAGAATGGATCGTGCGAATGAATTAGAATGGATCGTTCGAATGAGTAAGAATGGATCGTATGAATGAATTAGAGTGGATCGTACGAATGAATTAGAATGGATCGTACGAATGAGTAAGAATGGATCGTATGAATGAATTAGAATGGATCGTGCGAATAAATTAGAATGGATCGAACGAATGAATTAGAATGGATCGAACGAATGAATTAGAATGGATCATACGAATGAATTAGAATGGATCGTACGAATGAATTAGAATGGATTATATGAATGAAATAGAATGAATCATACGAATGAAATAGAATGGATCGTACGAAGGAATTAGAATGGATCGTATGAATGAATTAGAGTGGATACATTGAATGAATTAGAGTGGATACATTCGTACAAATGAATTAGAATGGATCGTACGAATGTATTAGAATGGATACATTCGTGCAAATGAATTAGAATGGATCATATGAATGAAATAGAATGGATTGTACGAATGAGATAGAATGGATCGTACGAATGAATTAGAATGGATACATTCATGCGAATGAATTAGAATGGATCATACGAATGAATTAGAATGGATTCATTCGTGCGAATGAATTAGAATGGATCGTACAAATGAGTAAGAATGGATCGTACGAATGAATTAGAATGGATTGAATTAGCATGAATCATACGAATGAATTAGTATGGATCGTATTAATGAATTTGAATGGATCGTGCGAATGAATTAGAATGGATCATACGAATGAGTAAGAATTGATCGTGCGAATGAATTAGAATGGATCATATGAAAGAATTAGAATGGATTGTATGAATGAATTAGAATGGATCGTGCGAATGAATTAGAATGGATACATTCATGCGAATGAATTAGAATGGATCGTATGAATGAATTAGATTGGATCGTATGAATGAATTAGAATGGATCGTGCGAATGAATTAGAATGGATCGTACGAATGAATTAGAATGGATCGTACGAATGAATTAGAATGGATCGTATGAATTAGAATGGAACGTACGAAGGAATTAGAATGGATCGTATGAATGAATTAGATTGGATCGTATTAATGAATTTGAATGGATCGTATGAATGAATTAGATTGGATCGCATAAATGAATTAGAATGGATCGTGCGAATGAATTAGAATGGATCGTATGAATGAATTAGAGTAGATACATTCGTACGAAGGAATTAGAATGGATCGTACGAATGAATTAGAATGGATTATATGAATGAATTAGAATGGATCGTACGAGTGAATTAGAATGGATACATTCGTGCGAATGAATTAGAATGGATTGTACGAATAAATTAGAATGGATCGTACGAATGAATTAGAATAGATTGTACGAATGAATTAGAATGGATCGTACGTCTAATTCATTCGTACGATCCATTCTAATTCATTCATACAATCCATTCTACTTCTTTTGCACGAATGTATCCATTCGCACGATCCATTCTAATTCATTCTTTTGCACGAATGTATCCATTCGCACGATCTATTCTAATTCATTCGCACGATCCATTCTAATTCATTCGTACGATCTATTCTATTTCATTCGTACAATCCATTCTAATTCATTCATACGATCCAATCTAATTCATTCATACGATCCATTCTAATTCATTCGTACGATCTATTCTATTTCATTCATACGATCCATTCTAATTCGTTTGTACGATCATTTCTAATTCCTTCGTACGATCCATTCTATTTCATTCGTATGACCCATTCTAATTCATAAGTACAATCCATTCTAATTCATTCAAACGATCCATTCTAATTCATTCGTACGATCCATTCTAATTCATTCGCACGATCCATTCTAATTCATTCATACGATCCAATCTAATTCATTCATACGATCCATTCTAATTCATTCGCACGAATGTATCCATTCTAATTCATTCGCATGATCCATTCTAATTCATTCATACGATCCATTCTATTTCATTCGTACGATCCATTCTTACTCATTCGTACGATCCATTCTAATTCATTTGCACGAAGGTATCCATTCTAATTCATTCGTACTATCCATTCTAATTCTTTCGTACGATCCATTCTAAATCCTTCGTACGATCCATTCTAATTCATTCGTACGATCCATTCTAATTCCTTCGTATGATCCATTATAATTCATTCGTGCGGTATGATTCATTCTAATTCATTCGTACGATTCATTCTAATTCAATCCATTCTAATTCATTCGTACGATCCATTCTAATTCATTTGTACGATCCATTCTAATTCATTCGTACGAATGAATTAGAATGGATCGTACGAATGAATTAGAATGGATTGAATTAGAATGAATCGTACGAATGAATTAGAATGAATCATACCGTACGAATGAATTAGATTGGATCATACGAATGAATTAGAATGGATACATTTGTACGAATGAATTAGAATGGATCGTACGAATGAATTAGAATGGATCGTACGAATGAATTAGAATGGATCATATGAATGAATTAGAATGGATCGTATGAATGAATTAGAATGGATCGTGCGAATAAATTAGAATGGATCATGCGAATGAATTAGAATGGATCGTGCGAATGAATTAGAATGGATCGTACGAATGAAATAGAATGGATTGTACGAATGAGATAGAATGGATCGTACGAATGAATTAGAATGGATACATTCATGCGAATGAATTAGAATGGATCATACGAATGAATTAGAATGGATTGAATTAGAATGAATCATGCGAATGAATTAGAATGGATCGTACGAATGAATTAGAATGGATACATTCGTGCGAATCCATTCTATTTCATTCGTACGATTCATTCTAATTCATTCGCACGATCCATTCTAATTCATTCATACGATCCATTCTATTTCATTCGTACGATCCATTCTTACTCATTCGTACGATCCATTCTAATTCATTTGCACGAAGGTATCCATTCTAATTCATTCGTACTATCCATTCTAATTCCTTCGTACTATCCATTCTAATTCCTTCGTACGATCCATTCTAATTCATTCGTACGATCCATTCTAATTCATTCGTACGATCCATTCTAATTCCTTCGTATGATCCATTCTAATTCATTCGTACGATTCATTTTATTTCATTCGTACGATCCATTCTAATTCATACGATCCATTCTATTTCATTCATACGATCCATTTTAATTCATTCGCACGATCCATTCTAATTCATTCGTACGATCCATTCTAATTCATTCGCTCGAATGTATCCATTCTAATTCATTCGCACGATCCATTCTAATTCATTCATATGATCCATTCTATTTCATTCGTACGATCCATTCTTACTCATTCGTACGATCCATTCTAATTCATTTGCACGAAGGTATCCATTCTAATTCATTCGTACTATCCATTCTAATTCTTTCGTACGATCCATTCTAAATCCTTCGTACGATCCATTCTAATTCATTCGTACGATCCATTCTAATTCCTTCGTATGATCCATTATAATTCATTCGTACGGTATGATTCATTCTAATTCATTCGTACGATTCATTCTAACTCAATCCATTCTAATTCATTCGTACGATCCATTCTAATTCATTTGTACGATCCATTCTAATTCATTCGTACGAATGAATTAGAATGGATCGTACGAATGAATTAGAATGGATTGAATAAGAATGAATCGTACGAATGAATTAGAATGAATCATACCTTACGAATGAATTAGAATGGATCATACGAATGAATTAGAATGGATACATTCGTACGAATGAATTAGAATAGATCGTACGAATGAATTAGAATGGATTGTACGAATGAATTAGAATGGATCATATGAATGAATTAGAATGGATCGTATGAATGAATTAGAATGGATCGTGCGAATAAATTAGAATGGATCATGCGAATGAATTAGAATGGATCGTGCGAATGAATTAGAATGGATCGTACGAATGAAATAGAATGGATTGTACGAATGAGATAGAATGGATCGTACGAATGAATTAGAATGGATACATTCATGCGAATGAATTAGAATGGATCATACGAATGAATTAGAATGGATTGAATTAGAATGAATCGTACGAATGAATTAGAATGGATCGTACGAATGAATTAGAATGGATACATTCGTGCGAATCCATTCTATTTCATTCGTACGATTCATTCTAATTCATTCGCACGATCCATTCTAATTCATTCATACGATCCATTCTATTTCATTCGTACGATCCATTCTTACTCATTCGTACGATCCATTCTAATTCATTTGCACGAAGGTATCCATTCTAATTCATTCGTACTATCCATTCTAATTCCTTCGTACTATCCATTCTAATTCCTTCGTACGATCCATTCTAATTCATTTGTACGATCCATTCTAATTCATTCGTACGATCCATTCTAATTCCTTCGTATGATCCATTCTAATTCATTCGTACGATTCATTCTATTTCATTCGTACGATCCATTTTAATTCATACGATCCATTCTATTTCATTCATACGATCCATTTTAATTCATTCGCACGATCCATTCTAATTCATTCGTACGATCCATTCTAATTCATTCGTACGATCCATTCTAATTCCTTCGTACGATCCATTCTAATTCCTTCGTATCCATTCTAATTCACTCATACGATCCATTCTAATTCATTCATACGATCCATTCTAATTCATTCGTATGAATGTATCCATTCTAATTCATTCGTACGATCCATTCTAATTCATTCGCACAATCTATTCTAATTCATTCGTGCGAATGAATCCATTCTAATTCGTTCGTATGATCCATTCTAATTCATTCGCATGAATGTATCCATTCTAATTCATTCGTACGATCCATTCTATCACATTCGTACAATCCATTCTATTTCATTCGTACGATCCATTCTAATTCATTCGCACGATCCATTCTAATTCATTCGCATGATCCATTCTAATTCATTCGTACGATCGATTCTAATTCATTCATACGATCCATACTAATTCATTCGCACGAATGTATCCATTCTAATTCATTCGTACGATCCATTCTAATTCATTCGCACGATCCATTCTAATTCATTCATACGATCCATTCTATTTCATTCGTACGATCCATTCTTACTCATTCGTACGATCCATCCTAATTTATTTGCACGAAGGTATCCATTCTAATTCATTCGTACTATCCATTCTAATTCCTTCGTACGATCCATTCTAATTCCTTCGTACGATCCATTCTAATTCATTCGTACGATCCATTCTAATTCATTCGTACGATCCATTCTATTTCATTCATACGATCCATTTTAATTCATTCGTACGATCCATTCTAATTCATTCACACGATCCATTCTAATTCATTCGCACGATCCATTCTAATCCATTCATACGATCCATTCTAATCCATTCGTACGATCCATTCTAATTCATTCGTACGATCCATTCTAATTCATTCGTACGATCCATTCTAATTCCTTCGTATGATCCATTCTAATTCATTCGTACAGTATGATTCATTCTAATTCATTCGTACGATTCATTCTAATTCAATCCATTCTAATTCATTCGAACGATCCATTCTAATTCATTCGTACGATCCATTCTAATTCATTCGTACGATTCATTCTAATTCAATCCGTTCTAATTCATTCGTACGATCCATTCTTACTCATTCGTACGATCCATTCTAATTCATTCGCACGAATGAATCCATTCTAATTCATTCGTATGATCCATTCTAATTCATTCGCATGAATGTATCCATTCTAATTCATTCGTACGATCCATTCTATCTCATTCGTACAATCCATTCTATTTAATTCGTACGATCCATTCTAATTCATTCGCACGATCCATTCTATTTCATTCGCATGATCCATTCTAATTCATTCGTACGATCGATTCTAATTCATTCATACGATCCATTTTAATTCATTCGTACGAATGTATCCATTCTAATTCATTCGTACGATCCATTCTAATTCATTCGTACAATCCATTCTAATTTATTTGCACGATCCATTCTTACTCATTCGTACGATCCATTCTAATTCCTTCGTACGATCCATTCTAATTCCATCGTATCCATTCTAATTCACTCATACGATCCATTCTAATTCAATCATACGATCCATTCTAATTCATTCGCATGAATGTATCCATTCTAATTCATTCGTACGATCCATTCTAATTCATTCACACAATCTATTCTAATTCATTCATACGATCCATCCTAATTCATTCGCACGAATGTATCCATTCTAATTCATTCGTACAATCCATTCTATTTCATTCGTACGATCCATTCTTACTCATTCGTACGATCCATTCGTATCCATTCTAATTCATTCGTACGATCCATTCTAATTCCTTCGTATGATCCATTCTAATTCATTCGTACGATTCATTCTAATTCAATCCATTCTAATTCATTCGTACGATCCATTCTAATTCATTCGTACGATTCATTCGTACGATCGTATGAGTGTGAATGAATTAGAATGGATCGTGCGAATGAATTAGAATGGATCGTATTAATGAATTAGAATGGATCATGCGAATGAATTAGAATGGATCGTACGAATGAGTAAGAATGGATCGTGCGAATGAATTAGAATGGATCATATGAATAAATTAGAATGGATCGTATGAATGAATTAGAATGGATCGTGCGAATAAATTAGAATGGATCTTATGAATGAATTTGAATAGATTGTGCGGATGAATTAGAATGGATCGTACGAATGAATTAGAATGGATACATTCGTGCGAATGAATTAGAATGGATCGTATGAATGAATTAGAATCGATCGTACGAATGAATTAGAATGGATCATGCGAATGAATTAGAATGGATCGTGCGAATGAATTAGAATGGATCGTACGAATGAAATAGAATGGATTGTACGAATGAGATAGAATGGATCGTACGAATGAATTAGAATGGATTATATGAATGAAATATAATGGATCATACGAATAAAATAGAATGGATCGTACGAAGGAATTAGAATGGATCGTATGAATGAATTAGAGTGGATACATTCGTGCGAATGAATTCGAATAGATCGTGCGAATGAATTAGAATGGATTGTACGAAAGAATTAGAATGGATCGTACGAATGAAATAGAATGGATCGTACGAATGAATTAGAATGGATACATTCGTGCAAAAGAAATAGAATGGATTGTATGAATGAATTAGAATGGATCGTGTGAATGAATTAGAATGGATCATACGAATGAATTAGAATGGATACATTCGTGCGAATGAATTAGAATGGATCGTACGAATGAATTAGAATAGAACGTATGAATGAATTAGAATGGATCGTGCGAATGAATTAGAATGGATCGTGCGAATGAATTAGACTGGATCGTACGAATGAATTAGAATGGATCGTATGAATGAATTAGATTGGATCGTATTAATGAATTAGAATGGATCGTACGAATGAATTAGAATAGATCGTACGAATGAATTAGAATGGATACGAATGGATCGTACGAATGAGTAAGAATGGATCGTACGAATGAAATAGATTGGATTGTACGAATGAATTAGAATGGATACATTCGTGCGAATGAATTAGGATGGATCTTATGAATGAATTAGAATAGATTGTGCGAATGAATTAGAATGGATCGTACGAATGAATTAGAATGGATACATTCATGCGAATGAATTAGAATGGATCGTATGAATGAATTAGAATGGATCGTATGAGTGAATTAGAATGGATACGAAGGAATTAGAATGGATCGTACGAAGGAATTAGAATGGAGAATGGATCGTGCGAATGAATTAGAATGGATCGTGCAATAAGAATGGATCGTACGAATGAAATAGAATAGATCGTACGGATAAATGAATTTGGATCGTGCTAATGAATTAGAATGGATCGTACGAATGAATTAGAATGGATCGTACTAATGAATTAGAATAGATTGTGCGAATGAATTAGAATGGATCGTACGAATGAATTAGAAAGGATATATTCGTGCGAATGAATTAGAATAGATCGTATGAATGAATTAGATTGGATCGTATTAATGAATTAGAATGGATCGTGCGAACGAATTAGAAAGGATCGTACGAATGAATTAAAATGGATAGATTCGTGCGAATGAATTTGAATGGATCGTACGAAGGAATTAGAATGGATCGTACGAAGGAATTAGAATAGATCATACGAAGAAATTAGAATGGATCGTACGAATGAATTAGAATGGATCGTATGAATGAAGTAGAATGGATCGTGCGAATGAATTAAAATGGATCGTATGAATGAAATAGAATGAATCGTATGAATTAAAATGGATCGTACGAATGAAATAGAATAGATCGTACGAATGAATTAGAATAGATTGTGCGAATGGATTAGAATGGATCATACGATTGAGTAAGAATGGATTGTACGAATGAAATAGAATAGATCGTACGAATGAATTAGAATGGATCATGGTAATGAATTAGAATTGATCGTACGAATGAATTAGAATAGATTGTGCGAATGAATTAGAATGGATTGTACGAATGAATTGGAATGGATACATTCATGCGAATGAATTAGAATGGATCGTATGAATGAATTAGAGTGGATACATTCGTACAAATGAATTAGAATGGATCATACGAATGAATTAGAATGGATACATTCGTGTGAATGAATTAGAATGGATCATATGAATGAATTAGAATGGATCGTTTGAGTGAATGCGAATGGATCGTGCGAATGAATTAGAATGGATTGTACGAATGAATTAGAATGGATCGTACGAATGAATTAGAATGGATACATTCGTGCGAATCCATTCTATTTCATTCGTACGATCCATTCTAATTCATTCGCACGATCCATTCTAACTCATTCATACGATCCATTCTAATTCATTCGTACGATCCATTCTAATTCATTCGTATGATCCATTCTAATTCATTCGCACAATCTATTCTAATTCATTCGTACGATCCATTCTAATTCATTCGCACGATCCATTCTAATTCATTCATACGATCCATTCTATTTCATTCGAACGATCCATTCTTACTCATTCGTACGATCCATTCTAATTCATTTGCACAAAGGTATCCATTCTAATTCATTCGTACTATCCATTCTAATTCCTTCGTACGATCCATTCTAATTCCTTCGTACGATCCATTCTAATTCATTCGTACGATCCATTCTAATTCATTCGTACGATCCATTCTAATTCCTTCGTATGATCCATTCTAATTCATTCGTACGGTATGATTCATTCTAATTCATTCGTATTATTCATTCTAATTCAATCCATTCTAATTCATTCGTACGATCCATTCTAATTCATTCGTACGATCCATTCTAATTCATTCGTACGATTCATTCTAATTCAATCCATTCTAATTCATTCATACGATCCATTCTTACTCATTCGTACGATCCATTCTAATTCATTCGCACGAATGAATCCATTCTAATTCATTCGTATGATCCATTCTAATTCATTCGCATGAATGTATCCATTCTAATTCATTCGTACGATCCATTCTATCTCATTCGTACAATCCATTCTATTTCATTCGTACGATCCATTCTAATTCATTCGCACGATCCATTCTAATTCATTCGCATGATCCATTCTAATTCATTCGTACGATCGATTCTAATTCATTCATATGATCCATTCTAATTCATTCACACGAATGTATCCATTCTAATTCATCCGTACGATCCATTCTAATTCATTCGCACAATCTATTCTAATTCATTCATACGATCCATTCTAATTTATTCGCACGATCCATTCTAATTCATTCATACGATCCATTCTAATTCATTCATATGATCCATTCTAATTCATTCGCACGATCCATTCTTACTCATTCGTACGATCCATTCTAATTCATTCGCACGATCCATTCTAATTCATTAATACGATCCATTCTAATTCATTCGCATGATCCATTCTAATTCATTCACACTGATACGATCCATTCTAATTCATTCGCACGAATGTATCCTTTCTAATTCATTCGTACGATCCATTCTAATTCATTCGCACAATCTATTCTAATTCATTCGAACGATCCATTCTAATTCATTCGTACGATCCATTCTAATTCATTCATACGATCCATTCTAATTCATTCGCACGATCCATTCTAATTCATTCGTACGATCCATTCTAATTCATTCGTACGATCCATTTTAATTCATTTGCACAATCTATTCTAATTCATTCGTACGATCCATTCTAATTCATTCGCACGATCCATTCTAATTCATTCATATGATCCATTCTATTTCATTCATACGATCCATTCTTACTCATTCGTACGATCCATTCTAATTCATTTATACGATCCATTTTAATTCATTCGTACGATCTATTCTAATTCATTCATACGATCCATTCTAATTCATTTGTACGATCTATTCTATTTCATTCGTACAATCCATTCTTACTCAATCGTATGATCCATTCTAATCCATTCGCACAATCTATTCTAATTCATTCGTACGATCCATTCTATTTCATTCGTACGATCCATTCTAATTCATACGATGCAATCTATTTCATTCATACGATGCATTTTAATTCTTTCGCACGATCCATTCTAATTCATTCATACGATCCATTCTAATTCATTAATATGATCCATTCTAATTCATTCGTACGACGCACGATCCATTCTAATTCCTTCGTACAATCCATTCTAATTCATACGATCCATTCTAATTCATTTGTACAATCCATTCTAATTCATACGATCCATTCTATTTCATTCATACGATCCATTCTAATTCATTCGCACGATCCATTCTAATTCATTCATACGATCTATTCTAATTCATTCATACAATCCATTCTAATTCCTTCGTACGATCCATTCTAATTTATTCGCACAATCTATTCTAATTCATTCATACGATCCATCCTAATTCATTCGGACGAATGTATCCATTCTAATTCATTCGTACAATCCATTCTATTTCATTCGTACGATCCATTCTTACTCATTCGTACGATCCATTCGTATCCATTCTAATTCGTTCGTACGATCTATTCTAATTCATTCGTACGATCCATTCTAATTCATTAATACGATCCAATCTAATTCATTCATACGATCCATTCTAATTCATTCGTACGATCCATTCTAATTCATTCGCATGATCCATTCTAATTCATTCGCACGATCCATTCTAATTCATGCATACGATCCAATCTAATTCATTCATACGATCCATTCTAATTCATTCGCACGAATGTATCAACTCTAATTCATTCGTACGATCCATTCTAATTCATTCATACATGTACGAATGAATTAGAATGGATACATTCGTGCGAATGAATTAGAATGGATCGTATGAATGAATTAGATTGGATCGTATGCATGAATTAGAATGGATCGTGCGAATGAATTAGAATGGATCGTACGAATGAATTAGAATGGATCGAACGAATGAATTAGAATGGATATATTCGTGCAAAAGAATTAGAATGGATTGTATGAATGAATTAGAATGGATCATACGAAAGAATTAGAATGGATCGCACGAATGAATTAGAATGGATCGTACGAATGATTTAGAATGGATCGTACAAAGGAATTAGAATGGATCGTAAGAAGGAATTAGAATGGATAGTACGAATGAATTAGAATGGATACCTTCGTGCAAATGAATTAGAATGGATTGTACGAATGAGTAAGAATGGATCGTACGAATGAAATAGAATGGATCGTATGAATGAATTAGAATGGATCGTGCGAATGAATTAGAATGGATCGTACGAATGAATTAGAATAGATTGTGCAAATGAATTAGAATGGATCGTACAAACGAATTAGAATAGATCGTGCGAATGAATTAGAATATGGATCGTACGAAGGAATTAGAATGGATCGTACGAATGAATTCGAATGTATCCATTCTAATTCATTCGTACGATCCATTCTAATTCATTCGCACGATCCATTCTAATTCATTCATACAATCCATTCTAATTCTTTTGCACGAATGTATCCATTCTAATTCATTCGTTCGATCCATTCTAATTCATTCGTACGATCCATTCTAATTCATTCGCACGATCCATTCTAATTCATGCATACGATCCAATCTAATTCATTCATACGATCCATTCTAATTCATTCGCACGAATGTATCCATTCTAATTCATTCGTACATGTATGAATGAATTAGAATGGATTGTACGAATGAATTAGAGTTGATACATTCGTGCGAATGAATTAGAATGGATCGTACAAATGAATTAGATTGGATCGTATGAATGAATTATAATGGATCATGCGAATTAATTAGAATAGATCATACGAATGAATTAGAATGGATCGTACGAATGAATTAGAATGGATACATTCGTGCAAAAGAATTAGAATGGATTGTATGAATGAATTAGAATGGATCGTATGAATGAATTAGAATGGATCGTGCGAATAAATTAGAATGGATCGTGCGAATGAATTAGAATGGATCGTACGAATGAATTAGAATGGATCGTATGAATGAATTAGATTGGATCGTATTAATGAATTAGAGTGGATCGTACGAATGAATTAGAATAGATCGTACGAATGAATTAGAATGGATACGAATGGATCGTACGAATGAGTAAGAATGGATCGTACGAATGAAATAGAATGGATTGTACGAATGAATTAGAATGGATATATTCGTGCGAATGAATTAGGATGGATCGTATGAATGAATTATAATAGATTGTGCGAATGTATCCATATGGATCGTACGAATGAATTAGAATGGATACATTCATGCGAATGAATTAAAATGGATCATATGAATGAATTAGAATGGATCGTATGAGTGAATTAGAATGGATACGAAGGAATTAGAATGGATCGTACGAAGGAATTAGAATGGAGAATGGATCGTGCGAATGAATAAGAATGGATCGTGCGAATGAATAAGAATGGATCATGCGATAAGAATGGATCGTACGAATGAAATAGAATAGATCGTACGGATAAATGAATTTGGATCGTGCTAATGAACTAGAATGGATCGTACGAATGAATTACAATGGATCATACTAATGAATTAGAATAGATTGTGCGAATGAATTAGAATGGATCGTACGAATGAATTAGAAAGGATATATTCGTGCGAATGAATTAGAATAGATCGTATGAATGAATTAGATTGGATCGTATTAATGAATTAGAATGGATCATGCGAATGAATTAGAATGGATCGTACGAATGAATTAGAATGGATAGATTCGTGCGAATGAATTTGAATGGATCGTACGAAGGAATTAGAATGGATCGTACGAAGGAATTAAAATAGATCATACGAAGAAATTAGAATGGATCATACGAATGAATTAGAATGGATCGTATGAATGAATTAGAATGGATCGTGCGAATGAATTAAAATGGATCGTATGAATGAAATAGAATGGATCGTATGAATTAGAATGGATCGTACGAATGAAATAGAATGGATCGTACGAATGAATTAGAATAGATTGTGCGAATGGATTAGAATGGATCATACGATTGAGTAAGAATGGATTGTACGAATGAAATAGAATAGATCGTACGAATGAATTAGAATGGATTATATGAATGAAATAGAATGGATCATACGAATGAAATAGAATGGATCATACGAAGGAATTAGAATGGATCGTATGAATGAATTAGAGTGGATACATTCGTGCGAATGAATTCGAATAGATCGTCCGAATGAATTAGAATGGATGGTACGAATGAATTAGAATGGATCGTACGAATGAAATAGAATGGATCGTACGAATGAATTAGAATGGATACATTCGTGCAAAAGAAATAGAATGGATTTTATGAATGAATTAGAATGGATCGTGTGAATGAATTAGAATGGATCATACGAATGAATTAGAATGGATACATTCGTGCGAATGAATTAGAATGGATCGTACGAATGAATTAGAATGGATCGTATGAATGAATTAGAATGGATCGTGCGAATGAATTAGAATGGATCGTGCGAATAAATTAGACTGGATCGTACGAATGAATTAGAATGGATCGTATGAATGAATTAGATTGGATCGTATTAATGAATTAGAATGGATCGTACGAATGAATTAGAATAGATCGTACGAATGAATTAGAATGGATACGAATGGATCGTACGAATGAGTAAGAATGGATCGTACGAATGAAATAGATTGGATTGTACGAATGAATTAGAATGGATACATTCATGCGAATGAATTAGGATGGATCTTATGAATGAATTAGAATAGATTGTGCGAATGAATTAGAAAGGATCGTACGAATGAATTAGAATGGATACATTCATGCGAATGAATTAGAATGGATCGTATGAATGAATTAGAATGGTTCGTATGAGTGAATTAGAATGGATACGAAGGAATTAGAATGGATCGTACGAAGGAATTAAAATGGAGAATGGATCGTGCGAATGAATTAGAATGGATCGTGCGATAAGAATGGATCGTACGAATGAAATAGAATAGTTCGTACGGATAAATGAATTTGGATCGTGCTAATGAATTAGAATGGATCGTACGAATGAATTAGAATGGATCGTACTAATGAATTAGAATAGATTGTGCGAATGAATTAGAATGGATCGTACGAATGAATTAGAAAGGATATATTCGTGCGAATGAATTAGAATAGACCGTATGAATGAATTAGATTGGATCGTATTAATGAATTAGAATGGATCGTGCGAACGAATTAGAATGGATCGTACGAATGAATTAGAATGGATAGATTCGTGCGAATGAATTTGAATGGATCGTATGAAGGAATTAGAATGGATCGTACGATGGAATTAGAATAGATCATACGAAGAAATTAGAATGGATCGTACGAATGAATTAGAATGGATCGTATGAATGAATTAGAATGGATCGTGCGAATGAATTAAAATGAATCGTATGAATGAAATAGAATGGATCGTATGAATTAAAATGGATCGTACGAATGAAATAGAATAGATCGTACGAATGAATTAGAATAGATTGTGCGAATGGATTAGAATGGATCATACGATTGAGTAAGAATGGATTGTACGAATGAAATAGAATAGATCGTACGAATGAATTAGAATGGATCATGGTAATGAATTAGAATTGATCGTACGAATGAATTAGAATAGATTGTGCGAATGAATTAGAATGGATCGTACAAATGAATTGGAATGGATACATTCATGCGAATGAATTAGAATGGATCGTATGAATGAATTAGAGTGGATACATTCGTACAAATGACTTAGAATGGATCGTACGAATGAATTAGAATGGATATATTCGTGCGAATGAATTAGAATGGATCATATGAATGAATTAGAATGGATCGTTTGAGTGAATGCGAATGGATCGTGCGAATGAATTAGAATGGATTGTACGAATGAATTAGAATGGATCGTACGAATGAATTAGAATGGATACATTCGTGCGAATCCATTCTATTTCATTCGTAAGATCCATTCTAATTCATTCGCACGATCCATTCTAACTCATTCATACGATCCATTCTAATTCATTCGTACGATCCATTCTAATTCATTCGTACGATCCATTCTAATTCATTCGCACAATCTATTCTAATTCATTCGTACGATCCATTCTAATTCATTCGCACGATCCATTCTAATTCATTCATACGATCCATTCTATTTCATTCGAACAATCCATTCTTACTCATTCGTACGATCCATTCTAATTCATTTGCACGAAGGTATCCATTCTAATTCATTCGTACTATCCATTCTAATTCCTTCGTACGATCCATTCTAATTCCTTCGTACGATCCATTCTAATTCATTCGTACGATCCATTCTAATTCCTTCGTATGATCCATTCTAATTCATTCGTACGGTATGATTCATTCTAATTCATTCGTACGATTCATTCTAATTCAATCCTTTCTAATTCATTCGTACGATCCATTCTAATTCATTCGTACGATCCATTCTAATTCATTCGTACGATTCATTCTAATTCAATCCATTCTAATTCATTCGTACGATCCATTCTTACTCATTCGTACGATCCATTCTAATTCATTCGCACGAATGAATCCATTCTAATTCATTCGTATGATCCATTCTAATTCATTCGCATGAATGTATCCATTCTAATTCATTCGTACGATCCATTCTATCTCATTCGTACAATCCATTCTATTTCATTCGTACGATCCATTCTAATTCATTCGCACGATCCATTCTAATTCATTCGCATGATCCATTCTAATTCATTCGTACGATCGATTCTAATTCATTCATATGATCCATTCTAATTCATTCACACGAATGTATCCATTCTAATTCATTCGTACGATCCATTCTAATTCATTCGCACAATCTATTCTAATTCATTCATACGATCCATTCTAATTTATTCGCACGATCCATTCTAATTCATTCATACGATCCATTCTAATTCATTCATATGATCCATTCTAATTCATTCGCACGATCCATTCTTACTCATTCGTACGATCCATTCTAATTCATTCGCACGATCCATTCTAATTCATTAATACGATCCATTCTAATTCATTCGCATGATCCATTCTAATTCATTCACACTGATACGATCCATTCTAATTCATTCGCACGAATGTATCCTTTCTAATTCATTCGTACGATCCATTCTAATTCATTCGCACAATCTATTCTAATTCATTCGAACGATCCATTCTAATTCATTCGTATGATCCATTCTAATTCATTCATACGATCCATTCTAATTCATTCGCACGATCCATTCTAATTCATTCGTACGATCCATTCTAATTCATTCGTACGATCCATTCTAATTCATTCGTACGATCCATTTTAATTCATTCGCACAATCTATTCTAATTCATTCGTACGATCCATTCTAATTCATTCGCACGATCCATTCTAATTCATTCATATGATCCATTCTATTTCATTCATACGATCCATTCTACTCATTCGTACGATCCATTCTAATTCATTTATACGATCCATTTTAATTCATTCGTACGATCTATTCTAATTCATTCATACGATCCATTCTAATTCATTCGTACGATCTATTCTATTTCATTCGTACAATCCATTCTTACTCAATCGTATGATCCATTCTAATCCATTCGCACAATCTATTCTAATTCATTCGTACGATCCATTCTATTTCATTCGTACGATCCATTCTAATTCATACGATCCATTCTATTTCATTCGTGCGATCCATTCTAATTCATACGATCCATTCTATTTCATTCGTACGATCCATTCTAATTCATTCGCACGATCCATTCTAATTCATTCATACGATCCATTCTATTTCATTCGTACGATCCATTCTTACTCATTCGTACGATCCATCCTAATTTATTTGCATGAAGGTATCCATTCTAATTCATTCGTACTATCCATTCTAATTTCTTCGTACGATCCATTCTAATTCATTCGTACGATCCATTCTAATTCATTCGTACGATCCATTCTAACTCATTCGTACGATCCATTCTATTTCATTCATACGATCCATTTTAATTCATTCGTACGATCCATTCTAATTCATTCGCACGATCCATTCTAATTCATTCGCACGATCCATTCTAATTCATTCATACGATCCATTCTAATCCATTCGTACGATCCATTCTAATTCATTCGTACGATCCATTCTAATTCATTCGTACGATCCATTCTAATTCCTTCGTATGATCCATTCTAATTCATTCGTACAGTATGATTCATTCTAATTCATTCGTACGATTCATTCTAATTCAATCCATTCTAATTCATTCGAACGATCCATTCTAATTCATTCGTACGATCCATTCTAATTCATTCGTACGATTCATTCTAATTCAATCCGTTCTAATTCATTCGTACGATCCATTCTTACTCATTCGTACGATCCATTCTAATTCATTCGCACGAATGAATCCATTCTAATTCATTCGTATGATCCATTCTAATTCATTCGCATGAATGTATCCATTCTAATTCATTCGTACGATCCATTCTATCTCATTCGTACAATCCATTCTATTTAATTCGTACGATCCATTCTAATTCATTCGCACGATCCATTCTAATTCATTCGCATGATCCATTCTAATTCATTCGTACGATCGATTCTAATTCATTCATACGATCCATTTTAATTCATTCGCACGAATGTATCCATTCTAATTCATTCGTACGATCCATTCTAATTCATTCGTACAATCCATTCTAATTCATTTGCACGATCCATTCTTACTCATTCGTACGATCCATTCTAATTCCTTCGTACGATCCATTCTAATTCCTTCGTATCCATTCTAATTCACTCATACGATCCATTCTAATTCAATCATACGATCCATTCTAATTCATTCGCATGAATGTATCCATTCTAATTCATTCGTACGATCCATTCTAATTTATTCACACAATCTATTCTAATTCATTCATACGATCCATCCTAATTCATTCGCACGAATGTATCCATTCTAATTCATTCGTACAATCCATTCTATTTCATTCGTACGATCCATTCTTACTCATTCGTACGATCCATTCGTATCCATTCTAATTCATTCGTACGATCCATTCTAATTCCTTCGTATGATCCATTCTAATTCATTCGTACGGTATGATTCATTCTAATTCATTCGTACGATTCATTCTAATTCAATCCATTCTAATTCATTCGTACGATCCATTCTAATTCATTCGTACGATTCATTCGTACGATCGTATGAGTGTGAATGAATTAGAATGGATCGTGCGAATGAATTAGAATGGATCGTATTAATGAATTAGAATGGATCGTGCGAATGAATTAGAATGGATCGTACGAATGAGTAAGAATGGATCGTGCGAATGAATTAGAATGGATCATATGAATGAATTAGAATGGATCGTATGAATGAATTAGAATGGATCGTGCGAATAAATTAGAATGGATCTTATGAATGAATTTGAATAGATTGTGCGGATGAATTAGAATGGATCGTACGAATGAATTAGAATGGATACATTCGTGCGAATGAATTAGAATGGATCGTATGAATGAATTAGAATCGATCGTACGAATGAATTAGAATGGATCATGCGAATGAATTAGAATGGATCGTGCGAATGAATTAGAATGGATCGTACGAATGAAATAGAATGGATTGTACGAATGAGATAGAATGGATCGTACGAATGAATTAGAATGGATTATATGAATGAAATATAATGGATCATAAGAATGAAATAGAATGGATCGTACGAAGGAATTAGAATGGATCGTATGAATGAATTAGAGTGGATACATTCGTGCGAATTAATTCGAATAGATCGTGCGAATGAATTAGAATGGATTGTACGAAAGAATTAGAATGGATCGTACGAATGAAATAGAATGGATCGTACGAATGAATTAGAATGGATACATTCGTGCAAAAGAAATAGAATGGATTGTATGAATGAATTAGAATGGATCGTGTGAATGAATTAGAATGGATCATACGAATGAATTAGAATGGATACATTCGTGCGAATGAATTAGAATGGATCGTACGAATGAATTAGAATGGATCGTGCGAATGAATTAGAATGGATCGTGCGAATGAATTAGACTGGATCGTACGAATGAATTAGAATGGATCGTATGAATGAATTAGATAGGATCGTATTAATGAATTAGAATGGATCGTACGAATGAATTAGAATAGATCGTACGAATGAATTAGAATGGATACGAATGGATCGTACGAATGAGTAAGAATGGATCGTACGAATGAAATAGATTGGATTGTACGAATGAATTAGGATGGATACATTCGTGCGAATGAATTAGGATGGATCTTATGAATGAATTAGAATAGATTGTGTGATTGAATTAGAATGGATCGTACGAATGAATTAGAATGGATACATTCATGCGAATGAATTAGAATGGATCGTATGAATGAATTAGAATGGATCGTATGAGTGAATTAGAATGGATCGTACGAAGGAATTAGAATGGAGAATGGATCGTGCGAATGAATTAGAATGGATCGTGCAATAAGAATGGATCGTACGAATGAAATAGAATAGATCGTACGGATAAATGAATTTGGATCGTGCTAATGAATTAGAATGGATCGTACGAATGAATTAGAATGGATCGTACTAATGAATTAGAATAGATTGTGCGAATGAATTAGAATGGATCGTACGAATGAATTAGAAAGGATATATTCGTGCGAATGAATTAGAATAGATCGTATGAATGAATTAGATTGGATCGTATTAATGAATTAGAATGGATCGTGCGAACGAATTAGAATGGATCGTACGAATGAATTAAAATGGATAGATTCGTGCGAATGAATTTGAATGGATCGTACGAAGGAATTAGAATGGATCGTACGAAGGAATTAGAATAGATCATACGAAGAAATTAGAATGGATCGTACGAATGAATTAGAATGGATCGTATGAATGAAGTAGAATGGATCGTGCGAATGAATTAAAATGGATCGTATGAATGAAATAGAATGGATCGTATGAATTAAAATGGATCGTACGAATGAAATAGAATAGATCGTACGAATGAATTAGAATAGATTGTGCGAATGGATTAGAATGGATCATACGATTGAGTAAGAATGGATTGTACGAATGAAATAGAATAGATGGTACGAATGAATTAGAATGGATCATGGTAATGAATAAGAATTGATCGTACGAATGAATTAGAATAGATTGTGCGAATGAATTAGAATGGATTGTACGAATGAATTGGAATGGATACATTCATGCGAATGAATTAGAATGGATCGTATGAATGAATTAGAGTGGATACATTCGTACAAATGAATTAGAATGGATAGTACGAATGAATTAGAATGGATACATTCGTGCGAATGAATTAGAATGGATCATATGAATGAATTAGAATGGATCGTTTGAGTGAATGCGAATGGATCGTGCAAATGAATTAGAATGGATTGTACGAATGAATTAGAATGGATCGTACGATCCATTCTAATTCATTTGCACGAAGGTATCCATTCTAATTCATTCGTACTATCCATTCTAATTTCTTCGTACGATCCATTCTAATTCCTTCGTACGATCCATTCTAATTCATTCGTACTATCCATTCTAATTCATTCGTACGATCCATTCTAATTCCTTCGTATGATCCATTCTAATTCATTCGTACGGTATGATTCATTCTAATTCATTCGTACGATTCATTCTAATTCAATCCATTCTTATTCATTCGTACGATCCATTCTAATTCATTCGTACGATCCATTCTAATTCATTCGTACGATTCATTCTAATTCAATCCATTCTAATTCATTCGTACGATCCATTCTTACTCATTCGTACGATCCATTCTAATTCATTCGCACGAATGAATCCATTCAAATTCATTCGTATGATCCATTCTAATTCATTCGCATGAATGTCTCCATTCTAATTCATTCGTACGATCCATTCTATCTCATTCGTACAATCCATTCTATTTCATTCGTACGATCCATTCTAATTCATTCGCACGATCCATTCTAATTCATTCGCATGATCCATTCTAATTCATTCGTACGATCGATTCTAATTCATTCATATGATCCATTCTAATTCATTCTCACGAATGTATCCATTCTAATTCATCCGTACGATCCATTCTAATTCATTCGCACAATCTATTCTAATTCATTCATACGATCCATTCTAATTTATTCGCACGATCCATTCTAATTCATTCATACGATCCATTCTAATTCATTCATATGATCCATTCTAATTCATTCGCACGATCCATTCTTACTCATTCGTACGATCCATTCTAATTCATTCGCACGATCCATTCTAATTCATTAATACGATCCATTCTAATTCATTCGCATGATCCATTCTAATTCATTCACACTGATACGATCCATTCTAATTCATTCGCACGAATGTATCCTTTCTAATTCATTCGTACGATCCATTCTAATTCATTCGCACAATCTATTCTAATTCATTCGAACGATCCATTCTAATTCATTCGTACGATCCATTCTAATTCATTCATACGATCCATTCTAATTCATTCGCACGATCCATTCTAATTCATTCGTACGATCCATTCTAATTCATTCATACGATCCATTCTAATTCATTCGTACGATCCATTTTAATTCATTCGCACAACCTATTCTAATTCATTCGTACGATCCATTCTAATTCATTCGCACGATCCATTCTAATTCATTCATATGATCCATTCTATTTCATTCATACGATCCATTATTACTCATTCGTACGATCCATTCTAATTCATTTATACGATCCATTTTAATTCATTCGTACGATCTAGTCTAATTCATTCATACGATCCATTCTAATTCATTCGTACGATCTATTCTATTTCATTCGTACAATCCATTCTTACTCAATCGTATGATCCATTCTAATCCATTCGCACAATCTATTCTAATTCATTCGTACGATCCATTCTATTTCATTCGTACGATCCATTCTAATTCATACGATCCATTCTATTTCATTCATACGATCCATTTTAATTCTTTCGCACGATCCATTCTAATTCATTCATACGATCCATTCTAATTCATTAATATGATCCATTCTAATTCATTCGTACGACGCACGATCCATTCTAATTCATTCGTACAATCCATTCTAATTCATACGATCCATTCTAATTCATTCGTACAATCCATTCTAATTCATACGATCCATTCTATTTCATTCATACGATCCATTCTAATTCATTCGCACGATCCATTCTAATTCATTCATACGATTTATTCTAATTCATTCATACAATCCATTCTAATTCCTTCGTACGATCCATTCTAATTTATTCGCACAATCTATTCTAATTCATTCATACGATCCATCCTAATTCATTCGCACGAATGTATCCATTCTAATTCATTCGTACAATCCATTCTATTTCATTCGTACGATCCATTCTTACTCATTCGTACGATCCATTCGTATCCATTCTAATTCGTTCGTACGATCTATTCTAATTCATTCGTACGATCCATTCTAATTCATTAATACGATCCAATCTAATTCATTCATACGATCCATTCTAATTCATTCGTACGATCCATTCTAATTCATTCGCATGATCCATTCTAATTCATTCGCACGATCCATTCTAATTCATGCATACGATCCAATCTAATTCATTCATACGATCCATTCTAATTCATTCGCACGAATGTATCAACTCTAATTCATTCGTACGATCCATTCTAATTCATTCATACATGTACGAATTAATTAGAATGGATACATTCGTGCGAATGAATTAGAATGGATCGTATGAATGAATTAGATTGGATCGTATGCATGAATTAGAATGGATCGTGCGAATGAATTAGAATGGATCGTACGAATGAATTAGAATGGATCGAACGAATGAATTAGAATGGATACATTCCTGCAAAAGAATTAGAATGGATTGTATGAATGAATTAGAATGGATCATACGAAGGAATTAGAATGGATCGCACGAATGAAATAGAATGGATCGTACGAATGATTTAGAATGGATCGTAAAAAGGAATTAGAATGGATCGTAAGAAGGAATTAGAATGGATAGTACGAATGAATTAGAATGGATACCTTCGTGCAAATGAATTAGAATGGACCGTACGAATGAGTAAGAATGGATCGTACGAATGAAATAGAATGGATCGTATGAATGAATTAGAATGGATCGTGCGAATGAATTAGAATGGATCGTACGAATGAATTAGAATAGATTGTGCGAATGAATTAGAATGGATCGTACAAACGAATTAGAATGGATCGTGCGAATGAATTAGAATCTGGATCGTACGAAGGAATTAGAATGGATCGTACGAATGAATTCGAATGTATCCATTCTAATTCATTCGTACGATCCATTCTAATTCATTCGCACGATCCATTCTAATTCATTCATACAATCCATTCTAATTCTTTTGCACGAATGTATCCATTCTAATTCATTCGTTCGATCCATTCTAATTCGTTCGTACGATCCATTCTAATTCATTCGCACGATCCATTCTAATTCATGCATACGATCCAATCTAATTCATTCATACGATCCATTCTAATTCATTCGCACGAATGTATCCATTCTAATTCATTCGTACATATATGAATGAATTAGAATGGATCGTACGAATGAATTAGAGTTGATACATTCGTGCGAATGAATTAGAATGGATCGTACAAATGAATTAGATTGGATCGTATGAATGAATTATAATGGATCATGCGAATTAATTAGAATAGATCATACGAATGAATTAGAATGGATCGTACGAATGAATTAGAATGGATACATTCGTGCAAAAGAATTAGAATGGATTGTATGAATGAATTAGAATGGATCGTATGAATGAATTAGAATGGATCGTGCGAATAAATTAGAATGGATCGTGCGAATGAATTAGAATGGATCGTACGAATGAATTAGAATGGATCGTATGAATGAATTAGATTGGATTGTATTAATGAATTAGAGTGGATCGTACGAATGAATTAGAATAGATCGTACGAATGAATTATTGCGAATGAATTAGAATGGATCGTACGAATGAAATAGAATGGATTGTACGAATGAGATAGAATGGATCGTACGAATGAATTAGAATGGATACATTCATGCGAATGAATTAGAATGGATCATACAAATGAATTAGAATGGATTCGTTCGTGCGAATGAATTTGAATGGATCGTACGAATGAGTAAGAATGGATCGTACGAATGAATTAGAATGGATTGAATTAGAATGAATCGTACGAATGAATTAGAATGGATCGTACGAATGAATTAGAATGGATCGTACGAATGAATTAGAATGGATTGAATTAGAATAAATCGTACGAATGAATTAGAATGAATCATACCGTACGAATGAATTAGAATGGATCATATGAAGGAATTAGAATGGATCGTACGAATGAATTAGAATGGATCGTACGAATGAATTAGAATGGATCGTACGAAGGAATTAGAATGGATCGTACGAAGGAATTAGAATGGATAGTACGAATGAATTAGAATGGATACCTTCGTGCAAATGAATTAGAATGGATCGTACGAATGAGTAAGAATGGATCGTACGAATGAAATAGAATGGATCGTATGAATGAATTAGAATGGATCGTGCGAATGAATTAGAATGGATCGTACGAATGAATTAGAATAGATTGTGCGAATGAATTAGAATGGATCGTACGAATGAATTAGAATGGATCGTACGAATGAATTAGAATAGATTGTGCGAATGAATTAGAATGGATCGTACGAATGAATTAGAATGGATCGTATGAATGAATTAGATTGGATCGTATTAATGAATTAGAATGGCCCGTACGAATGAGTAAGAATGGATCGAACGAATGAATTAGAATGGATTGAATTAGAATGAATCGTACTAATGAATTAGAATGGATCGTACGAATGAATTAGATTGGATCGTACGAATGAATTAGAATGGATTGAATTAGAATGAATCGTACGAATGAATTAGAATGAATCATACCGTACGAATGAATTAAAATGGATCATACGAAGGAATTAGAATGGATCATACGAATGAATTAGAATGGATCGTACGAATCAATTAGAATGGATCGTACGAAGGAATTAGAATGGATCGTATGAATGAATTAGAATGGATCGTGTGAATGAATTAAAATGGATCGTGTGAATGAATTAGAATGGATCATGCTAATGAATTAGAATGGATCATGCTAATGAATTAGAATGGATCGTACGAATGAATTAGAATGGATTGAATTAGAATGAATCGTACGAATGAATTATAACGAATCATACCGTACGAATGAATTAGAATGGATCATACGAAGGAATTAGAATGGATCGTACGAATGAATTGGAATGGATCGTACGAAGGAATTAGAATGGATCGTACAAAGGAATTAGAATGGATAGTACGAATGAATTAGAATGGATACCTTCGTGCAAATGAATTAGAATGGATCGTACGAATGAGTAAGAATGGATCGTACGAATGAAATAGAATGGATCGTATGAATGAATTAGAATGGATCGTGCGAATGAATTAGAATGGATCGTACGAATGAATTAGAATAGATTGTGTGAATGAATTAGAATGGATCGTACGAATGAATTAGAATGGATCGTACGAATGAATTAGAATGGATCGTATGAATGAATTAGAATGGATCGTGCGAATGAATTAGAATGGATCGTACGAATGAAATAGAATGGATCGTACTTATGAATTAGAATGGGTTATTTGAGTGAATGCGAATGGATCGTGCGAATGAATTAGAATGGATTGTACGAAAGAATTAGAATGGATCATACGAATGAATTAGAATGGATACATTTATGCGAATCCATTCTATTTCATTCGTACGATCCATTCTAATTCATTCGCACGATCTATTCTAATTCATTCATACGATCCATTCTAATTCATTCGTACGATCCATTCTAATTCATTCGTACGATCCATTCTAATTCATTCGTATAATCCATTCAAATTCATTCGCACGATCCATTCGCATTCACTCAAACGACCCATTCTAATTCATAAGTACGATCCATTCAAATTCATTCAAACGATCCATTCTAATTCATTCGTACGATCCCTCTAATTCATTCGCACGAATGTATCTATTCTAATTCATTCGTATGATCCATTCTAATTCATTTGTACGAATGTATCCACTCTAATTCATTCATACGATCCATTCAAATTCATTCGCACGAATGTATCCATTCCAATTCATTCGTACGATCCATTCTAATTCATTCGCACAATCCATATTCTAATTCATTCGTACGATCCATTCTAAATCATTCGTACGATCCATATTCTAATTCATTCGCACGATCCATTCTAATTCATTCGCACGATCCATTCTAATTCATTCATACGATCCATTCTAATTCATTCACACAATCCCATTCTAATTCATTCTAATTTATTCGTATGTGAGTGGATCGTGTTTTTTCGTGCTAATGAATTAGAATGGATCGTACGAATGAATTAGAATGGATACATTCGTGCGAAAGAATTAGAATGGATCGTATGAATGAATTTGATTGGATCGTATACATGAATTAGAATGGATCGTACGAATGAATTAGAATGGATCGTGCTAATGAATTAGAATGGATCGTGCGAATGAATTAGAATGGATCATGCGAATGAATTAGAATGGATCGTACGAATGAATTAGAATGGATCGTACGAATGAATTAGAATGGATCGTTCGAATTATTTACAATAGATTGTGCGAATGAATTAGAATGGTCGTACGAATGAATTAGAAAGGATACATTCGTGTGAATGAATTAGAATGGATCGTATGAGTGTGAATGAATTAGAATGGATCGTGCGAATGAATTAGAATGGATCGTGTGAATGAATTAGAAAGGATCGTACGAATGAGTAAGAATGGATCGTGCGAATGAATTAGAATGGATCGTATGAATGAATTAGAATCGATCGTACGAATGAATTAGAATGGATAGTGCGAATGAATTAGAATGGATCGTGCGAATGAATTCGAATGGATCGTACGAATGAAATAGAATGGATTGTACGAATGAGATAGAATGGATCGTAGGAATGAATTAGCATGGATACATTCATGCGAATGAATTAGAATGGATCATACGAATGAATTAGAATGGATTCATTCGTGCGAATGAATTAGAATGGATCGTACGAATGAGTAAGAATGGATCGTACGAATGAATTATAATGGATTGAATTAGAATGAATCGTACGAATGAATTAGAATGGATCGTACGAATGAATTAGAATGGATCGTACGAATGAATTAGAATGGATTGAATTAGAATGAATCGTACGAATGAATTAGAATGAATCATACGAATGAAATAAAAATAGATCATAATCTAATTCATTCATACGATCCATTCTAATTCATTCGCACAATCTATTCTAATTCATTCGTACGATCCATTCTAATTCATTCGCACGATCTATTCTAATTCATTCGTACGATCCATTCTAATTCATTCGCACGAATGTATCCATTCCAATTCATTCATACAATCTATTCTAATTCATTCGTACGATCCATTCTAATTCATTCGTACAATCCATTCTATTTCATTCGTACGATTCGTGCTAATTCATTCATACAATCCATTCTAATTCATTCACACAATCCATTCTAATGCATTCTAATTTATTCGTATGTGAGTGGATCGTGTTTTTTCGTGCTAATTAATTAGAATGGATCGTACGAATGAATTAGAATGGATACATTCGTGGGAAAGAATTAGAATGGATCGTATAAATGAATTAGATTGGATCGTATAAATGAATTAGAATGGATCATACGAATGAATTAGAATGGATCGTGCTAATGAATTAGAATGGATCGTGCGAATGAATTAGAATGGATCGTACGAATGAATTAGAATGGATCGTACGAATGAATTAGAATGGAACGTTCGAATGAATTAGAATAGATTGGGCGAATGAATTAGAATGGATCGTACGAATGAATTAGAAAGGATACATTCGTGCGAATGAATTAGAATGGATCGTATAAGTGTGAATGAATTAGAATGGATCGTGCGAATGAATTAGAATGGATCGTATTAATGAATTAGAGTGGATCGTGCGAATGAATTAGAATGGATCGTACGAATGAGTAAGAATGGATCGTGCGAATGAATTAGAATGGATCATATGAATGAATTAGAATGGATCATATGAATGAATTAGAATGGATCGTGCGAATAAATTAGAATGGATCGTATGAATGAATTAGAATAATTGTGCGAATGAATTAGAATGGATCGTACGAATGAATTAGAATGGATATATTCGTGCGAATGAATTAGAATGGATCGTACGAATGAATTAGAATGGATCGTACGAAGGAATTAGAATGGATCGTATGAAGGAATTAGAATAGATAGTACGAATGAATTAGAATGGATACCTTCGTGCAAATGAATTAGAATGGATCGTACGAATGAGTAAGAATGGATCGTACGAATGAAATAGAATGGATCGTATGAATGAATTAGAATGGATCGTGCGAATGAATTAGAATGGATCGTACGAATGAATTAGAATAGATTGTGCGAATGAATTAGAATGGATCATACGAATGAATTAGAATGGATCGTACGAATGAATTAGAATGGATCGTATGAATGAATTAGAATGGATCGTGCGAATGAATTAGAATGGATCGTACGAATGAAATAGAATGGATTGTACGAATAAATTAGAATGGATCGTACGAATGAATTAGAATAGATTGTATGAATGAATTAGAATGGATACATTCGTGCGAATGAATTAGAATGGATCGTATGAATGAATTAGAATAGATCGTGCGAATGAATTAGAATGGATCGTACGAATGAATTAGAATAGATCGTGCTAATGAATTAGAATGGATCGTGCGAATGAATTAGAATGGATCGTATGAATGAATTAGAATGGATCGTACGAATGAATTAGAATTGATCAGATTGTGCGAATGAATTAGAATGGATCGTACGATTGAATTAGAAAGGATATATTCGTGCGAATGAATTAGAATAGATCGTATGAATGAATTAGATTGGATCGTATTAATGAATTAGAATGGATCGTGCGAATGAATTTGAATTAGAATGGATTGAATTAGAATGAATCGTACGAATGAATTAGAATGGATCGTACGAATGAATTAGAATGGATCGTACGAATGAATTTGAATGGATTGAATTAGAATGAATCGTACGAATGAATTAGAATGAATCATACCGTACGAGTGAATTAGAATGGATTATACGAAGGAATTAGAATGGATCGTACGAATGAATTAGAATGGATCGTACGAATGAATTAGAATGGATCGTACGAAGGAATTAGAATGGATCGTACGAAGGAATTAGAATGGATAGTACGAATGAATTAGAATGGATACCTTCGTGCAAATGAATTAGAATGGATCGTACGAATGAGTAAGAATGGATCGTACGAATGAAATAGATTGGATCGTATGAATGAATTAGAATGGATCGTGCGAATGAATTAGAATGGATCGTACCAATGAATTAGAATAGATTGTGCGAATGAATTAGAATGGATCGTACGAATGAATTAGAATGGATCGTACGAATGAATTAGAATGGATCGTATGAAAGAATTAGAATGGATCGTGCGAATGAATTAGAATGGATCGTGCGAATGAAATAGAATGGATTCGCACGAATGTATCCATTCTAATTCATTCGTACGATCCATTCTAATTTATTCGTACAATCCATTCTAATTCATTCGCATGATCCATTCGCATTCACTCAAACGATCCATTCTAATTCATTCATATGATCCATTCTAATTCATTCGCACGAATGTATCCATTCTAATTCATTCGTACGATCCATTCTAATTCATTTGTACGAATGTATCCACTCTAATTCATTCATACGATCTATTCTAATTCATTCGCACGAATGTATCCATTCCAATTCATTCGTACGATCCATTCTAATTCATTCGCACAATATATTCTAATTCATTCGTACGATCAATTCTAATTCATTAGCATGATCCATTCTAATTCATTCGTACGATCTATTCTATTTCATTCGTACAATCCATTCTTACTCAATCGTATGATCCATTCTAATCCATTCGCACAATCTATTCTAATTCATTCGTACGATCCATTCTATTTCATTCGTACGATCCATTCTAATTCATATGATCCATTCTATTTCATTCATACGATCCATTTTAATTCATTCGCACGATCCATTCTAATTCATTCATACGATCCATTCTAATTCATTCGTACGATCCATTCTAATTTCTTCGTATAATCTATTCTAATTCCTTCGTACGATCCATTCTAATTCCTTCGTACGATCCATTCAAATTCATTCGCATGAATCTATCCATTCTAATTCATTCGTACGATCCATTCCAATTCATTCGCACGATCCATTCTAATTCATTAATACGATCCAATCTAATTCATTCATACAATCTATTCTAATTCATTCGCACGAATATATCCTTTCTAATTCATTCGTACGATCCATTCTAATTCATTCGCACAATCTATTATAATTCATTAGTACGATCCATTCTAATTCATTCGTACGATCCATTCTAATTCATTAGCACGATCCAAATTCATTTATCCGTACGATCTATTCTATTTCATTCGTACGATCCATTCTTATCGCACGATCCATTCTAATTCATTCACACGATCCATTCTCCATTCTAATTCCTTCGTACGATCCATTCTAATTCCTTCGTATCCATTCTAATTCACTCATATGATCCATTCTAATTCATTAATACGATCCATTCTAATTCATTCGCATGAATGTATCCATTCTAATTCATTCGTACGATCCATTCTAATTCATTCGCACAATCTATTCTAATTCATTCATACGATCCATCCTAATTCATTCGCACGAATGTATCCATTCTAATTCATTCGTACAATCCATTCTATTTCATTCGTACGATCCATTCTTACTCATTCATACGATCCATTCGTATCCATTCTAATTCATTCGTACGATCTATTCTAATTCATTCGTACGATCTATTCTAATTCATTAATACGATCCAATCTAATTCATTCATACGATCCATTCTAATTCATTCGTACGATCCATTCTAATTCATTCGCACGATCCATTCTAATTCATTCGCACGAACCATTCTAATTCATTCATACGATCCATTCTAATTCATTCGTACGATCCATTCAAATTCATTCGCACGATCCAATCTAATTCATTCATACGATCCATTCTAATTCATTTGTACGATCCATTCTAATTCATTCGCACGATCCATTCTAATTCATTCGCACGATCCATTCTAATTCATTCGTACGATCCATTCTAATTCATTCGTACGATTCATTCTAATTCAATCCATTCTAATTCATTCGCACGATCCATTCTAATTCATTCGTTTGATCCATTCTAATTCATTCGTACGATCCATTCTAATTCATTTGTACGAATGTATCTACTCTAATTCATTCATACGATCCATTCTAATTCATTCACACGAATGTATCCATTCTAATTCATTCGTACGATCCATTCTAATTCATTCACACAATCTATTCTAATTCATTCGTACGATCAATTCTAATTCATTAGCATGATCCATTCTAATTCATTCGTACGATGTATTCTATTTCATTCGTACAATCCATTCTTACTCAATCGTATGATCCATTCTAATCCATTCGCACAATCTATTCTAATTCATTCGTACGATCCATTCTATTTCATTCGTACGATCCATTCTAATTCATACGATCCATTCTATTTCATTCATACGATCCATTTTAATTCATTCGCACGATCCATTCTAATTCATTCATATGATCCATTCTAATTCATTCGTACGATCCATTCTAATTTCTTCGTATGATCTATTCTAATTCCTTCGTACGATCCATTCTAATTCCTTCGTACGATCCATTCAAATTCATTCGCACGAATCTATCCATTCTAATTCATTCGTACGATCCATTCTAATTCATTCGCACGATCCATTCTAATTCATTAATATGATCCAATCTAATTCATTCATACGATCTATTCTAATTCATTCGCACGAATATATCCTTTCTAATTCATTCGTACGATCCATTCTAATTCATTCGCACAATCTATTCTAATTCATTAGTACGATCCATTCTAATTCATTCGTACGATCCATTCTAATTCATTAGCACAATCCAAATTCATTTATCCGTACGATCTATTCTATTTCATTCGTACGATCCATTCTTATCACACGATCCATTCTAATTCATTCGCACGATCCATTCTCCATTCTTATTCCTTCGTACGATCCATTCTAATTCCTTCGTATCCATTCTAATTCACTCATACGATCCATTCTAACTCATTCACACGATCCATTCTAATTCATTCGCATGAATGTATCCATTCTAATTCATTCGTACGATCCATTCTAATTCATTCGCACAATCTATTCTAATTCATTCATACGATCCATCCTAATTCATTCGCACGAATGTATCCATTCTAATTCATTTGTACAATCCATTCTATTTCATTCGTACGATCCATTCTTACTCATTCGTACGATCCATTCGTATCCATTCTAATTCATTCGTACGATCTATTCTAATTCATTCGTACGATCCATTCTAATTCATTAATACGATCCAATCTAATTCATTCATACGATCCATTCTAATTCATTCACACGATCCATTCTAATTCATTCGTACGATCCATTCTAATTCATTCGTACGATCCATTCTAATTCATTCGCACGATCCATTCTAATTCATTCGTACGATCCATTCTAATTCATTCGCACGATCCATTCTAATTCATTCGCACGATCCATTCTAATTCATTCGTACGATCCATTCTAATTCATTCGTACGATTCATTCTAATTCAATCCATTCTAATTCAATCGCACGATCCATTTTAATTCATTCGTTCGATCCATTCTAATTCATTCGTACGATCCATTCTAATTCATTTGTACGAATGTATCCACTCTAATTCATTCATACGATCCATTCTAATTCATTCGCACGAATGTATCCATTCCAATTCATTCGTACGATCCATTCTAATTCATTCGTACAATCTATTCTAATTCATTCGTACGATCAATTCTAATTCATTAGCATGATCCATTCTAATTCATTCGTACGATCTATTCTATTTCATTCGTACAATCCATTCTTACTCAATCGTATGATCCATTCTAATCCATTCGCACAATCTATTCTAATTCATTCGTACGATCCATTCTATTTCATTCGTACGATCCATTCTAATTCATACGATCCATTCTATTTCATTCATACGATCCATTTTAATTCATTCGCACGATCCATTCTAATTCATTCATACGATCCATTCTAATTCATTCGTATGATCCATTCTAATTTCTTTGTATGATCTATTCTAATTCCTTCGTACGATCCATTCTAATTCCTTCGTACGATCCATTCAAATTCATTCGCACGAATCTATCCATTCTAATTAATTCGTACGATCCATTCTAATTCATTCGCACGATCCATTCTAATTCATTAATACGATCCAATGTAATTCATTCATACGATCTATTCTAATTCATTCGCACGAATATATCCTTTCTAATTCATTCGTACGATCCATTCTAATTCATTCGCACAATCTATTCTAATTCATTAGTACGATCCATTGTAATTCATTCGTACGATCCATTCTAGTTCATTAGCACGATCCAAATTCATTTATCCGTACGATCTATTCTATTTCATTCGTACGATCCATTCTTATCGCACGATCCATTCTTATTCATTCGCACGATCCATTCTTATTCATTCGCACGATCCATTCTCCATTCTAATTCCTTCGTACGATCCATTCTAATTCCTTCGTATCCATTCTAATTCACTCATACGATCCATTCTAATTCATTCATATGATCCATTCTAATTCATTCGCATGAATCTATCCATTCTAATTAATTCGTACGATCCATATGGATACATTCGCACAATCTATTATAATTCATTCATACGATCCATCCTAATTCATTCGCACGAATGTATCCATTCTAATTCATTCGTACAATCCATTCTATTTCATTCGTACGATCCATTCTTACTCATTCGTACGATCCATTCGTATCCATTCTAATTCATTCGTACGATCTATTCTAATTCATTCGTACGATCCACTCTAATTCATTAATACGATCCAATCTAATTCATTCATACGATCCATTCTAATTCATTCGTACGATCCATTCTAATTCATTCGCACGATCCATTCTAATTTATTCGCACGATCCATTCTAATTCATTCATACGATCCATTCTTATTCATTCATACAATCCATTCTAATTCTTTTGCACGAATGTATCCATTCTAATTCATTCGTACGATCCATTCTAATTCATTCGTATGATCTATTCTAATTAATTCGCATGATCCATTATAATTCATTCATACGATCCAATCTAATTCATTTGTACGATCCATTCTAATTCATTCGCACGAATGTATCAACTCTAATTCATTCGTACGATCCATTCTAATTCATTCATACATGTACGAATGAATTAGAATGGATACATTCGTGCGAATGAATTAGAATGGATCGTATGAATGAATTAGATTGGATCGTATGCATGAATTAGAATGGATCGTGCGAATGAATTAGAATGGATCGTACGAATGAATTAGAATGGATCGAACGAATGAATTAGAATGGATACATTCGTCCAAAAGAATTAGAATGGATTGTATGAATGAATTAGAATGGATCGTGCGAATGAATTAGAATGGATCGTACGAATGAATTAGAATGGATACATTCGAATTCATTCGTACGATCCATTCTAATTCCTTCGTACGATCCATATTCTAATTCATTCGCACGATCCATTCTAATTCGTTTGTACGATCCATTCTAATTCATTCGCACAATCTATTCTAATTCATTCGTACGATCCATTCTAATTCATTCGCACGATCCATTCTAATTCATTCATACGATCCATTCTATTTCATTCGTACGATCCATTCTTACTCATTCCTACGATCCATTCTAATTCATTTGCACGAAGGTATCCATTCTAATTCATTCGTACTATCCATTCTAATTCCTTCTTACGATCCATTCTAATTCCTTTGTACGATCCATTCTAAATCATTCGTACGATCCATTCTAATTCATTCGTGCGATCCATATGAATGAATTAGAATGGATCGTGCAAATGAATTAGAATGGATCGTGGGAATGAATTAGAATGGATCGTACGAATGAATTAGAATAGATTGTGCGAATGAATTAGAATGGATCGTACGATAAATTAGAATGGATACATTCGTGCGAATGAATTAGAATTAGAAAGAATTGGAATGGATCGTACGAATGAATTAGAGTGGATCGTACGAATGAATTAGAATGGATACATTCGTGCCAATGAATTAGAATGGATCTTACGAATGAGTAAGAATGGATCGTACGAATGAAATAGAATGGATTGTACGAATGAGATAGAATGGATCGTACGAATGAATTAGAATGGTTACATTCATGCGAATGAATTAGAATGGATCATACGAATGAATTAGAATGGATTCATTCGTGCGAATGAATTAGAATGGATCGTACGAATGAGTAAGAATGGATCGTACGAATGAATTAGAATGGATTGAATTAGAATGAATCGTACGAATGAATTAGAATGGATCATACGAATGAATTAGAATAGATCGTACGAATGAATTAGAATGGATTGAATTAGAATGAATCGTACGAATGAATTAGAATGAATCATACCGTACGAATGAATTAGAATGGATCATACGAAGGAATTAGAATGGATCGTACGAATGAATTAGAATGGATACATTCATGCGAATGAATTAGAATGGATCATACGAATGAATTAGAATGGATTCATTCGTGCGAATGAATTAGAATGGATTGAATTAGAATGAATCGTACGAATGAATTAGAATGGATCGTACGAATGAATTAGAATGGATCGTACGAATGAATTAGAATGGATTGAATTAGAATGAATCATACGAATGAATTAGAATGAATCATACCGCACGAATGAATTAGAATGGATCATACGAAGAAATTAGAATGGATCGTACAAATGAATTAGAATGGATCGTACGAATGAATTAGAATGGATCGTACGAATGAATTAGAATGGATCGTACGAATGAATTAGAATGGATCGTGCGAATGAATTAAAATGGATCGTATGAATGAAATAGAATGGATTGTATGAATTAGAATGGATCGTATGAATGAATTAGAATGGATCGTATGAATGAATTTGAATGGATTGTGCGAATGAATTAGAATGGATCGTACGAATGAATTAGAATAGATTGTGCGAATGAATTAGAATGGATCGTACGAATGAATTAGAATGGATCGTACGAATGAATTAGAATGGATCATTCGAATGAATTAGAATAGATTGTGCGAATGAATTAGAATGGATCGTACGAATGAATTAGAAAGGATACATTCGTGCGAATGAATTAGAATGGATCGTATGAGTGTGAATGAATTAGAATGGATCGTGCGAATGAATTAGAATGGATCGTATTAATGAATTAGAATGGATCGTGCGAATGAATTAGAATGGATCGTACGAATGAGTAAGAATGGATCGTGCGAATGAATTAGAATGGATCATATGAATGAATTAGAATGGATCGTATGAATGAATTAGAATGGATCGTGCGAATAATTTAGAATGGATCGTATGAATGAATTAGAATAGATTGTGCGAATGAATTAGAATGGATCGTACGAATGAATTAGAATGGATACATTCGTGCGAATGAATTAGAATAGATCGTATGAATGAATTAGAATCGATCGTACGAATGAATTAGAATGGATCGTACGAAGGAATTAGAATGGATAGTACGAATGAATTAGAATGGATACATTCGTGCGAATGAATTAGAATGGATCGTGCGAATGAATTAGAATGGATCGTACGAATGAATTAGAATGGATCGTACGAATGAATTAGAATGGATCGTGCGAATGAATTAGAATGGATCGTACGAATGAGTAAGAATGGATCGTACGAATGAATTAGAATGGATTGTCGAATGAATTAGAATGGATCGTACGAATGAATTAGAATGGATACATTCGTGTGAATCCATTCTATTTCATTCGTACGATCCATTCTAATTCATTCATACGATCCATTCTAATTCATTCGTACGATCCATTCTAATTCATTCGTACGATCCATTCTAATTCATTCGCATAATCTATTCTAATTCATTCGTATGATCCATTCTAATTCATTCGCACGATCCATTCTAATTCATTCATACGATCCATTCTATTTCATTCGTACGATCCATTCTTACTCATTCGTACGATCCATTCTAATTCATTTGCATGAAGGTATCCATTCTAATTCCTCCGTACTATCCATTCTAATTCCTTCGTACGATCCATTCTAATTCCTTCGTACGATCCATTCTAATTCATTCGCACGATCCATTCTAATTCATTCATACGATCCATTCTAATTCATTCGTACGATCCATTCTAATTCATTCGTACGATCCATTCTAATTCATTCGCACAATCCATTCTAATTCATTCGTATGATCCATTCTAATTCATTCGCATGAATGTATTCATTCTAATTCATTCGTACGATCCATTCTAATTCATTCGCACAATCTATTCTAATTCATTCGTACGATCTATATTCTAATTCATTCGCACGATCCATTCTAATTCATTCATACGATCCATTCTAATTTATTCGCACGATCCATTCTAATTCATTCGTACGATCCATTCTAATTCATTCGCACAATCTATTCTAATTCACTCAAACGATCCAATCTATTTCATTCGTACGATCCATTCTAATTCATTCTTACAATCTATTCTAATTCATTCGTACTATGATTCATTCTAATTCATTCGTACGATCCATTCTAATTCATTCGCACAATCTATTCTAATTCATTCGTACGATCCATTCTAATTCATTCATACGATCCATTTTAATTCATTCGCACGATCCATTCTAATTCATTCCATTCTAATTCATTCATACGATCCATTCTACGATCCATTCTAATTCATTCGTACGATCCATTCTATTTCATTTGTACGATCCATTCTAATTCATTCGCACGATCTATTCTAATTTATTCGCACGATCCGTTCTAATTCATTCATACGATCCATTCTATTTCATTCGTACGATCCATTCTTACTCATTCGTACGATCCATTCTAATTCATTTGCAAGAAGGTATCCATTCTAATTCATTCGTACTATCCATTCTAATTCCTTCATACGATCCATTCTAATTCCTTCGTACGATCCATTCTAATTCATTCGTACGATCCATTCTAATTCATTCGTACGATCCATTCTAATTCCTTCGTATGATCCATTCTAATTCATTCGTACGGTATGATTCATTCTAATTCATTCGTACGATTCATTCTAATTCAATCCATTCTAATTCATTCGTACGATCCATTCTAATTCATTCATACGATCCATCCTAATTCATTCGCACGAATGTATCCATTCTAATTCATTCGTACAATCCATTCTATTTCATTCGTACGATCCATTCTGATTCATTCGTACGATCCATTCTAATTCATTCGCACGATCCATTCTAATTCATGCATACGATCCATTCTAATTCATTCGAACGATCCATTCTAATTCATTCGTATGATCCATTCTAATTCTTTCGCACAATGAATTAGAATGGATCGTACGAAGGAATTAGTATAGATCATACGAAGAAATTAGAATGGATCGTACGAATGAATTAGAATCGATCATGCTAATGAATTAGAATTGATCATACGAATGAATTAGAATAGATTGTGCGAATGAATTAAAATGGATCATATAAATGAATTAGAGTGGATCGTATGAATGAATTAGAATGGATCGTGCAAATGAATTAAAATGGATCGTATGAATGAAATAGAATGGATCGTATGAATTAGAATGGATCGTACGAATGAAATAGAATGGATCGTACGAATGAATTAGAATGGATCGTACGAATGAATTAGAATGGATTGAATTAGAATGAATCGTACGAATGAATTAGAATGGATCGTACGAATGAATTAGAATGGATTGAATTAGAATGAATCGTACGAATGAATTAGAATGAATCATACCGTACGAATGAATTATAATGGATCATACGAAGGAATTAGAATGGATCGTACGAATGAATTAGAATGGATCATACGAATGAATTAGAATGGATCGTACGAATGAAATAGAATGGATCGTACGAATGAATTAGAATGGATCGTACGAATGAATTAGAATGGATTGAATTAGAATGAATCGTACGAATGAATTAGAATGGATCGTACGAATGAATTAGAATGGATTGAATTAGAATGAATCGTACGAATGAATTAGAATGAATCATACCGTACGAATGAATTATAATGGATCATACGAAGGAATTAGAATGGATCGTACGAATGAATTAGAATGGATCGTACGAATGAATTAGAATGGATCGTACGAATGAATTAGAATGGATTGAATTAGAATGAATCGTACGAATGAATTAGAATGGATCGTACGAATGAATTAGAATGGATTGAATTAGAATGAATCGTACGAATGAATTAGAATGAATCATACCGTACGAATGAATTATAATGGATCATACGAAGGAATTAGAATGGATCGTACGAATGAATTCGAATGGATCGTACGAATGAGTAAGAATGGATCGTACGAATGAAATAGAATGGATCGTATGAATGAATTAGAATGGATCGTGCGAATGAATTAGAATGGATACATTCGTGCGAATGAATTAGAATGGATCGTATGAATGAATTAGATTGGATCGTATGAATGAATTAGAATGGATCATGCGAATGAATTAGAATGGATCGTACGAATGAATAGAATGGATCTTTGAATGAATTAGAATGGATCGTACTTATGAATTAGAATGGGTCATACGAATGAAATAGAATGGATCGTACGAAGGAATTAGAAAGGATCGTATAAACGAATTAAAATGGATCGTATGAATGAAATAGAATAGATCGTACGAATGAATTAGAATGGATCGTATGAATGAATTAGATTGGATCGTATGAATGAATTAGAATGGATTGTACGAATGAAATAGAATAGTTCGTACGAATGAATTAGAATAGATCGTGCGAATGAATTAGAATGGGTCGTACGAATGAATTAGAATGGATCGTATGAATGAATTAGAATGGATACATTCGTGCAAAAGAAGTAGAATGGATTGTATGAATGAATTAGAATGGATCGTACGAATGAATTAGACGTACGATCCATTCTAATTCATTCGTACAATCTATTCTAATTCATTCGTACGATCCATTCTAATTTATTCGTACAATCCATTCTAATTCATTCGCACGAATGTATCCATTCTGATTCATTCGTACGATCCATTCTAATTCATTCATATAATCCATTCTAATTCATTCGTACGATCCATTCTAATTCCTTCGTACGAATGTATCTACTCTAATTCATTCATACGATCCATTCTAATTCATTCGCACGATCCATTCTAATTCATACGTACGATCCATTCTAATTCATTCATATGATCCATTCTAATTCATTCGTACGATCCATTCTAATTCATTCGCACGATCTATTCTTATTCATTCATACAATCCATTCAATTTCATTCGTACGATCCATTCTAATTCATTCGCAAGATCCATTCTAATTCATTCATACGATCCAATCTAATTCATTCATACGATCCATTCAAATCCATTAATACGATCCAATCTAATTCATTCATACGATCCATTCTAATTCCTTCGTACGATCCATTCTAATTCATACGATGCGAATGAATTAGAATGGATCGTGCGAATGAATTAGAATGGATCGTACGAATGAAATAGAATGGATTGTACAAATGAGATAGAATGGATCGTACGAATGAATTAGAATGGATACATTCATGCGAATGAATTAGAATGGATCATACGAATGAATTAGAATGGATTCATTCGTGCGAATGAATTAGAATGGATCGTACGAATGAGTAAGAATGGATCGTACGAATGAATTAGAATGGATTGAATTAGAATGAATCGTACGAATGAATTAGAATGGATCGTACGAATGAATTAGAATGGATCGTACGAATGAATTAGAATGGATAGAATTAGAATGAATCGTACGAATGAATTAGAATGAATCATACCGTACGAATGAATTAGAATGGATCATACGAAGGAATTAGAATGGATCGTACGAATGAATTAGAATGGATCGTACGAATGAATTAGAATGGATCGTACGAAGGAATTAGAATGGATCGTACGAATGAATTAGAATGGATCGTGCGAATGAATTAGAATGGATCGTACGAACGAATTAGAATGGATCGAATGAATGAATTAGAATGGATCGTAGTAATGAATTAGAATGGATCCTACGAATGAATTAGAATAGATTGTGCGAATGAATTAGAATGGATCTGGATCGTGTATCCATTCTAATTCATTCGTACGACCCATTCTAATTCATTCGTACGATCCATTCTAATTCATTCGCACGATCCATTCTAATTCATTCGCACGATCCATTCTAATTCATTCATACGATCCATTCTAATTCATTCATATGATCCACTCTAATTCATTCATACGATCCATTCTAATTCATTCATACGATCCATTCTAATTCATTCGGATCGTGCGAATGAATTAGAATGGATCTTACGAATGAATTAGAATGGAACGTATAGATTGTGCGAATGAATTAGAATGGATCGTACGAATGAATTAGAATGGATCGTACGAATGAGTAAGAATGGATCGTACGAATGAAATAGAATGGATCGTATGAATGAATTAGAATGGATACGTGCGAATGAATTAGAATTGATCGTACGAATGAATTAGAATAGATTGTGCGAATGAATTAGAATGGATCGTACGAATGAATTGGAATGGATACATTCGTGCGAATGAATTAGAATGGATCGTACGAATGAAATAGAATGGATCGTGCGAATGAATTAGAATGGATCATACGAATGAATTAGAATGGATCGTACGAATGACTTAGAATGGATCGTTCGAATGAATTAGAATAGATTGTGCGAATGAATTAGAATGGATCGTACGAATGAATTAGAAAGGATACATTCGTGCGAATGAATTAGAATGGATCGTATGAGTGTGAATGAATTAGAATGGATTGTGCGAATGAATTAGAATGGATCGTATGAATGAATTAGAATGGATCGTACGAATGAATTAGAATGGATACATTCGTGCAAAAGAATTAGAATGGATTGTATGAATGAATTAGAATGGAACGTGCGAATGAATTAGAATGGATCGTGCGAATGAATTAGAATGGATCGTACGAATGAATTAGAATGGATCGTACGAATGAATTAGAATGGATCGTACGAATGAATTAGAAAGGATACATTCGAATTTATTCGTACGATCCATTCTAATTCCTTCGTACGATCCATATTCTAATTCATTCGCACGATCCATTCTAATTCATTCATACGATCCATTCTAATTTATTCGCACGATCCATTCTAATTCATTCGTACAATCCATTCTAATTCATTCGCACAATCTATTCTAATTCATTCGAACGATCAATTCTAATTCATTCATACGATCTATTCTAATTCATTCGTACGATCTATTCTATTTCATTCGTACAATCCTTTCTTACTCATTCGTATGATCCATTCTAATCCATTCGCACAATCTATTCTAATTCATTCGTACGATCCATTCTATTTCATTCGTACGATCCATTCTAATTCATACGATCCATTCTATTTCATTCATACGATCCATTTTAATTCATTCGCACGATCCATTCAAATTCATTCATACGATCCATTCTAATTCATTTATACGATCCATTTTAATTCATTTGCACAATCTATTCTAATTCATTCGTACGATCAATTCTAATTCATTAGCATGATCCATTCTAATTCATTCGTACGATCCATTCTAATTTCTTCGTATGATCTATTCTAATTCCTTCGTACGATCCATTCTAATTCATTGTGCGAAAGAATTAGAATGGATCGTACGAATGAATTAGAATGGATCGTACGAATGAATTAGAATGGATCGTATGCATGAATTAGAATGGATCGTGCGAATGAATTAGAATGGATCGTACGAATGAATTAAAATGGATCGTACGAAGGAATTAGAATGGATCGTACGAATGAAATAGAATGGATTGTACGAATGAATTAGAATGGATACATTCGTGCGAATGAATTAGAATGTATCGTACGAATGAGTAAGAATGGATCGTACGAATGAATTAGAATGGATTGAATTAGAATGAATCGTACGAATGAATTAGAATGGATCGTATGAATGAATTGGAATGGATACATTCGTGCGAATGAATTAGAATGGATCGTATGAATGACTTAGAGTGGATACATTCGTACAAATGAATTAGAATGGATCGTACGAATGAATTAGAATGGATACATTCGTGCGAATGAATTAGAATGGATCATATGAATTAATTAGAATGGATCGTTTGAGTGAATGCGAATGGATCGTGCGAATGAATTAGAATGGATTGTACGAATAAATTAGAATGGATCGTACGAATGAATTAGAATGGATGCATTCGTGCGAATGAATTAGAATGGATCGTATGAATGAATTAGAATGAATCGTACCAATGAATTAGAATGAATCGTACGAATGAATTCGAATGGATCGTTCGAATGAATTAGAATGGATTGAATTAGAATGAATCGTACGAATGAATTAGAATGAATCATACCGTACGAATGAATTAAAATGGATCGTACGAATGAATTAGAAAGGATACATTCGAATTCATTCGTACGATCCATTCTAATTCCTTCGTACGATCCATATTCTAATTCATTCGCACGATCCATTCTAATTCATTCGCACGATCCATTCTAATTCATTCGTACGATCCATTCTTACTCATCGTATGGATGAATTAGAATGGATCGTGCGAATGAATTAGAATGGATCGTGCGAATGAATTAGAATATGGATCGTACGAAGGAATTAGAATGGATCGTACGAATGAGAAAGAATGGATCGTACGAATGAATTAGAATGGATTGAATTAGAATGAATCGTACGAATGAATTAGAATGGATCATACGAATGAATTAGAATGGATCATACGAATGAATTAGAATGGATTGAATTAGAATGAATCGTACGAATGAATTAGAATGAATCATACCGTACGAATGAATTAGAATGGATCTTACGAAGGAATTAGAATGGATCGTACGAATGAATTAGAATGGATCGTACGAATGAGTAAGAATGGATCGTACGAATGATATAGAATGGATCGTATGAATGAATTAGAATGGATCGTGCGAATGAATTAGAATGGATACATTCGTGCGAATGAATTAGAATGGATCGTATGAATGAATTAGATTGGATCGTATGAATGAATTAGAATGGATCGTGCGAATGAATTAGAATGGATCGTACGAATGAATTAGAATGGATCGTTTGAATGAATTAGAATGGATCGTACTTATGAATTAGAATGGGTCATACGAATGAAATAGAATGGATCGTACGAAGGAATTATAAAGGATCGTACAAACGTATTAGAATGGATCGTATGAATGAAATAGAATAGATCGTACGAATGAATTAGAATGGATCGTATGAATGAATTAGATTGGATCGTATGAATGAATTAGAATGGATTGTACGAATGAAATAGAATAGATCGTACGAATGAATTAGAATGGATCGTGCGAATGAATTAGAATGGGTCGTACGAATGAATTAGAATGGATACACGATCCAGATCCATTCTAATTCATTCGCACAATCTATTCTAATTCATTCGTAGGATCCATTCTAATTCATTACTACGATCCATTCTAATTCATTCATACGATCCATTCTAATTCATTCGTACGATCCATTCTAATTCATTCGCACGATCCATTCTAATTCATTCATACGATCCATTCTAATTCATTCGTATGTATCCATTCTAATTCATTCATACGATCCATTCTAATTCTACGATCCATTCTTACTCATTCGTATTATCCATTTAAATTCATTCACACGAATGTATCAACTCTAATTCATTCGTATGATCCATTTTAATTCATTCGCACGAATGTATCCATTCTAATTCATTTGTACGATCCATTCTAATTCATTCGTACGATCCATTCTAATTCATTCGTACGATCCATTCTAATTCCTTCGTATGATCCATTCTAATTCATTAGCACGAATGTATCCATTCTAATTCATTCGTACGATCCATTCTAATTCATTCGTACGATCCATTCTAATTCCTTCGTATGATCCATTCTAATTCATTCGCACGAATGTATCCATTCTAATTCATTCGTACGATCCATTCTAATTCATTCGTACGATCCATTCTAAATCCTTCTTATGATCCATTCTAATTCATTCGTACGATCAATTCTAATTCATACGATCCATTCTAATTCATTCGCACAATCTATTCTAATTCATTCGTACGATCCATTCTAAATCATTCGCACGAATGTATCCATTCTAATTCATTCGTACGATCCATTCTAATTCATTCATACGATCCATTCTAATTCATTCGCATGAATGTATCCATTCTAATTCATTCGTACGATCCATTCTAATTCATTCGCACAATCTATTCTAATTCATTCATAGGATCCATCCTAATTCATTCGCACGAATGTATCCATTCTAATTCATTCGTACAATCCATTCTATTTCATTCGTACGATCCATTCTTACTCATTCGTACGATCCATTCTTACTCATTCGTACAAAGGAATTAGAATGGATCGTACGCAGGAATTAGAATGGTTTGTACGAAGGAATTAGAATGGATCGTACAAATGAATTAGAATGGATACATTCGTGCGAATGAATTAGAATGGATCGTACGAATGAGTAAGAATGGATCGTACGAATGAAATAGAATGGATCATACGGATGAATTAGAATGGATCGTGCGAATGAATTAGAATGGATCGTACGAATGAGTAAGAATGGATCGTATGAATGAATTAGAATGGATCGTGCGAATAAATTAGAATGGATCGAACGAATGAATTAGAATGGATCATACGAATGTATTAGAATGGATCGTATGAATGAATTAGAATGGATCGTGCGAATGAATTAGAATGGATTATATGAATGAAATAGAATGGATCATACGAATGAAATAGAATGGATCGTACGAAGGAATTAGAATGGATCATATGAATGAATTAGAGTGGATACATTCGTGCGAATGAATTCGAATAGATCGTTCGAATGAATTAGAATGGATTGTACGAATGAATTAGAATGGATCGTACGAATGAAATAGAATGGATCGTACGAATGAATTAGAATGGATACATTCGTGCAAAAGAAATAGAATGGATGGTATGAATGAATTAGAATGGATCGTGTGAATGAATTAGAATGGATCATACAAATGAATTAAAATGGATACATTCGTGCGAATGAATTAGAATGGATCGTACGAATGAATTAGAATGGATCGTATGAATGAATTAGAATGGATCGTGCGAATGAATTAGAATGGATCGTGCGAATGAATTAGAATGGATCGTATGAATGAATTAGATTGGATCGTATTAATGAATTAGAATGGATCGTACGAATGAATTAGAATAGATCGTACGAATGAATTAGAATGGATACGAATAGATCGTACGAATGAGTAAGAATGGATCGTACGAATGAAATAGAATGGATTGTACGAATAAATTAGAATGGATACATTCGTGCGAATGAATTAGGATGGATCGTATGAATGAATTAGAATAGATTGTGCGAATGAATTAGAATGGATCGTACGAATGAATTAGAATGGATACATTCATGCGAATGAATTAGAATGGATCGTATGAATGAATTAGAATGGATCGTATGAGTGAATTAGATTGGATACGAAGGAATTAGAATGGATCGTACGAAGGAATTAGAATGGAGAATGGATCGTGTGAATGAATTAGAATGGATCGTGCGATAAGAATGGATCGTACGAATGAAATAGAATAGATCGTACGGATAAATGAATTTGGATCGTAATGAATTAGAATGGATCGTACGAATGAATTAGAATGGATCGTACTAATGAATTAGAATAGATTGTGCGAATGAATTAGAATGGATCGTACGAATGAATTAGAAAGGATATATTCGTGCGAAGGAATTAGAATAGATCGTATGAATGAATTAGATTGGATCGTATTAATGAATTAGAATGGATCGTGCGAATGAATTAGAATGGATCGTACGAATGAATTAGAATGGATCATACGAATGAGTAAGAATGGATCGTACGAATGAAATAGAATGGATCGTATGAATGAATTAGAATGGATCGTGCGAATGAATTAGAATGGATCGTACGAATGAATTAGAATAGATTGTGCGAATGAATTAGAATGGATTGTACGAATGAATTAGAATGGATCGTATGAATGAATTAGAATGGATCGTATGAATGAATTAGAATGGATCGTGCGAATGAATTAGAATGGATCGTACGAATGAATTAGAATGGATCGAACGAATGAATTAGAATGGATACATTCGTGCAAAAGAATTAGAATGAATTGTATGAATGAATTAGAATGGATCGTGCGAATGAATTAGAATGGATCGTACGAATGAATTAGAATGGATACATTCGTGCGAATGAATTAGAATGGATCATACGAATGAATTAGAGTTGATACATTCGTGTGAATGAATTAAAATGGATAATACGAATGAGTAAGAATGGATCGTAGAATTAGAATGGATCGTAGATTTAGAATGGATCATATGAATGAATTAGAATGGATCGTACGAATAAATTAGAATGGATACATTCGTGCGAATGAATTAGAATGGATCGTACGAATGAGTAAGAATGGATCGTACGAATGAAATAGAATGGATCGTACGGATGAATTAGAATGGATCATGCGAATGAATTAGAATGGATCGTACGAATGAGTAAGAATGGATCGTACAAATGAAATAGAATGGATCGTATGAATGAATTAGAATGGATCGTGCGAATGAATTAGAATGGATCGTGCGAATGAATTATAATAGATCGTGCTAATGAATTAGAATGGATCGTACGAATGAATTAGAATGGATCGTACGAATGAATTAGAATGGATCGTATGAATGAATTAGAATGGATCGTGCGAATGAATTAGAAAGGATCGTACGAATGAAATAGAATGGATTCGCACGAATGTATCCATTCTAATTCATTCATACGATCCATTCTAATTCATTCGTACAATCCATTCTAATTCATTCGCACGATCCATTCGCATTCACTCAAACGATCCATTCTAATTCATTCATATGATCCATTCTAATTCATTCGCACGAATGTATCCATTCTAATTCATTCGTACGATCCATTCTAATTCATTTGTACGAATGTATCCACTCTAATTCATTCATACGATCTATTCTAATTCATTTGTACGAATGTATCCACTCTAATTCATTCATACGATCCATTCTAATTCATTTGTATGAATGTATCCACTCTAATTCATTCGTACGAATGAATTAGAATGGATCGTATGAGTGTGAATGAATTAGAATGGATCGTGCGAATGAATTAGAATTGATCGTATTAATGAATTAGAATGGATCGTATGAATGAAATAGAATAGATTGTACGAATGAATTAGAATGGATCGTATGAATGAATTAGAATGGATCGTACGAAGGAATTAGAATGGATTGTATGAATGAATTAGAATAGATCGTATGAAAGAATTAGAATGGATCTTACGAATGAATTAGAATGGATCGTATAAATTAGAATGGATCGTACGAAGGAATTAGAATGGATCGTATGAATGAATTAGATTGGATCGTATTAATGAATTTGAATGGATCGTATGAATGAATTAGATTGGATCGTATGAATGAATTAGAATAGATCGTACGAATGAGTAAGAATGGATCGTACGAATGAATTAGAATGGATTGAATTAGAATGAATCGTACGAATGAACTAGAATGGATCATACGAAGGAATTAGAATGGATCGTACGAATGAATTAGAATGGATCGTACGAATGAATTAGAATGGATCGTACGAAGGAATTAGAATAGATCGTACGAAGGAATTAGAATGGATAGTACGAATGAATTAGAATGGATTCCTTCATGCAAATGAATTAGAATGGATCGTACGAATGAGTAAGAATGGATCGTACGAATGAAATAGAATGGATCGTATGAATGAATTAGAATGGATCGTGCGAATGAATTAGAATGGATCGTACGAATGAAATAGAATAGATTGTGCGAATGAATTAGAATGGATCGTACGAATGAATTAGAATGGATCGTACGAATGAATTAGAATGGATCGTATGAATGAATTAGAATGGATCGTGCGAATAAATTAGAATGGATCGTATGAATGAAATAGAATGGATTCACACGAATGTATCTATTCTAATTCATTCGTACGATCCATTCTAATTCATTCGTACAATCCATTCTAATTCATTCGCACGATCCATTCTTACTCATTCATACGATCCATTCTAATTCATTCGCACGATCCATTCTAATTCATTAATACGATCCATTCTAATTCATTCGCACGAATGTATCCTTTCTAATTCATTCGTACGATCCATTCTAATTCATTCGCACAATCTATTCTAATTCATTCGAACGATCCATTCTAAGTCATTCGTACGATCCATTCTAATTCATTCGTACGATCCATTCTAATTCATTCGCACGATCCATTCTAATTCATTAATACGATCCAATCTAAGTCATTTATACGATCCATTCTAATTCATTCGTACGATCCATTCTAATTCATTCGCACGATCCATTCTAATTCATTCGCACGATCCATTCCAATTCATTTGTACGAATGTAGCCACTCTAATTCATTCATACGATCCATTCTAATTCATTCGCACGAATGTATCCATTCCAATTCATTCGTACGATCCATTCTATTTCATTCGTACGATCCATTCTAATTCATTCGTACGATTCATTCTAATTCAATCCATTCTAATTCATTCGTACGATCAATTCTAATTCATTCGCATGATCCATTCTAATTCATTCATACGATCCATTCTAATTCATTCGTACGATCCATTCTAATTCATTCGTACGATCCATTCTAATTCATTCGCACAATCTATTCTAATTCATTCGTACGATCCATTCTAATTCATTCGCACGATCCATTCTAATTCATTCATACGATCCATTCTATTTCATTCGCACGATCCATTCTAATTCATTCGCACGATCCATTCTAATTCCTTCGTATGATCCATTCTAATTCATTCGTACGATTCATTCTAATTCAATCCTTCTAATTCATTCGTACGATCCATTCTTACTCATTCGTACGATCCATTCTAATTCATTCGCTCGAATGAATCCATTCTAATTCATTCGTATGATCCATTCTAATTCATTCGCACGAATGAATCCATTCTAATTCATTCGTACGATCCATTCTAATTCATTCGTACAATCCATTCTATTTCATTCGTACGATCCATTCTAATTCATTCGTACGATCCATTCTAATTCATTCGTACGATCCATTCTAATTCATTCGCACAATCTATTCTAATTCATTCATACGATCCATTCTAATTCATTCGTACGATCCATTCTAATTCATTCATACGATCCTTTCTAATTCCTTCGTACGATCCATTCTATTTCATTCGTATGACCCATTCTAATTCATAAGTACGATCCATTCTAATTCATTCAAACGATCCATTCTATTTCATTCGTACGATCAATTCTAATTCATTCGCACAATCTATTCTAATTCATTCGTACGAATGTATCCACTCTAATTCATTCGCACAATCCATTCTAATTCATTCACACTCATACGATCCATTCTAATTCATTCGCACGAATGTATCCGTTCTAATTCATTCGTACGATCCATTCTAATTCATTCGCACAATCTATTCTAATTCATTCGAACGATCCATTCTAAGTCATTCGTACGATCCATTCTAATTCATTCGTACGATCCATTCTAATTCATTCGCACGATCCATTCTATTTCATTCGTACGATCCATTCTAATTCATTCGCACGAATGTATCCATTCCAATTCATTCATACGATCCATTCTAATTCATTCGCACAATCTATTCTAATTCATTCGTACGATCAATTCTAATTCATTCGCACGTATCCATTCTAATTCATTCATACGATCCATTCTATTTCATTCGTACGATCCATTCTTACTCCTTCGTACAATCCATTCTAATTCATTCGTACGATCCATTCTAATTCATTCGTACAAATGAATTAGAATGGATCGTGCGAATGAATTAGAATGGATACATACGAATGAATTAGAATGGATCGTAGTAATGAATTAGAATGGATCCTACGAATGAATTAGAATAGATTGTGCGAATGAATTAGAATCGATCGTGCAAATGAATTAGAATGGATTGTATGAATGAATTAGAATAGATCGTGCGAATGAATTAGAATGGATCGTACGAATGAAATAGAATGGATCGTGCGAATGAATTAGAATGGATCGTACGAATGAATTAGAATGGATCGTACGAATGACTTAGAATGGATCATTCGAATGAATTAGAATAGATTGTGCGAATGAATTAGAATGGATCGTATGAATGAATTAGAACGGATACATTCGTGCGAATGAATTAGAATGGATCGTATGAGTGTGAATGAATTAGAATGGATTGTGCGAATGAATTAGAATGGATCGTACGAATGAATTAGAATGGATACATTCGTGTAAAAGAATTAGAATGGATTGTATGAATGAATTAGAATGGATCGTGCGAATGAATTAGAATGGATCGTGCGAATGAATTAGAATGGATACATTCATGCGAATGAATTAGAATGGATCATACGAATGAATTAGAATGGATTCATTCGTGCAAATGAATTAGAATGATCGTACGAATGAATTAGAATGGATCGTACGAATGAATTAGAATGGATCGTATGAATGAATTAGAATGGATCGTGCAAATGAATTAGAATGGAACGTATTAATGAATTTGAATAAATCGTACGAATGAATTAGAACGGAACGTACGAATGAATTAGAATGGATCGTAGAATGGATCGTATGAATGAATTAGATTGGATCGTACGAATGAGTAAGAATGCATCATACGAATGAATTAGAATGGATCGTACGAATGAATTAGAATGGATACATTTCGTACGATCCATTCTAATTCATTCGTACGATCTATTCCAATTCATTCATGCAATCCATTCTAATTCATTCGTACGAAGGAATTAGAAAGAATCGTATGAATGAATTAGAATGGATCGTACGAATGAAATAGAATGGATCCATTCTTACTCATTCGTACGATTCATTCTAATTCAATCCATTCTAATTCATTCGCATGATCCATTCTAATTCATTCGTACGATCGATTCTAATTCATTCATACGATCCATTCTAATTCATTCGCACGAATGTATCCATTCTAATTCATTCATACGATCCATTCTAATTCATTCACACAATCTATTCTAGTTTATTCATACGATCCATTCTAATTTATTCGCACAATCCATTCTAATTCATTCATACGATCCATTCTAATTCATTCATATGATCCATTCTAATTCATTCGCACGATCCATTCTTACTCATTCGTATGATCCATTCTAATTCATTCGCACGAATGTATCCATTCTAATTCATTCGTACGATCCATTCTAATTCATTCGTACGATCCATTCTAATTCCTTCGTATGATCCATTCTAATTCATTCGCACGAATGTATCCATTCTAATTCATTCGTACGATCCATTCTAATTCATTTGCACTATCCATTCTAATTCATTCATACGATCCATTCTAATTCCTTCGTATGATCCATTCTAATTCATTCGTACGATCCATTCTAATTCATTCGCACGATCCATTCTAATTCATTCGTAAGATCCATTCTATTTCATTCATACGATCCATTCAAATTCATTCGCACGATCCATTCTAATTCATTCCCATGATCTATTCTAATTCATTCGTACGATCGATTCTAATTCATTCATACGATCCATTCTAATTCATTCGCACGAATGTATCCATTCTAATTCATTCGTACGATCCATTCTAATTCATTCGTACGATCCATTCTAATTCATTCATACGATCCATCCTAATTCATTCGCACGAATGTATCCATTCTAATTCATTCGTACAATCCATTCTATTTCATTCGTACGATCCATTCTTACTCATTCGTACGATCCATTCGTATCCATTCTAATTCATTCGTACGATCTATTCTAATTCATTCGTACGGTCCATTCTAATTCATTAATACGATCCAATCTAATTCATTCGTACGATCCATTCTAATTCATTCGTACGATCCATTCTAATTCATTCGCACGATCCATTCTAATTCATTCGCACGATCCATTCTAATTCATTCATACGATCCATTCTAATTCATTCGTACGATCCATTCTAATTCATTCATACGATCCATTCTAATTCATTCATATGATCCATTCTAATTCATTCGTACGGTATGATTCATTCTAATTCATTCGTACGATTCATTCTAATTCAATCCATTCTAATTCATTCGTACGATCCATTCTAATACATTCGTACGATCCATTCTAATTCATTCATACGATCCATTCGTATCCATTCTAATTCATTCGTACGATCTATTCTAATTCATTCGTACGATCCATTCTAATTCATTAATACGATCCAATCTAATTCATTCATACGATCCATTCTATTTCATTCGTACGATCCATTCTTACTCATTTGCACGATCCATTCTAATTCATTCGCACGATCCATTCTAATTCATTCGTACGATCCTTTCTATTTCATTCATACGATCCATTCTAATTCATTCATACGATCCATTCTAATTCATACGATCCATTCTAATTCATTCATATGATCCATTCTAATGCATTCGCACGAATGTATCTATTTTAATTCATTCACACAATCTATTCTAATTCATTCGTACGATCAATTCTAATTCATTAGCATGATCCATTCTAATTCATTCGTACGATCTATTCTATTTCATTCGTACAATCCATTCTTACTCAACCGTATCATCCATTCTAATTCATTCGCACGAATAGTACGAATGAATTAGAATGGATACCTTCGTGCAAATGAATTAGAATGGATCGTACGAATGAGTAAGAATGGATCATATGAATGAATTAGAATGGATCGTTTGAGTGAATGCGAATGGATCGTGCGAATGAATTAGAATGGATTGTACGAATGAATTAGAATGGATCGTATGAATGAATTAGAATGGATCGTACGAATGAATTAGAATGGATCGTACGAATGAATTAGAATGGATTGAATTAGAATGAATCGTACAAATGAATTAGAGTTGATACATTCGTGTGAATGAATTAAAATGGATAATACGAATGAGTAAGAATGGATCGTAGAATTAGAATGGATCGTATGAATGAATTAGAATGGATCGTACGAATGAATTCGAATGGATACATTCGTGCGAATGAATTAGAATGGATCGTATTAATGAATTAGAATGGATCGTACGAAGGAATTAGAATGGATAGTACGAATGAATTTGAATGGATACCTTCGTGCAAATGAATTAGAATGGATCGTACGAATGAGTAAGAATGGATCGTACGAATGAAATAGAATGGATCGTATGAATGAATTGGAATGGATCGTATGAATGAATTAGAATGGATACATTCGTGCGAATCCATTCTATTTCATTCGTACAAACCATTCTAATTCATTCGCACGATCCATTCTAATTCATTCATACGATCCATTCTAATTCCTTCGTATGATCCATTCTAATTCATTCGTACGATCCATTCTAATTCATTCGCACGATCCATTCTAATTCATGCATACGATCCATTCTAATTCATTCGTACGATCCATTCTAATTCATTCGTACGATCCATTCTAATTCATTCGCACAATCTATTCTAATTCATTCATACGATCCATTCTAATTCATTCGCACGATCCATTCTAATTCATTCATACGATCCATTCTATTTCATTCGTACGATCCATTCTTACTCATTCGTACGATCCATTCTAATTCATTTGCACGAAGGTATCCATTCTAATTCATTCGTACTATCCATTCTAATTCCTTCGTACGATCGATTCTAATTCCTTCATACGAACCATTCGGATACATTCGTGCGAATCCATTCTATTTCATTCGTACGATCCATTCTAATTCATTCGCACGATCCATTCTAATTCATTCATACGATCCATTCTAATTCATTCGTACGATTCATTCTAATTCATTCGTACGATCCATTCTAATTCATTCGCACAATCTATTCTAATTCATTCGTACGATCCATTCTAATTCATTCGTACGATCCATTCTAATTCATTCGCATAATCTATTCTAATTCATTCGTACAATCCATTCTAATTCATTCATACGATCCATTCTAATTTATTCGCACGATCCATTCTAATTTATTCGTACGATTCATTCTAATTCATTCGCACAATCTATTCTAATTCATTCGAACGATCCATTCTAATTCATTCGCACGATCCATTCTAATTCATTCATACGATCCATTCTATTTCATTTGTACGAAGGAATCAGAAAGGATCGTACGAATGAATTAGAATGGATCGTATGAATGAATTAGAATGGATCGTACGAATGAATTAGAATGGATCGTATGAATGAATTAGAATGGATCGTGCGAATGAATTAGAATGGATCGTACGAATGAAATAGAATGGATTCGCACGAATGTATCCGAATGGTTCGTATGAAGGAATTAGAATCGATCGTACGAAGGAATTAGAATGGATAGTACGAATGAATTAGAATGGATACCTTCGTGCAAATGAATTAGAATAGATCCATTCTATTTCATTCATACGATCCATTCTATTTCATTCATACGAACCATTCGGATACATTCGTGCGAATCCATTCTATTTCATTCGTACGATCCATTCTAATTCATTCGCACGATCCATTCTAATTCATTCATACGATCCATTCTAATTCATTCGTACGATTCATTCTAATTCATTCGTACGATCCATTCTAATTCATTCGCACAATCTATTCTAATTCATTCGTACGATCCATTCTAATTCATTCGTACGATCCATTCTAATTCATTCGCACAATCTATTCTAATTCATTCGCACGATCCATTGTAATTCATTCGTACGATCCATTCTAATTCATTCGTACGATCCATTCTAATTCATTCGCACGATCTATTCTAATTCATTCGCACGATCCATTGTAATTCATTCGCACGATCCATTCTAATTCATTCGTACGATTCATTCTAATTCATTCGCACAATCTATTCTAATTCATTCGAACGATCCATTCTAATTCATTCGCACGATCCATTCTAATTCATTCATACGATCCATTCTATTTCATTTGTACGAAGGAATCAGAAAGGATCGTACGAATGAATTAGAATGGATCGTGCGAATGAATTAGAATATAGATCGTACGAATGAATTAGAATGGATCGTACGAATGAATTCGAATGTATCCTTTCTAATTCATTCGTACGATCCATTCTAATTCATTCGTACGATCATTTCTAATTCCTTCGTACGAATGAAATAGAATGGATCGTATGATTGAATTAGAATGGATCGTGCGAATGAATTAGAATGGATCGTTTGAATGAATTAGAATAGATTGTGCGAATGAATTAGAATGGATCGTACGAATGAATTAGAATGGATCGTGCGAATAAATTAGAATGGATCGTATGAATGAATTAGAATGGATCGTGCGAATGAATTAGAATATGGATCGTATGAAGGAATTAGAATGGATCGTACGAATGAATTCGAATGTATCCTTTCTAATTCATTCGTACGATCCATTCTAATTCCTTCGTACGATCCATTCTAATTCATTCGTACGATCCATTCTAATTCATTCGCACGATCCATTCTAATTCATTCGTACGATCCAATCTAATTCATTCGTACTATCCATTCTAATTCCTTCGTACGATCCATTTTAATTTGTTCATACGATCCATTCTAATTCATTCGTACGATCCATTCTAATTCCTTCGTATATCCATTCATATTCATTCGTACAGTATGATTCATTCTAATTCATTCGTACGATTCATTCTAATTCAATCCATTCTAATTCATTCGTACGATCCATTCTAACTCATTCGTACGATCCATTCTAATTCATTCGTACGATCCACTCTAATTCATTCGTATGATCCTTTCTAATTCCTTTGTACGAATGAAATAGAATGGATCGTACGAATGAATTAGAATGGATCGTATGAATGAATTAGAATGGATCAGACGAATGAATTAGAATGGATCGTACGAATGAATTAGAATGGTTCGTACGAATGAATTAGAATGGATACATTCGTGCGAATGAATTAGAATGGATCATACGAATGAGTAAGAATGGATCGTACGAATGAAATAGAATGGATTGTACGAATGAATTAATATGGATCGTACGAATGAATTAGAATAGATTGTATGAATGAATTAGAATGGATATATTCGTGCGAATGAATTAGAATGGATCGTATGAATGAATTAGAATAGATCGTGTGAATGAATTAGAATGGATCGTACGAATGAATTAGAATAGATTGTGCGAATGAATTAGAATGGATCGTATGAATGAATTAGATTATGATCCATTTTATTTCATTCGTATGATTCATTCCAATTCATTCGTACGATTCATTCTAATTCAATCCATTCTAATTCATTCGTACGATCCATTCTAATTCATTCGTACGATCCATTCTAATTCATTCGTACGATTCATTCTAATTCAATCCATTATAATTCATTCGTACGATCCATTCTTACTCATTTGTACGATCCATGGATCATACGATTGAGTAAGAATGGATTGTACGAATGAAATAGAATAGATCGTACGAATAAATTAGAATGGATCATGCAAATGAATTAGAATGGATAGTACGAATGAATTAGAATGGATCGTACGAATGAAATAGAATGGATTGTACGAATGAATTAGAATGGATCGTACGAATGAATTAGAATAGATTGTATGAATGAATTAGAATGGATACATTCGTGCGAATGAATTAGAATGGATCGTACGAATGAATTAGAATGGATCGTGTGAAAGAATTAGAATGGATTGTATGAATGAATTAGAATGGATCGTATGAATGAATTAGAATGGATCGGATGAATGAATTAGAATGGATCGTACGAATAAATTAGAATGGATCGTACGAATGAATTAGAATGGATACATTCGTGCGAATGAATTAGAATGGATCATACGAATGAGTAAGAATGGATCGTACGAATGAAATAGAATGGATTGTACGAATGAATTAGAATGGATCGTACGAATTAATTAGTATAGATTGTATGAATGAATTAGAATGGATACATTCGTGCGAATGAATTAGAATGGATCGTACGAATGAATTAGAATAGATCGTGCGAATGAATTAGAATGGATCGTACGAATGAATTAGAATAGATTGTGCGAATGAATTAGAATGGATCGTATGAATGAATTAGATTATGATCCATTTTATTTCATTTGTATGATTCATTCTAATTCATTCGTACGATTCATTCTAATTCAATCCATTCTAATTCATTCGTACGATCCATTCTAATTCATTCGTACGAAGGAATTAGAATGGATCGTACGAATGAATTAGAATGGATCGTACGAATGAATTAGAATGGATCGTACGAAGGAATTAGAATGGATCGTACGAATGAATTAGAATGGATACCTTCGTGCAAATGAATTAGAATGGATCGTACGAATGAGTAAGAATGGATCGTACGAATGAAATAGAATGGATCGTATGAATGAATTAGAATGGATCGTGTGAATGAATTAGAATGGATCGTACGAATGAATTAGAATAGATTGTGCGAATGAATTAGAATGGATCGTACGAATGAATTAGAATGGATCGTACGAATGAATTAGAATGGATCGTATGAATGAATTAGAATGGATCGTGCGAATGAATTAGAATGGATTCGCACGAATGTATCCATTCTAATTCATTCGTACGATCCATTCTAATTCATTCGTACAATCCATTCTAATTCATTCGCACGATCCATTCGCATTCACTCAAACGTTCCATTCTAATTCATTCATATGATCCATTCTAGTTCATTCGCACGAATGTATCCATTCTAATTCATTCATACGATCCATTTTAATTCATTTGTACGAATGTATCCACTCTAATTCATTCATATGATCCATTCTAATTCATTTGTACGAATGTATCCACTCTAATTCATTCGTACGAATGAATTAGAATGGATCGTATGAGTGTGAATGAATTAGAATGGATCGTGCGAATGAATTAGAATGGATTGTATTAATGAATTAGAATGGATCGTATGAATGAAATAGAATAGATCGTACGAATGAATTAGAATGGACCATGCTAATGAATTAGAATTGATCATATGAAGGAATTAGAATGGATCGTATGAATGAATTAGAATGGATCGTACGAATGAATTAGAATGGATCGTACGAAGGAATTATAATGGATAGTACGAATGAATTAGAATGGATACCTTCGTGCAAATGAATTAGAATGGATCGTACGAATGAATTAGAATGGATACATTCGTGCGAATGAATTAGAACGGATCATATGAATGAATTAGAATGGATCGTTTGAGTGAATGCGAATGGATCGTGCGAATGAATTAGAATGGATTGTACGAATGAATTAGAATGGATCGTACGAATGAATTAGAATGGATACATTCGTGCGAATCCATTCTATTTCATTCGTACGATCCATTCTAATTCATTCGCACGATCCATTCTAATTCATTCATACGATCCATTCTAATTCATTCGTACGATCCATTCGCATTCAGTCAAACGATCCATTCTAATTCATTCATATGATCCATTCTAATTTATTCGTACGATCCATTCTAATTCATTCATACGATCCATTCTAATTCATTCGTACGATCCATTCTAATTCATTCGCACGATCCATTCTAATTCATTCATACGATCCATTCTAATTCATTCGTACGATCTATTCTATTTCATTCGTACAATCCATTCTTACTCAATCGTATGATCCATTCTAATCCATTCGCACAATCTATTCTAATTCATTCGTACGATCCATTCTATTTCAATCGTACGATCCATTCTAATTCATACGATCCATTCTATTTCATTCATACGATCCATTTTAATTCATTCGCACGATCCATTCTAATTCATTCATACGATCCATTCTTACTCATTCGTACGATCCATTCTAATTCATTCGCACGATCCATTCTAATTGATCCGTACGATCCATTCTATTTCATTCGTACAATCCATTCTAATTTGTTCGCACAATCTATTCTAATTCATTCGTACGATCCATTCTAATTCATTCGCACGATCCATTCTAATTCATTCATACGATCCATTCTATTTCATTCGTACGATCCATTCTTACTCATTCGTACGATCCATTCTAATTCATTTACACGAAGGTATTCATTCTAATTCATTCGTACTATCCATTCTAATTCCTTCGTACGATCCATTTTAATTCCTTCGTACGATCCATTCTAATTCATTCGTAAGATCCATTCTAATTCATTCGTACGATCCATTCTAATTCATTCGTATGATCCATTCTAATTCATTCGTACGGTATGATTCATTCTAATTCATTCGTACGATTCATTCTAATTCATTCATACGATCCATTCTAATTCATTCATACGATCCATTCTAATTCATTCGCACAATCCATTCTAATTCATTCGCACGATCCATTCTAATTCATTCGCATGATCCATTCTAATTCATTCGTACGATCGATTCTAATTCATTCATACGATCCATTCTAATTCATTCGCACGAATGTATCCATTCTAATTCATTCGTACGATCCATTCTAATTCATTCGCACAATCTATTCTAATTCATTCATACGATCCATTCTAATTCATTTGTACGAATGTATCCACTCTAATTCATTCGTACGAATGAATTAGAATGGATCGTATGAGTGTGAATGAATTAGAATAGATCGTGCGAATGAATTAGAATGGATTGTATTAATGAATTAGAATGGATCGTATGAATGAAATAGAATAGATCGTACGAATGAATTAGAATGGACCATGCTAATGAATTAGAATTGATCATATGAAGGAATTAGAATGGATCGTACGAATGAATTAGAATGGATCGTACGAATGAATTAGAATGGATCGTACGAAGGAATTAGAATGGATAGTACGAATGAATTAGAATGGATACCTTCGTGCAAATGAATTAGAATGGATCGTACGAATGAATTAGAATGGATACATTCGTGCGAATGAATTAGAACGGATCATATGAATGAATTAGAATGGATCGTTTGAGTGAATGCGAATGGATCGTGCGAATGAATTAGAATGGATTGTACGAATGAATTAGAATGGATCGTACGAATGAATTAGAATGGATACATTCGTGCGAATCCATTCTATTTCATTCGTACGATCCATTCTAATTCATTCGCACGATCCATTCTAATTCATTCATACGATCCATTCTAATTCATTCGTACGATCCATTCGCATTCAGTCAAACGATCCATTCTAATTCATTCATATGATCCATTCTAATTTATTCGTACGATCCATTCTAATTCATTCATACGATCCATTCTAATTCATTCGTACGATCCATTCTAATTCATTCGCACGATCCATTCTAATTCATTCATACGATCCATTCTAATTCATTCGTACGATCTATTCTATTTCATTCGTACAATCCATTCTTACTCAATCGTATGATCCATTCTAATCCATTCGCACAATCTATTCTAATTCATTCGTACGATCCATTCTATTTCAATCGTACGATCCATTCTAATTCATACGATCCATTCTATTTCATTCATACGATCCATTTTAATTCATTCGCACGATCCATTCTAATTCATTCATACGATCCATTCTTACTCATTCGTACGATCCATTCTAATTCATTCGCACGATCCATTCTAATTGATCCGTACGATCCATTCTATTTCATTCGTACAATCCATTCTAATTTGTTCGCACAATCTATTCTAATTCATTCGTACGATCCATTCTAATTCATTCGCACGATCCATTCTAATTCATTCATACGATCCATTCTATTTCATTCGTACGATCCATTCTTACTCATTCGTACGATCCATTCTAATTCATTTACACGAAGGTATTCATTCTAATTCATTCGTACTATCCATTCTAATTCCTTCGTACGATCCATTTTAATTCCTTCGTACGATCCATTCTAATTCATTCGTAAGATCCATTCTAATTCATTCGTACGATCCATTCTAATTCATTCGTATGATCCATTCTAATTCATTCGTACGGTATGATTCATTCTAATTCATTCGTACGATTCATTCTAATTCATTCATACGATCCATTCTAATTCATTCATACGATCCATTCTAATTCATTCGCACAATCCATTCTAATTCATTCGCACGATCCATTCTAATTCATTCGCATGATCCATTCTAATTCATTCGTACGATCGATTCTAATTCATTCATACGATCCATTCTAATTCATTCGCACGAATGTATCCATTCTAATTCATTCGTACGATCCATTCTAATTCATTCGCACAATCTATTCTAATTCATTCATACGATCCATTCTAATTTATTCGCACGATCCATTCTATTTCATTCGTACAATCTATTCTAATTCATTCATACGATCCATTCTAATTTATTCGCACAATCATTCGTATGGATCGTGCGAATGAATTAGAATGGATCGTACGAATGAATTAGAATAGATTGTGCGAATGAATTAGAATGGATCGTGCGAATGAATTAGAATGGATCGTACGAATGAATTAGAATGGATCGTACGAATGAATTAGAATGGATCGTACGAATGAATTTGAATGGATCGTACGAATGAATTAGAATGGATCGTACGAATGAATTAGAATGGATCGTACGAATGAATTAGATTGGATCGTATTAATGAATTAGAATGGATCGTATGAATGAATTAGAATAGATTGTGTGAATGAATTAGAATGGATCGTACGAATGAATTAGAATGGATCGTATAAATGAATTAGAAATGATCGTGCAAATGAATTAGAATGGATCGTGCGAATGAATTAGAATGGATCGTACGAATGAATTAGAATGGATCGTATGAATGAATTAGATTGGATCGTATGAATGAATTAAAATGGATCGTATGAATGTAATAGAATGGATCGTACGAATGAATTAGAATGGATACATTCGTGCGAATGAATTAGAATGGATCATACGAATGAATTAGAATGGATCGTTTGAATGAATTAGAAAGGATCGTACTTATGAATTAGAATGGGTCGTTTGAGTGAATGCGAATGGATCGTGCGAATGAATTAGAATGGATTGTACGAATGAATTAGAATGGATCGTACGAATGAATTAGAATGGATACATTCGTGCGAATCCATTCTATTTCATTCGTACGATCCATTCTAATTCATTCGCACGATCCATTCTAATTCATTCATATGATCCATTCTAATTCATTCGTACGAACCATTCTAATTAATTCGTAAGATCCATTCTAATTCATTCGTACGATCCATTCTAATTCCTTCGTATGATCCATTCTAATTCATTCGTACGGTATGATTCATTCTAATTCATTCGTACGATTCATTCTAATTCAATCCATTCTAATTCATTCGTACGATCCATTCTAACTCATTCGTACGATCCATTCTAATTCATTCGTACGATCCATTCTAATTCATTCGTACGATTCATTCTAATTCTAATTCATTCGTACGATCCATGAGTAAGAATGGATCGTACGAATGAAATAGAATGGATCGTATGAATGAATTAGAATGGATCGTGCGAATGAATTAGAATGGATCATACGAATGAATTAGAATAGATTGTTCGAATGAATTAGAATGGATCGTACGAATGAATTAGAATCGATCGTACGAATGAATTAGAATGGATCATGCGAATGAATTAGAATAAATCGTGCGAATGAATTAGAATGGATCGTACGAATGAAATAGAATGGATTGTATGAATGAGATAGAATGGATCGTACGAATGAATTAGAATGGATACATTCATGCGAATGAATTAGAATAGATCGTACGAAGGAATTAAAATGGATCGTACGAATGAATTAGAATATGGATCATACGAAGGAATTAGAATGGATCGTACGAATGAATTAGAATGGATCGTACGAATGAATTAGAATGGATCGTATGAATGAATTCGAATGGATCGTACGAATGAATTAGAATGGATCGTATGAATGAATTAGAATGGATCGTGCGAATAAATTAGAATGGATCGTATGAATGAATTAGAATAGATTGTGCAAATGATATAGAATGGATTGTACGAATGAGATAGAATGGATCGTACGAATGAATTTGAATGGATACATTCATGCTAATGAATTAGAATGGATCATACGAATGAATTAGAATGGATTCATTCGTGCGAATGAATTAGAATGGATCGTACGAATGAGTAAGAATGGATCATACGAATGAATTAGAATGGATTGAATTAGAATGAATCGTACGAATGAATTAGAATGGATCGTACGAATGAATTAGAATGGATCGTACGAATGAATTAGAATGGTTTGAATTAGAATGGATCGTGCGAATGAATTAGAATATGGATCGTACGAATGAATTAGAATGGATCGTGCGAATGAATTAGAATGGATCGTACGAATGAATTAGAATAGATTGTGCGAATGAATTAGAATGGATCATACGAATGAATTAGAATGGATCGTATGAATGAATTAGAATGGATCATATGAATGAATTAGAATGGATCGTTTGAGTGAATGCGAATGGATCGTGCGAATGAATTAGAATGGATTGTACGAATGAATTAGAATGGATCGTACGAATGAATTAGAATGGATACATTCGTGCGAATCCATTCTATTTCATTCGTACGATCCATTCTAATTCATTCGCACGATCCATTCTAATTCATTCATACGATCCATTCTATATCATTCGTACGATCCATTCTAATTCATTCGTACGATCCATTCTAATTCATTCGCACGATCTATTCTAATTCATTTGCACGATCCATTCTAATTCATTCGCACGATCCATTCTAATTCATTCGCACAATCTATTCTAATTCATTCGTGCGATCCATTCTAATTCATTCGCACGATCCATTCTAATTCATTCATACGATCCATTCTATTTCATTCGTACGATCCATTCTAATTCATTCGTATGATCCATTCTAATTCATTCGTACGATTCGTTCTAATTCAATCCATTCTAATTCATTCATACGATCCATTCTTACTCATTCGTACGATCCATTCTAATTCATTCGCACGAATGAATCCATTCTAATTCATTCGTATGATCCATTCTAATTCATTCGCATGAATGTATCCATTCTAATTCATTCGTACGATCCATTCTAATTCATTCATATGATCCATTCTAATTCATTCGTATGATCCATTCTAATTCATTCGCACAAATGTATCCATTCTAATTCATTCTTACGATCCATTCTATTTCATTCTAATTCATTCGTACGATCTATTCTATTTCATTCGTACAATCCATTCTAATTCATTCATACGATCCAATCTAATTCATTCATACGATCCATTCTAATTCATTTGTACGATCCATTAGAATGGAGAATGGATCGTGCGAATGAATTAGAATGGATCGTGCGATAGGAATGGATCGTACGAATGAAATAGAATAGATCGTACGGATAAATGAATTTGGATTGTACGAATGAGTAAGAATGGATCGTACGAATGAATTAGAATGGATTGAATTAGAATGAATCGTGCGAATGAATTAGAATGGATCGTACGAATGACTTAGAATGGATAGTTCGAATGAATTAGAATAGATTGTGCGAATGAATTAGAATGGATCGTACGAATGAATTAGAAAGGATACATTCGTGCGAATGAATTAGAATGGATCGTATGAGTGTGAATGAATTAGAATGGATTGTGCGAATGAATTAGAATGGATCGTACGAATGAATTAGAATGGATCGTACGAATGAATTAGAATGGATACATTCGTGCAAAAGAATTAGAATGGATCGTATGAATGAATTAGAATGGATCGTGCGAATGAATTAGAATGGATCGTGCGAATGAATTAGAATGGATCGTACGAATGAATTAGAATGGATCATACGAATGAATTAGAAAGGATACATTCGAATTCATTCGTACGATCCATTCTAATTCCTTCGTACGATCCATATTCTAATTCATTCGCACGATCCATTCTAATTCATTCATACGATCCATTCTAATTTATTCGCACGATGCATTCTAATTCATTCGTACGATCCATTCTAATTCATTCGCACAATCTATTCTAATTCATTCGAACGATCCATTCTAATTCATTCATACGATCTATTCTAATTCATTCGTACGATCTATTCTATTTCATTCGTACAATCCTTTCTGACTCAATCGTATGATCCATTCTAATCCATTCGCACAATCTATTCTAATTCATTCATACGATCCATTCTATTTCATTCGTACGATCCATTCTAAGATCCATTCTAATTTATTCGCACGATCCATTCTAATTCATTCGTACGATCCATTCTAATTCATTCGCACAATCTATTCTAATTCATTCGAACGATCCATTCTAATTCATTCATACGATCCATTCTAATTCATTTGTACGATCTATTCTATTTCATTCGTACAATCCTTTCTTACTCAATCGTATGATCCATTCTAATCCATTCGCACAATCTATTCTAATTCATTCGTACGATCCATTCTATTTCATTCGTACGATCCATTCTAATTCATACGATCCATTCTATTTTATTCATACGATCCATTTTAATTCATTCGCACGATCCATTCTAATTCATTCATACGATCCATTCTAATTCATTTATACGAATCATTTTAATTCATTCGCACAATCTATTCTAATTCATTCGTACGATCAATTCTAATTCATTCGCACGATCCATTCTAATTCATTCGTACGATCCATTCTAATTCATTCACACGATCCTTTCTAATTCATTCGCACGATCCATTCTAATTCATTCATACAATCCATTCCAATTCTTTTGCACGAATGTATCCATTCTAATTCCTTCGTACGATCCATTCTAATTCATTCGTACTATCCATTCTAATTCCTTCGTACGATCCATTCTAATTCCTTCGTACGATCCATTCTAATTCATTCGTACGATCCATTCTAATTCATTCGTACGATCCATTCTAATTCCTTCGTATGATCCATTCTAATTCATTCGTACGGTATGATTCATTCTAATTCTTTCATACGATTCATTCTAATTCAATCCATTCTAATTCATTCGTACGATCCATTCTAATTCATTCGTACGATCCATTCTAATTCATTCGTACGATTCATTCTAATTCAATCCATTCTAATTCAATCGTACGATCCATTCGCGCTCATCGTATGCATGAATTAGAATGGATCGTATGAATGAATTAGATTGGATCGTATAAATGAATTAGAATGGATCGTACGAATGAATTAGAATGGATCGTACGAATGAATTAGAATGGATTGAACTAGAATGGATCGTACGAATGAATTAGAATGGATCGTGCGAAAGAATTAGAATATGAATCGTACGAAGGAAGTAGAATGGATCGTACGAATGAATTCGAATGTATCCATTCTAATTCATTCGTACGATCCATTCTAATTCATTCGTACGATCCATTCTAACTCACTCGCACGATCCATTCTAATTCATTCGCACGATCCTACGAATGAATTAGAATAGATTGTGCGAATGAATTAGAATGGATCTGGATCGTGTATCCATTCTAATTCATTCGTACGACCCATTCTAATTCATTCGTACGATCCATTCTAATTCATTAGCACGATCCATTCTAATTCATTCATACGATCCATTCTAATTCATTCGCACAATCTATTCTAATTCATTCGTACGATCAATTCTAATTCATTAGCATGATGCATTCTAATTCATTCGTACTATCCATTCTAATTCTTTCGTACGATCCATTCTAATACCTTCGTATCCATTCTAATTCACTCATACGATCCATTCTAATTCATTCATACGATCCATTCTAATTCATTCGCATGAATGAATTAGAATGGATCGTGCGAATGAATTAGAATGGATCGTACGAATGAAATAGAATGGATTGTACGAATGAGATAGAATGGATCGTCCGAATGAATTAGAATGGATACATTCATGCGAATGAATTAGAATGGATCATACGAATGAATTAGAATGGATTCATTCGTGCGAATGAATTAGAATGGATCGTACGAATGAGTAAGAATGGATCGTATGAATGAATTAGAATGGATTGAATTAGAATTAATCGTACGAATGAATTAGAATGGATCGTACGAATGAATTAGAATGGATTGAATTAGAATGAATCGTACGAATGAATTAGAATGAATCATACCGTACGAATGAATTAGAATGGATCATACGAAGGAATTAGATTGGATCGTACGAATGAATTAGAATGGATCGTACGAATGAATTAGAATGGATCGTACGAAGGAATTAGAATGGATCGTACGAAGGAATTAGAATGGATAGTACGAATGAATTAGAATGGATACCGTCGTGCAAATGAATTAGAATGAATCGTACGAATGAGTAAGAATGGATCGTACGAATGAGTAAGAATGGATCGTACGAATGAAATAGAATGGATCGTATGAATGAATTAGAATGGATCGGGCGAATGAATTAGAATGGATCGTTCGAATGAATTAGAATAGATTGTGCGAATGAATTAGAATGGATCGTACGAATGAATTAGAATGGATCGTGCGAATAAATTAGAATGGATCGTATGAATGAATTAGAATGGATCGTGCGAATGAATTAGAATATGGATCGTACGAAGGAATTAGAATGGATCGTACGAATGAATTAGAATGGATCGTGCGAATAAATTAGAATGGATCGTATGAATGAATTAGAATGGATCGTGCGAATAAATTAGAATATGGATCGTACGAAGGAATTAGAATGGATTGTACGAATGAATTCGAATGTATACTTTCTCATTCATTCATACGATCCATTCTAATTCCTTCGTACGATCCATTCTAATTCATTCGTACGATCCATTCTAATTCATTTGTACGATCCATTCTAATTCATTCGTATGATCCAATCTAATTCATTCGTACTATCCATTCTAATTCCTTCGTACGATCCATTCTAATTCCTTCGTACGATCCATTCTAATTCATTCGTACCATCCATTCTAATTCCTTCGTATGATCCATTCTAATTCATTCGTACGGTATGATTCATTCTAATTCATTCGTACGATTCATTCTAATTCAATCCATTCTAATTCATTCGTACGATCCATTCTAATTCATTCGTATGATCCATTCTAATTCAATCCATTCTAATTCATTCGTACGATCCATTCTTTCTCATTCGTACGATCCATTCTAATTCATTCGCACGAATGAATCTATTCTAATTCATTCGTACTATCCATTCTAATTCCTTCGTACGATCCATTCTAATTCATTCGTACGATCCATTCTAATTCCTTCGTATGATCCATTCTAATTCATTCGTACGGTATGATTCATTCTAATTCATTCGTACGATTCATTCTAATTCAATCCATTCTAATTCATTCGTACGATCCATTCTAATTTCTTCGTATGATCTATTCTAATTCCTTCGTACGATCCATTCTATTTCATTCGTACGATCCATTCTAATTCATTCATACGATCCATTCTAATTCATTCGTACGATCCATTCTATTTCATTCGTACGATTCATTCTAATTCAATCCATTCTAATTCATTCGTACGATCCATTCTTACTCATTCGTACGATCCATTCTAATTCATTCGCACGATCTATTCTAATTCATTTGTACGATCTATTCTAATTCATTTGTACGATCTATTCTATTTCATTCGTACAATCCATTCTAATTCATTCATACGATCCAATCTAATTCATTCATAAGATCCATTCTAATTCATTCGTACGATCTATTCTATTTCATTCATACGATCCATTCTAATTCGTTTGTACGATCCTTTCTAATTCCTTCGTATGATCCATTCTATTTCATTCGTATGACCCATTCTAATTCATAAGTACGATCCATTCTAATTCATTCAAACGATCCACTCTAATTCATTCATACGATCCATTCTAATTCATTCGCACGAATGTATCCATTCCAATTCATTCGTACGATCCATTCTATTTCATTCGTACGATCCACTCTAATTCATTCATACGATTCATTCTAATTCAATCCATTCTAATTCATTCGTACGATCCATTCTAATTCATTCGCACGATCCATTCTAATTCATTCATACGATCCATTCTAATTCATTCGTACGATCCATTCTAATTCATTCGTACGATCCATTCTAATTCATTCGCACAATCTATTCTAATTCATTCGTACGATCCATTCTAATTCATTCGCACGATCCATTCTAATTCATTCATACGATCCATTCTATTTCATTCGTACGATCCATTCTTACCCATTCATACAATCCATTCTATTTCATTTGCCTGAATGTATCCATTCTAATTAGAATGGATCGTATGAATGAATTAGAATGGATCGTACGAAGGAATTAGAATGGATCGTACGAAGGAATTAGAACAGATCATACGAAGAAATTAGAATGGATCGTACGAATGAATTAGAATGGATCGTATGAATGAATTAGAATGGATCGTGCGAATGAATTAAAATGGATCGTATGAATGAATTAGAATGGATCATGCTAATGAATAAGAATGGATCATGCTAATGAATTAGAATGGATCGTACGAATAAATTAGATTGGATCGTACGAATGAATTAGAATGGATCGTGCGAATGAATTAGAATGGATCGTACGAATGAATTAGAATTGATCGTACGAGGGAATTAGAATGGATCGTACGAATGAATTAGAAAGGATACATTCGAATTCATTCGTACGATCCATTCTAATTCCTTCGTACGATCCATATTCTAATTCATTCGCACGATCCATTCTAATTCATTCATACGATCCATTCTAATTTATTCGCACGATCCATTCTAATTCATTCGCACAATCTATTCTAATTCATTCATACGATCCATTCTAATTTATTCCCATGATCCATTCTAATTCATTCATACGATCCATTCTAATTCATTTGTATGAATGTATCCATTCTAATTCATTCGTACGATCCATTCTAATTCATTTGTACGAATGTATCCACTCTAATTCATTCATACGATCCATTCTAATTCATTCGCACGAATGAATCCATTATAATTCATTCGTACAATCCATTCTATTTCATTCGTACGATCCATTCTTACTCATTCGTAAGATCCATTCTAATTCATTGGCACGAATGTATCCATTCTAATTCATTCGTACGATCCATTCTAATTCATTCGTGCGATCCATTCTAATTCATTCATATGATCCATTCTATTTCATTCGTACGATCCATTCTAATTCATTCACACGATCCATTCTAATTCATTCATACGATCCATTCTAATTCATTCGTATGTATCCATTCTAATTCATTCATACGATCCATTCTAATTCTAAGATCCATTCTTACTCATTCGTATTATCCATTTTAATTCATTCACACGAATGTATCAACTCTAATTCATTCGTATGATCCATTCTAATTCATTCGCACGAATGTATCCATTCTAATTCATTCGTACGATCTATTCTAATTCATTCGTACGATCCATTCTAATTCATTCGTACGATCCATTCTAATTCCTTCGTATGATCCATTCTAATTCATTCGCACGAATGTATCCATTCTAATTCATTCGTACGATCCATTCTAATTCATTCGCACGATCCATTCTAATTCATTCATACGATCCATTCTATTTCATTCGTACGATCCATTCTTACTCATTCATACGATCCATTCTAATTCATTCGTACAATCTATACGTTCCATTCTAATTCATTCGCACGATCCATTCTAATTCATTCATACAATCCATTCTTACTCAATCGTACGAATGAATTAGAGTAGATTGTGCGAATGAATTAGAATGGATCGTACGAATGAATTAGAATGGATCGTACGAATGAGTAAGAATGGATCGTACGAATGAATTAGAATGGATAGAATTAGAATGAATCGTACGAATGAATTAGAATGGATCATACGAAGGAATTAGAATGGATCGTATGAATGAATTAGAATGGATCGTGCGAATGAATTAGAATGGATCGTACGAGTGAATTAGAATGGATCGTACGAATGAATTAGAATGGATCGTGCGAATGAATTAGAATTGATCGTACGAATGAATTAGAATAGATTGTGCGAATGAATTAAAATGATTCGTATAAATGAATTAGAATGGATCGTATGAATGAATTAGAATGGATCGTGAGAATGAATTAAAATGGATCGTATGAATGAAATAGAATGGATCGTATGAATTAGAATGGATCGTACGAATGAAATAGAATGGATCGTACGAATGAATTACAATAGATTGTGCGAATGGATTAGAATGGATCATACGATTGAGTAAGAAAGGATTGTACGATTGAAATAGAATAGATCGTACGAATGAATTAGAATGGATCGTATGAATGAATTAGAATGGATCGTTCGAATGAATTAGAATAGATTGTGCGAATGAATTAGAATGGATCGTACGAATGAATTAGAATCGATCGTGCGAATAAATTAGAATGGATCTTAGAATGGATCGTACGAATGAAATAGAATGGATCGTACGAATGAATTAGAATAGATTGTGCGAATGGATTAGAATGGATCATACGATTGAGTAAGAAAGGATTGTACGAATGAAATAGAATAGATTGTACGAATGAATTAGAATGGATCGTATGAATGAATTAGAATGGATCGTTCGAATGAATTAGAATAGATTGTGCGAATGAATTAGAATGGATCGTACGAATGAATTAGAATAGATCGTGCGAATAAATTAGAATGGATCTTAGAATGGATCGTACGAATGAAATAGAATGGATCGTACGCATGAATTAGAATAGATTGTGCGAATGGATTAGAATGGATCATACGATTGAGTAAGAAAGGATTGTACGAATGAAATAGAATAGATCGTATGAATGAATTAGAATGGATCGTATGAATGAATTTGAATGGATCGTTCGAATGAATTAGAATAGATTGTGCGAATGAATTAGAATGGATCGTACGAATGAATTAGAATGGATCGTGCGAATAAATTAGAATGGATCGTATGAATGAATTAGAATGGATTGTGCGAATGAATTAGAATATGGATCGTACGAAGGAATTAGAATGGATCGTACGAATGAATTCGAATGTATCCTTTCTAATTCATTCGTACGATCCATTCTAATTCATTCGTACGATCCATTCTAATTTGTTCGTACGATCCATTCTAATTCATTCGCACGATCCATTCTAATTCATTCGCACGATCCATTCTAATTCATTCATTCAATCCATTCTAATTCTTTTGCACGAATGTATCCATTCTAATTCATTCGTACGATCCATTCTAATTTATTCGTATGATCCATTCTAATTCATTCGCACAATCCATTCTAATTCATTCACACTCATACGATCCATTCTAATTCATTCGCACGAATGTATCCTTTCTAATTCATTCGTACGGTCCATTCTAATTCATTCGCACAATCTATTCTAATTCATTCGAGCGATCCATTCTAAGTCATTTGTACGATCCATTCTAATTCATTCGTACGATCCATTCTAATTCAATCCATTCTAATTTATTCGTACGATCCATTCTTACTCATTCGTACGATCCAAATTCATTTATCTGTACGATCTATTCTATTTCATTCGTACGATCCATTCTTATCGCACGATCCATTCTACTTCATTCGCACGATCCATTCTCCATTCTAATGGATCGTACGAATGAATTAGAATGGATCGTATGAATGAATTAGATTGGATCGTATGAATGAATTAGAAAGGATTATACGAATGAAATAGAATAGATCGTACGAATTGATTAGAATGAAATAGAATGGATCGTATGAATGAATTAGAATGGATCGTGCGAATGAATTAGAATGGATCGTACGAATGAATTAGAATGGATCGTAGTAATGAATTAGAATGGATCCTACGAATGAATTAGAATAGATTGTGCGAATGAATTAGAATGGATCTGGATCGTGTATCCATTCTAATTCATTCGTACGACCCATTCTAATTCATTCGCACGATCCATTCTAATTCATTCATACGATCTATTCTAATCCATTCTCCATTCTAATGGATCGTACGAATGAATTAGAATGGATCGTATGAATGAATTAGATTGGATCGTATGAATGAATTAGAATGGATTGTACGAATGTAATAGAATAGATCGTACGAATGAATTAGAATGGATCGTACGAATGAATTAGAATGGATCGTGTTGTGATTTTAAATTGTTATACCGCAAGTGCACGGCGTCTATCTAATAGACAGTGGCAAATACGGGTCGATCCCACAGAGACTTGGATGAAAACTAATTAAAGGAAAGTTAAAGCTAATTAATTTTATATCTTAGTTTAAAAAGGTTGATTTTTTTGTGAAATTGTTTTATAACGGGAAATACGGAACGCAAAACTGAAAGCTAATTAAGATTGAGGGTGTAGTCTATATGGATGGATATTCTAAGCTCTAGAATCCGCACAAGTAGCGATCTAAACTATACTTTTAGATGATTTTCAAGATGTTCACGGAGATACGAAGTCAATCTATCTCCGTGGATGATATTCAATGGAGCACTATTATGATCACGAATGTAGTGATCTTCCTCGCTTTAATGGAATAAGCCAGAAATAATTCTCCGTAAAATTCGGAGTAATAACAGAAGCTAACACTATGTAATGATTCTCCGTAAAACTACTCGTAATGACGAAGAATAAAACTATGCGATAAACCTCTGTAGAACTCTGATAATAACGGAGAATAAAGCTAACTTATTACGGAAATTTTAATCAAGCATGAATGAGCATAGATCACTTTATTTTCATTAAACGCACTAAAATATGAAAATCAAATAAGAGCATGGTTTAGATACGACTACAAGGCTTCATCCAGAACTTAGAACGGTGGTTTAGCCTCGCATGGCCATGTGGTCGTTGATGGCGGATATTCCTTTGCAGATGACGAACCCGGCGATGATTGCGACGTGCGACGATGATGACGCGGCTCGGCTTGGAGACGGTTGCGTGGTGATGGCCGTGGCTTCGAGAACGGTGGACGTGGCTCGGAGGTGATGGTCGATGGCGTGCCGGTGGTGAAATTTGATGGATTGATTCGGTGGTGATGGTCGATGGCGTGCCGGTGGTGAAATTTGTGGTCCCAAGCTCCCCCTGGGTTCGTCCGTGCCCCCCTCTATATAGGATAGAGAGAGAAAAAGAGAGATTCGGTTGGGTAGAAAAGGAAACAACAGGGCCGGCTGATTGGGTAATGAAGAGAGAGAGAGAGAGAGAGAATAAGGAAAGAGAGAGAACGTAGAGAATCCGAGAGAGAGGATACGTTCGGTGGGCGTGTTTGGCTTTGAAGGCTGCATGCATGAGGTGGGATCGGACGGCTATGTTGATGTGAGAGAAACGTGGGAGAGAGAGATCGGTGGTTGGCTGGGTGGTTGGGTGACTTTGGTCTCGATCGGGTAAGGTAGAGGAGAGAGTAAGGAAAGAGAGAGAATAACGGTTGAGTTAGAGAGAGAATCCCGTAGATAGAGAGAAGATCGGTTGAGATAGAGGGACGTCCGGAGTTGGAGAGAGAGAATCCCGGAGAGAGGGAAAGGAAAGAGAGAGAAACGGGAGAGAAAGAGAATCCCGTAGAGAGAGTTTCGGTTGCTGCTAGTCCTGCATGCCATCGGACGGCTGTGGTTTTGTTGAGAAGAGAGGGACGTTCTGATGGGATCCGGTTTTAAAGGGAGGCATGGAATGGCTGTATCGGATTGGACGGCTGTGATGGTTGACTGGGTTTTGATGCACTAGATGGCTGTGATTCAGTGGGGAAGAGATGCTCGGCTGGGTGTAATGGTAGGGAGTCCGGTTCACATGCATGTGTTTGGCCCGGTGAGTGCAATGCATGGGTTTTACATTTGGAACGGATGACTGCGATGGTATTTGGATCGGAATAGAAATAGGGGATGTGATTAGTTGGGACTGGAGTGAGATCAGACGGCTGGGTTTCATATGCATGGGTGTGGTGCATGCTGATGCAAGGGACGGGTGTGATGGTCTGCCTTGATGGGAGAAAGATAGTTGGGTGCAATGGGCTCACATGCAAGCATGCCTGGGAGGATAGCAATCGGACGGTTGCGATTAGTTGCAATGTGGATGTTTAGAGAGGGAGATATAGAGAGATGGAGGATCGGGTGGTCGAGATCGGGTGCACAAGTGGGGACTTGGGTGTAATCAAACGAACGGTTATGATAAGATCAAGCTGGGTTTGGACAAGGTTTGCACGGAATGTTTTGGCTTTGCACGGCTATCTAGGCCATCGGATGGCTCTGATTAAATGAAAATAAAGAAAAGGAAGAGAATGAGGATATGAGGAGTTTGGGCGATTGGGATTGATTCGGATGCAAGGGATGACTCGGTTGGAACCTTGATCGACGGGGTATTGCACGGCTATGATGGAAAAAGAGAGTAGAATAGGGAGAAGAAAGGTGGTAGGTTCGGGTGTTCTCCGTGCCACGTCTGTAAGTCACCATCATGCCTCATTAAGCTCCGTAGAATGTCCGGGGGTCTTCGTCCGCCCGATGAAGTCAATTCTCCGCCAAATCATGTACTTAGTCTTTGCTCCATTGTTCTTCAGAAACTGCTTCAAAACATATTATGCATCCTTCATCGGGTCACCGTGAGAGTATCCAACGCTTCAGTATGATGCCCTTGAGCTGACTGCATCGCGTACCGGGTCAATTCCCTGAAAAACACACATAAAATGACGCGTGTAAGATACCAATGCGATTATCGATAAAAAGAATAATTTGGATTATCGGGCTCCGTATTTTTCATGTATGCAATGTATGAGAGCGAACCAATATGCCACTGTGTTCGTATGAAAGTCTACTAAGCAGTGGTGCAAAGATAATTATGCAGTTTACGTGTAGTATGAAAGTTTTACGTAGCAAACTGATGATATATGCATAATACTAAAAGGATAATTCGCACAAATTGGCCGCTCAACACACCCCCAAACCTAAATCTTGCTCGCCCTCGAGTAAGAAAAGAGAAATAAACAAAGTAAATGATAAAATAAAACTCCTAACTCACTTTCGCAGGAATCGCGATTGCACTTAGCACATGCAACAAGCCGTTAAACCCTTGGGTTACCCCAGTGGACGAGTTTTGTCTCGTGAGGGTTTGCAGTGAATCTACCCACAAAATTCAAACTTTTTTTTTTTTTAGATAAATAAGAAATAAGAAAATTCGGTTTCGTAGAATAATTAAAAAGTACTCAAAAATAGAATTTCTAAGGCACAAGACTCACAAGGTATCCAGCCCAAAGCTTCGGCTTTCGAAGTAAGCACTTTAGGTTCTAACTATTAGTTTCCCGTTAGAAAATATCAAGGTCAACTATGCTCGAGTGCACGGTGCTGTCGAGGCAAAACACAACTGGGGGTTTGGTTCTCTACATTCATATCATTCTAACAGTCTCCTAGAACGGTCAAAGTCGACCTTAGAACCTGAGTCAAAACCAGCTAATCTAGACAGGCTAGTGAGAGTTGTGGATATTCACCTTAATACCTTTCGGCTTTATATGTGATATTCCAGTTTCCCCACATTGTTTATAGCGACGGCTTTCACACTATTTTCCTTTTTCTTTTTTTTTTCTTTTTTTTTTTTTTCTTTCTCGGTCTCATTTTTTTTTCTCTGGATCTAATTATATATCCCTTCCTAACTTGTACCATGCTAGCTGCACTCTATGCCCATGACACGCTGCCAACGCTCTCATGAGTTAGGTAGCCATCCTCATGTTGCCTTTATATTTGATTCACTCTGCATCCATAGGATCATTCTCATAACCCTATCGACCAGGCTTCACTCATAGTAGGGCATACAGGTTAAGACTTTTACATAATTAGATCCTAGACCATGCTAATAGGTAGCCCTTTCCGCTATACCTTAGAATTCACTGGTTGCTTTAATAGTACCTTTTTTTTTTTTTTTTACCAAGTGAACCAGATCCGCATGGTTCATCAGGACTCTAGTTGACTATTAGGCCGATATGAAAGCTTTGAATCTAGACCCTAGAGGTGTAAGCCAGATGTGAAGTGAATAGTCAAGTATAGTTTGTTTTGACAGTCACTAAAAGGTTACTAAGGATCAGAACCATATTAGACATACTTTTTTCTAGCTGATCCTTGGACTTTATACCTTGATTACCAGGTGCCTTATAGTCCTATTCGAGTACAATAAAATTATATTACAAAACCTGAAATAAAGGTGAACTATATATAGATATATATAATTTTTTTTTTTTCGAAAAGAACGAAAATGACTTCAAAAGTAATACGATAAGAAACTAAAATAAGAAAAGGAAAATAAAAACATGCAAATGCAAATGCCTATATATTTCTATACGAACGCTATAGTTTTGGTAGGGGACTACAGACGAGACACACATACGCCAAGACGTATGTGCCGAGTTGTCCCACTACAGCGTAAGTTGATGCAAAACTTTTTTTTTTTTTTTTAAACAAAATATATCAATACGTACTAAATTAAAATGCCCAATGCAAGCAATGAAAATTACCCCCAAACCTAAATTAGACATTGTCCTCAATGTTCTCGATCGGTGGTAGGGATATGATATTATAGAATAGTGGGTGTTGAGGCCAGAGTGTGAAATGTTTGTGCTGAAAAATAAAGTTCATAGTGTTAAGTCGCCCGTCGTACAACACGTGGCGGTCATATAACCAAGGTCGACCGAGTACTATATCATAAGAATCCATGAGTGCTATGTCAAGAGGGATTACATCAGAGTAATCCTGAATTGAAATGGCTGGGTAAACCCTATGTGTGATATCTATTTTGGGAGCCTTAACTAGCCATGCTAATGAATATGGTTCTTTGATGGGGATGTGTTCTATATCGAGGACATCAGTAAAAGATTTAGAAATTAAATTATTGCAGCTACCGCTATCCACTAAAATAGTAACAGATAGAGCAAAATCCATAAGACATCCAATGGTTTCGAACACATTTGATCTTTCAAAATGGTCATCAACATCAGTCTCTAATTCTAGGTGGAAAAGTGATGAGACAATATTATCAGATATAGACATGAATGCAAGTGTTTACTAGCAAACCTCCCTTGATATATAGAATGTCTCGTTGTAGTTAAGACGCAGGGGTGCACTCCTCGAGATAGATTCTGAATGAACTAAGTCTTTCCTGAAAATGATAAGATAATACCAATTTTTGTCATATAGAAATCAGAAAACAAAAATGCTAATATAAAAATGACGAAAAAACATGTACACATAAATTTGAATCATGCAATCTGGGTTACCTCCCAGTAAGTGCTAAGTTTAATGTCGTCAGCCTGACATGGTTCATATGGGATTAGTCAGTGTAAAGAGGATCTTGTAAGAGAATCTCCTCCACAACCTTATCTTTTAGTTCTAAAAATGGCTTTAGCCTTTGCCCATTTACCTTGAAAATATCACCATTCTGGGGGTTCTCAATTTCTATGGCCCCATGATAATGAACTACACGAACTATAAAGGGGCCAGACCAACGAGATCTTAATTTTCCGGGAAATAAATTTAATCTGGAATTGTACAAGAGAACTTTCATACCCGGTTCGAATGATTTTCTTAGGATGGATTTATCATGTGTTGCTTTCATCCGCTCTTTATAGATTTTTGCATTTTCATATGCATCATTTCGTATTTCATCAAGCTCATTCAGTTGTAGCTTGCGAAGGTTACCGGCTGAGGGTAAATCAAAATTGAATGTCTTAATTGCCCAGTAGGCCCTATGTTCTAATTCAACTGGCAAGTGGCAAGCCTTACCATACACAAGCCTATATGGGGACATTCCTAGTGGAGTTTTATAAGCAGTTCGATAGGCCCATAACGCATCTATCAATCGTACCGACCAATCTTTTCGATTCGGATTGACGGTTTTCTCGAGAATTTGCTTGATCTGCCTATTCGAGACTTCCACTTGGCCACTTGTTTGTGGATGATAGGGTGTAGCAACCTTATGGGTGACCGAATATTTCTTCATTAATCTATCGAAGGTGCTATTACAAAAATGGCTTCCGCCATCACTTATGATCGCCCTAGGTGTACCGAACCGACTAAAAATATAATCTTTTACAAACTTGATCACTACTTGGCTATCATTGGTCTTGGTCGGTATTGCCTCAATCCATTTTGAAACATAATCAACTGCAAGCAAGATATATAAATTTCCGAAAGAGCTTGGAAATGGCCCCATAAAATCTATACCCCAAACGTCAAAAATTTCAACTATCAAAATAGGATTTAGGGGCACCATATTTCGATTGGTTATTTTGCCAAGCTTTTGACATCGTTCACAACTTACACAGAATGCATGATAATCTTTAAACATCGTGGGCCAGTAGAAGCCACATTGCAGAATCTTGGCAGCTGTCTTTTTAGCACTAAAATGGCCGCCACAAGCATAGTCATGGCAAAATGCTATCATACTGTTATGCTCATGATCAGGGACACATCTTCGAATGATTTGGTCGGGACAATATTTAAAAAGGTAGGGGTCATCCCAAAAGAAATATTTTACCTCAGATAAAAATTTAGATTTATCTTGTTTCGACCAATGACTAGGCATCTCCTCAGTGACTCGGTAGTTTACTATATCTGCAAACCATGGGAGTTTAGAGATTTGTAGCAACTGCTCATCGGGAAAACTTTCATATAGAGGAAGTTCCTTACTAAAGGAATCTAAGTTTAACCTAGAGAGATGATCTGCGACTACATTTTCGCTGCCCTTTTTGTCCCGAATTTCTAGATCATATTCTTGTAATAGAAGGATCCATCGAATCAATCAAGCTTTGGTATCTTTTTTTGAGAGAAGGTACCGTAAAGCCGCATGATCTGTATACACGATGACCTTAGATCCTATCAAATAAGGTCTAAATTTTTCTAGGGCAAAGACTACAGCTAACAATTCTTTTTCAGTTGTAGTGTAGTTTAGCTGTGCATTATTTAGAGTACGACTCGTATAATAGATTACATGGGGCAGCTTATCTACTCTTTGACCCAAAACGGCTCCAATGGCATGATCTGATGCGTCACACATGATTTCAAATGGGATGGACCAGTTAGGAGGCTGGATGATGGGGGCAGAGGTAAGTTCTTTTTTTAATCACTCGAAAGCTTCTAGACAGGATTCATCAAAGGTAAAAGGTACATCTTTGGAAAGTAAATTGCATAACGGTCTTGAAAGTTTACTAAAATCTTTAATGAATCGTCTATAAAACCCAGCATGGCCTAAGAATGATCTTATATCTTTAACCGATCGTGGGGGTGGAAGGTTAGAGATTAGATCAATCTTTGCTTTGTCTACCTCAATCCCTTTATCAGAGATGACATGCCCCAAGATTATTCCTTTTTTCACCATAAAATGACATTTTTCCCAATTTAGCACTAGATTTTTCTCTTTGCATCTTATAAGCACTAGTTCTAAGTGTTGCAAGCACTCTTGATAATTGGATCCAAAGACTGAAAAGTCATCCATAAATACTTCAAGAAAGCGTTCAACCATATCAGAGAAGATACTAGTCATACACCGCTGAAATGTAGCAGGTGCATTGCATAACCCAAAGGGCATGCGTCTATAGGCGAACGTTCCAAATGGACAAGTGAATGTAGTCTTCTCTTGATCCTCTGGTGCTATAGGAATTTGGTTATAACCGGAATAACCATCTAAAAAACAGTAGTAAGCATGTCCGGCTAACCGCTCTAGCATTTGATCTATGAAAGGGAGTGGAAAGTGATCTTTTCGTGTAGCAGAGTTTAACTTCCTATAGTCAATACATACTCTCCATCCAGTTTGCACTTTTGTAGGCACCAACTCATTACCTTCATTTATCACCACTGTGATACCCGATTTCTTTGGAACTACTTGGACAGGGCTCACCCAGGAGCTATCTGAAATCGGGTAAATCACTCCGGTATCCAAAAGTTTTAGTACTTCTGTCCTAACCACTTCCTTCATTGCAGGGTTTAGCCACCTTGAAGGTTCTCGACTTGTTTTAGTTTCTTCCTCGAGATAGATTCTATGTTGAACCACAGAGGGGCTTATGCCCTTTATATCGGCTATTGACCATCCTATAGCTTCTTTATGATCCTTAAGGATTTCAACAAGTTGTTTCTCTTGGTTTTCGTCTAGGTCTGAAGCTATTATGACCGGAAGGGTTTCAGCAGATCCTAAAAATACATATTTAAGATTTTCTGGTAATGGTTTTAGTTCTAACTTCGGGGGCTTTATTATTGAAGGTACAGGTGGTGTCAGAGAAGGTGTGAGGATTTCTGGCTTAGGCTGCCATTTGTTCATTTCGAAAGAAGGGGTAGCTTCTAGTAGTGCATTGATTTCATTGATATGATCATCAATATCAAAATCTTTTCCAAAATGTGCAAGGCAGGCTTCCAGTGGGTCATCATAGTTTACTTGCGATACTAAACTTTCTTCTTGTTCTTGCAAGTAGTTGACCTCTTCTACTTCATCACTTTCATCTCTCGGTTGTTTGCTCACATTAAATATATTCACTTGTATTGTCATGTTACCGAAAGAAATATTCATAACACCATTCCGACAGTTAATTAGTGCATTCGATGTTGCTAGGAAAGGTCACCCTAAGATTACCGGTACTCGATTAGTAAATTCAGTTGGTGGTTTTGTATCCAGGACCACAAAGTCAACAGGGAATACAAACTCTTCCACTTTGATGAGGACATCTTCCACTATCCCTTTAGGATATCGAATTGAAGCATCAGCTAGCTGGAGGGTCAATCTAGTGGGTTTTAACTCCCCCAGACCTAGTTCTTCATATATGGAATATGGAAGGAGGTTGACACTCGCACCTAAGTCGAGCAAGGCTTTCTCAATGTGATATTCCCCTATTTCACAGGAAATAGTAGGACAACCAGGGTCCTTATATTTGATAGGGGTTGAGCATGAAATAACCGAACTAGCTTGCTGAGCCAGAAATGCTCTCTTGGGTACATTAGTTGCTCTCTTAAAAGTGCAAAGATCCTTTAAGAATTTAGCGTATGTAGGTATTTGTTGGATTGCATCTAAGAGTGGAATGTTGATTTTAACTTGTTTGAAAATTTCTAACATATTGTCCATTTGCATTTTCTTCTTTGCTGGCTCTAGCCTTTGAGGATATGGGGCTCTAGGGATATAGGTTCTAAGAGGTGGTTCACTAGGTGATGCCATACTTTCAGTATCGTGTCTTGTGTTCTCCCTAATTTCCTCTTGTGATTTTGGCTCCTCTTCAGGTGTTTCTTCAGTTCCTATATCATTCTGCCTAGGTTCCTCAGTTTCCTTAGGAGGTTCTATCATGTTATCAACTTGCCGTCCTGACCTAAGTGTAGTAATTGCATTTGCCTGCTCATGGCCTTTTCCTTTGATGTCATGAATTTCAAATTGCCCCCTTAGATTTGACCCTTTAGGATTAGCCTCAGGTTGACTCGGGAATGTACCCTTATCCCTTGTATTCAAAGAATCAGCTAGTTGACTAACAGTGTATTCTAACTTCGCAATAGATTGTGTGTTAGCACTAATGCTTTGTGCGGTGCTTTGTTGGAATTGGAGGGTATTCTGAGCTAATAGTTTCATCGTTTCCTCTAGAGAATTGATTCTTTGATTATCTGGGTTAGGGGTGGCATTTTGTATAGGTGGCTTTGGAAATCCTGGAGGTGGTACAGGCTGAGATGGGCCACCTTGGTATGGACCTTTAGTCCATGAGAAATTTGGATGATTCTTCCATCCTTCATTGTAAGTGTTTGAATATGGATTATACCTTTGTTGATTATCAAAACGATTGTTTTGATACAGAGCATTGATTTTTTCCATATTATTTTCTTGTCCCCCTAACATCGGGCATCGATGATCCGCATGGGTAGGCTCACTACAAATTGAACAAATAGGAAAGCTAGGCTCATTATTGCAACTCATAGTTTGATTAAGGCTTAGTGCTTCTAAGGTATTCGGAGCGGGAGTCCTATTTCCTTGATTCATTTCTAAAGCCTCTAAGCGTCTCATTACTGTGGCTAATTTAGCTTCTGCTTCGAATTTAGGTTCCACTTTATAGAGCCCACCCTGGGCAGTAGGGAGGGGTTTCCTAGATTCTTCTTTGATTGGTTCCCACTGTAGTGTGTTCTCGGCAATTTCTTCTAAGTAGGTCCAGGCTTGATCTGCTGTCTTTTTGGTGAACTCACCATTACAACACGATTCTACCATGGTCTTAGATGGGTAGTTCAACCCTTCATAAAGGATTTGGACTAGTCTAATTTTTTCAAAGCCATGGTGTGGACAGTGCAGAAGTAGGTCCTTAAATCTTTCTATGTATTTATAGAGAGCTTCACCTTCCAGTTGGTGAAACACATTCAAGGCCTGACGAATCGAGGCCGTCTTTTGTTTAGAATAGAATTTTCTATAAAAGAGCTCGAGTAGGCCTACCCAAGTAGTTATGGATCCAGCTTGTAAGGCATAAAGCCATGCTTTAGCCTTTTCTTTTAGCGAGAAGGGAAATAACCTAAGTTTGAGGTTTTCTTCGGACATATTATCGAATTTCATTGTTCCACATATGTCCTCAAATTCCCTCACATGTTGATATGGATTTTCCTGCTCCATTCCCCGAAAGACGGGAAGCATTTGGATTAAGCCAGATTTTAATTCAAATTTTGCATTAGTATTGGGTAAGGTTATGCAAGAAGGTTGTGTAGCCCTAGTGGGATACATATAATCCCCTAAGGTGATTGCTTGCGGCTGTTCCGCCATTTCTAAGATGTTATTGTAATCAACTCTAACTAATCTTTTTCCTACACGTGCCCAAACTGTGGACTGTGTGTCCAGATTAATGTGCCAATTAAGTAATAGTAGTTCAACGAATATAATGCTACGCTAGTAAAGAAAACAGAGTACGTACTTTAGTAGGATAACTATGCAAATAGAGAGTACTATTATGCAATGCAACACCCTAGCAAATGGTTTCTATCGATGCAAGGTTGAGTGTACACCTCAGACTGAGACACACATACAACTATAAGAGGTGTATGTGCCGAGCTGGCGACAACCTTACAAAGTTGCGATGCAATTCGATTATTTGATCTACGGTGAAAGTTTGCACATTAGCCGGTTACCCTAATTACTACGGTTGTTGAATCAGCAGGAGTAAACAATAGGAGTACGTAATCAAACCCACTGACTGGAGAGGCGTGGGTAAGGATTTGAGTACTTACCTTTGCGATGCTTATGCACGTTTTTCGTTGAGCGTGTAAATACCTGAAAAGTTAAACAGAAGATAATAAGTACGAAAGAGACAAAATACGAAAATAGAATAACTAAGAATACTAATACTGACTTTTTTTTTTTCTTTTTAAAGCAAATAAAAACTAAACTTTAATAGTTTTCAAACTCAAGTCCCCGGCAACGGCGCCAAAAACTTGTTGTGATTTTAAATTGTTATACCGCAAGTGCACGGCGTCTATCTAATAGACAGTGGCAAATACGGGTCGATCCCACAGAGACTTGGATGAAAACTAATTAAAGGAAAGTTAAAGCTAATTAATTTTATATCTTAGTTTAAAAAGGTTGATTTTTTTGTGAAATTGTTTTATAACGGGAAATACGGAACGCAAAACTGAAAGCTAATTAAGATTGAGGGTGTAGTCTATATGGATGGATATTCTAAGCTCTAGAATCCGCACAAGTAGCGATCTAAACTATACTTTTAGATGATTTTCAAGATGTTCACGGAGATACGAAGTCAATCTATCTCCGTGGATGATATTCAATGGAGCACTATTATGATCACGAATGTAGTGATCTTCCTCGCTTTAATGGAATAAGCCAGAAATAATTCTCCGTAAAATTCGGAGTAATAACAGAAGCTAACACTATGTAATGATTCTCCGTAAAACTACTCGTAATGACGAAGAATAAAACTATGCGATAAACCTCTGTAGAACTCTGATAATAACGGAGAATAAAGCTAACTTATTACGGAAATTTTAATCAAGCATGAATGAGCAAAGATCACTTTATTTTCATTAAACGCACTAAAATATGAAAATCAAATAAGAGCATGGTTTAGATACGACTACAAGGCTTCATCCAGAACTTAGAACGGTGGTTTAGCCTCGCATGGCCATGTGGTCGTTGATGGCGGATATTCCTTTGCAGATGACGAACCCGGTGATGATTGCGACGTGCGACGATGATGACGCGGCTCGGCTTGGAGACGGTTGCGTGGTGATGGCCGTGGCTTCGAGAACGGTGGATGTGGCTCGGAGGTGATGGTCGATGGCGTGCCGGTGGTGAAATTTGATGGATTGATTCGGTGGTGATGGTCGATGGCGTGCCGGTGGTGAAATTTGTGGTCCCAAGCTCCCCCTGGGTTCGTCCGTGCCCCCCTCTATATAGGATAGAGAGAGAAAAAGAGAGATTCGGTTGGGTAGAAAAGGAAACAACAGGGCCGGCTGATTGGGTAATGAAGAGAGAGAGAGAGAGAGAGAGAGAATAAGGAAAGAGAGAGAACGTAGAGAATCCGAGAGAGAGGATACGTTCGGTGGGCGTGTTTGGCTTTGAAGGCTGCATGCATGAGGTGGGATCGGACGGCTATGTTGATGTGAGAGAAACGTGGGAGAGAGAGATCGGTGGTTGGCTGGGTGGTTGGGTGACTTGGGTCTCGATCGGGTAAGGTAGAGGAGAGAGTAAGGAAAGAGAGAGAATAACGGTTGAGTTAGAGAGAGAATCCCGTAGATAGAGAGAAGATCGGTTGAGAGAGAGGGACGTCCGGAGTTGGAGAGAGAGAATCCCGGAGAGAGGGAAAGGAAAGAGAGAGAAACGGGAGAGAAAGAGAATCCCGTAGAGAGAGTTTCGGTTGCTGCTAGTCCTGCATGCCATCGGACGGCTGTGGTTTTGTTGAGAAGAGAGGGACGTTCTGATGGGATTCGGTTTTAAAGGGAGGCATGGAATGGCTGTATCGGATCGGACGGCTGTGATGGTTGACTGGGTTTTGATGCACTAGATGGCTGTGATTCAGTGGGGAAGAGATGCTCGGCTGGGTGTAATGGTAGGGAGTCCGGTTCACATGCATGTGTTTGGCCCGGTGAGTGCAATGCATGGGTTTTACATTTGGAACGGATGACTGCGATGGTATTTGGATCGGAATAGAAATAGGGGATGTGATTAGTTGGGACTGGAGTGAGATCAGACGGCTGGGTTTCATATGCATGGGTGTGGTGCATGCTGATGCAAGGGACGGGTGTGATGGTCTGCCTTGATGGGAGAAAGATAGTTGGGTGCAATGGGCTCACATGCAAGCATGCCTGGGAGGATTGCAATCGGACGGTTGCGATTAGTTGCAATGTGGATGTTTAGAGAGGGAGATATAGAGAGATGGAGGATCGGGTGGTCGAGATCGGGTGCACAAGTGGGGACTTGGGTGTAATCAAACGAACGGTTATGATAAGATCAAGCTGGGTTTGGACAAGGTTTGCACGGAGTGTTTTGGCTTTGCACGGCTATCTAGGCCATCGGATGGCTCTGATTAAATGAAAATAAAGAAAAGGAAGAGAATGAGGATATGAGGAGTTTGGGCGATTGGGATTGATTCGGATGCAAGGGATGACTCGGTTGGAACCTTGATCGACGGGGTATTACACGGCTATGATGGAAAAAGAGAGTAGAATAGGGAGAAGAAAGGTGGTAGGTTCGGGTGTTCTCCGTGCCACGTCTGTAAGTCACCATCATGCCTCATTAAGCTCCGTAGAATGTCCGGGGGTCTTCGTCCGCCCGATGAAGTCAATTCTCCGCCAAATCATGTACTTAGTCTTTGCTCCATTGTTCTTCAGAAACTGCTTCAAAACATATTATGCATCCTTCATCGGGTCACCGTGAGAGTATCCAACGCTTCAGTATGATGCCCTTGAGCTGACTGCATCGCGTACCGGGTCAATTCCCTGAAAAACACACATAAAATGACGCGTGTAAGATACCAATGCGATTATCGATAAAAAGAATAATTTGGATTATCGGGCTCCGTATTTTTCATGTATGCAATGTATGAGAGCGAACCAATATGCCACTGTGTTCGTATGAAAGTCTACTAAGCAGTGGTGCAAAGATAATTATGCAGTTTACGTGTAGTATGAAAGTTTTACGTAGCAAACTGATGATATATGCATAATACTAAAAGGATAATTCGCACAAATTGGCCGCTCAACAGATCGTATGAATGAATTAGATTGGATCGTATGAATGAATTAGAATGGATTGTACGAATGAAATAGAATAGATCGTACGAATGAATTAGAATGGATCCTACGAATGAATTAGAATAGATTGTGCGAATGAATTAGAATGGATCTGGATCGTGTAACCATTCTAATTCATTCGTACGACCCATTCTAATTCATTCGCACGATCCATTCTAATTCATTCGTACGATCTATTCTATTTCATTCGTACAATCCATTCTAATTCATTCATACGATCCAATCTAATTCATTCATATGATCCATTCTAATTCATTCGTACAATCCATTCTAATTCATTCGTACGATCTATTCTATTTCATTCGTACAATCCATTCTAATTCATTCATACGATCCAATCTAATTCATTCATACGATCCATTCTAATTCATTCGTACGATCCATTAGAATGGAGAATGGATTAGAATAGATCGTACGAATGAATTAGAATGGATCGTGCGAATGAATTAGAATGGGTCGTACGAATGAATTAGAATGGATACACGATCCAGATCTATTCTAATTCATTCGCACAATCTATTCCAATTCATTCGTAGGATCCATTCTAATTCATTACTACGATCCATTCTAATTCATTCGTACGATCCATTCTAATTCATTCATACGATCCATTCTAATTCTACGATCCATTCTTACTCATTCGTATTATCAATTTTAATTCATTCACACGAATGTATCAACTCTAATTCATTCGTATGATCCATTCTAATTCATTCGCACGAATGTATCCATTCTAATTCATTCGTACGATCCATTCTAATTCATTCGTACGATCCATTCTAATTCATTCGTACGATCCATTCTAATTCCTTCGTATGATCCATTCTAATTCATTCGCACGAATGTATCCATTCTAATTCATTCGTACGATCCATTCTAATTCATTCGCACGATCCATTCTAATTCATTCATACGATCCATTCTATTTCATTCGTACGATCCCTTCTTACTCATTCGTACGATCCATTCTAATTCATTCGTACGATCCATTCTAATTCATTAGCACGATCCAAATTCATTTATCCGTACGATCCATTCTTATCGCACGATCCATTCTAATTCATTCGCAAGATCCATTCTCCATTCTAATTCCTTCGTACGATCCATTCTAATTCCTTCGTATCCATTCTAATTCACTCATACGATCTATTCTAATTCATTCATACGATCCATTCTAATTCATTCGCACAATCTATTCTAATTCATTCATACGATCCATTCTAATTTATTCGCACGATCCATTCTAATTCCTTCGTACGATCCATTCTAATTCATTCGTATGATCCATTCTAATTCATTCGTATGATCCAATCTAATACATTCGTACGATCCATTCTAATTCATTCGCACGATCCATTCTAATTCATTCATACGATCCATTCTAATTCATTCGCACGAATGTGTCCATTCTAATTCATTCGTACGATCCATTCTAGTTCATTCGCACGATCCATTCTAATTCATTCATACGATCCATTCTATTTCATTCGTACGATCCATTCTTACTCATTCATACGATCCATTCTAATTTATTTGCACGAAGGTATCCATTCGAATTCATTCGTACTATCCATTCTAATTCCTTCGTACGATCCATTCTAATTCCTTAGAATGGATCGTACGAATGAATTAGAATGGATCGTACGAATGAATTAGAATGGATCGTACGAATGAATTAGAATGGATTGAATTAGAATGAATCGTACGAATGAATTAGAATGAATCATACCGTACGAATGAATTAGAATGGATCATACGAAGGAATTAGAATGGATCGTACGAATGAATTAGAATGGATCGTACGAATGAATTAGAATGGATCGTATGAATGAATTAGAATGGATCGTGCGAATGAATTAGAATGGATCGTACGAAGGTATTAGAATGGATACCTTCGTGCAAATGAATTAGAATGGATCGTACGAATGAGTAAGAATGGATCGTACTAATGAAATAGAATGGATCGTATGAATGAATTAGAATGGATCGTGCGAATGAATTAGAATGGATCGTATGAGTGAATTAGAATGGATCGTACGAATGAATTAGAATGGATCGTACGAAGGAATTAGAATGGATCATACGAAGGAATTAGAATGGATAGTACGAATGAATTAGAATGGATACCTTCGTGCAAATAAAATAGAATGGATCGTACGAATAAGTAAGAATGGATCGTACGAATGAAATAGAATGGATCGTATGAATGAATTAGAATGGATCGTGCGAATGAATTAGAATGGATCGTACGAATGAATTAGAATGGATACATTCGTGCAAAAGAATTAGAATGGATTGTATGAATGAATTAGAATGGATCGTTTGAGTGAATGCGAATGGATCGTGCGAATGAATTAGAATGGATTGTATTAATGAATTAGAATAGATTGTGCGAATGAATTAGAATGGATCGTACGAATGAAATAGAATGGATCGTACGGATGAATTAGAATGGATTGTGCGAATGGATTAGAATGGATCATACGATTGAGTAAGAATGGATTGTACGAATGAAATAGAATGGATCGTACGAATGAAATAGAATGGATTGTACGAATGAATTAGAATGGATACATTCGTGCGAATGAATTAGGATGGATCGTATGAATGAATTAGAATAGATTGTGCGAATGAATTAGAATGGATCGTACGAATGAATTAGAATGGATACATTCATGCGAATGAATTAGAATGGATCATATGAATGAATTAGAATGGATCGTATGAGTGAATTAGAATGGATATGAAAAAATTAGAATGGATCGTACGAATGAATTAGAATGGATACATTCGTGCGAATGAATTAGAATGGATCGTATGAATGAATTAGAATCGATTGTACGAATGAATTAGAATGGATCATGCGAATGAATTAGAATGGATCATGCGAATGAATTAGAATGGATCGTACGAAGTAAATAGAATGGATTGTACGAATGAGATAGAATGGATCGTACGAATGAATTAGAATGGATAATTCATGCGAATGAATTAGAATGGATCATACGAATGAATTAGAATGGATTCATTCGTGCGAATGAATTAGAATGGATCGTACGAATGAGTAAGAATGGATCGTACGAATGAATTAGAATGGATTGAATTAGAATAGATTGTGCGAATGAATTAGAATGGATCGTACGAATGAATTAGAACGGATACATTCGTGCAAAAGAATTAGAATGGATTGTATGAATGAATTAGAATGGATCGTGCGAATGAATTAGAATGGATCGTGCAAATGAATTAGAATGGATCGTACGAATGAATTAGAATGGATCGTACGAATGAATTAGAAAGAATACATTCGAATTCATTCGTACGATCCATTCTAATTCTTTCGTACGATCTATATTCTAATTCATTCGCACGATCCATTCTAATTCATTCATACGATCCATTCTAATTTATTCGCACGATCCATTCTAACTCATTCGTACGATCCATTCTAATTCATTCGCACAATCTATTCTAATTCACTCAAACGATCCATTCTAATTCATTCATATGATCCATTCTAATTCATTCGCACGAATGTATCCATTCTAATTCATTCATACGATCCATTCTAATTCATTTGTACGAATGTATCCACTCTAATTCATTCATACGATCCATTCTAATTCATTCGCACGAATGTATCAATGGATCGTACGAATGAATTAGAATGGATTGAATTAGAATGAATCGTACGAATGAATTAGAATGGATCGTGCGAATGAATTAGAATGGATTGTACGAATGAATTACAATGGATCGTATGAATGAATTAGATTGGATCGTATGAATGAATTAGAATGGATCGTGCGAATGCATTAGAATGGATCGTACGAATGAATTAGAATGGATCGTTTGAATGAATTAGAATGGACCGTACTTATGAATTAGAATGGGTCATACGAATGAAATAGAATGGATCGTACGAAAGGATTAGAAAGGATCGTAAAAACGAATTAGAATGGATCGTATGAATGAAATAGAATAGATCGTACGAATGAATTAGAATGGATCCTATGAATGAATTAGATTGGATCGTATGAATGAATTAGAATGGATTGTACGAATGAAATAGATTAGATCGTACGAATGAATTAGAATGGATCGTGCGAATGAATTAGAATGGGTCATACGAATGAATTAGAATGGATACACGATCCAGATCCATTCTAATTCATTCGCACAATCTATTCTAATTCATTCGTAGGATCCATTCTAATTCATTACTACGATCCATTCGAATTCATTCATACGATCCATTCTAATTCATTCGTACGATCCATTCTAATTTATTCGCACGATCCATTCTAATTCATTCATACGATCCATTCTAATTCATTCGTACGATCTATTCTATTTCATTCGTACAATCCATTCTTACTCAATCGTATGATCCATTCTAATCCATTCGCACAATCTATTCTAATTCATTCGTACGATCCATTCTATTTCATTCGTACGATCCATTCTAATTCATACGATCCATTCTATTTCATTCATAAGATCCATTTTAATTCATTCGCACGATCTATTCTAATTCATTCATACGATCCATTCTTACTCATTCGTACGATCCATTCTAATTCATTCGCACGATCCATTCTAATTCATCCGTACGATCCATTCTATTTCATTCGTACGATCCATTCTAATTCATTCGCACAATCTATTCTAATTCATTCGTACGATCCATTCTAATTCATTCGCACGATCCATTCTAATTCATTCATACGATCCATTCTATTTCATTCGTACGATCCATTCTTACTCATTCGTACGATCCATTCTAATTCATTTGCACGAAGGTATCCATTCTAATTCATTCGTACTATCCATTCTAATTCCTTCGTACGATCCATTCTAATTCCTTCGTACGATCCATTCTAATTCATTCGTACGATCCATTCTAATTCCTTCATATGATCCATTTTAATTCATTCGTACGGTATGATTCATTCTAATTCATTCGTACGATTCATTCTAATTCAATCCATTCTAATTCATTCGTACGATCCATTCTAATTCATTCGTACGATCCATTCTAATTCATTCGTACGATTCATTCTAATTCAATCCATTCTAATTCATTCGTACGATCCATTCTTACTCATTCGTACGATCCATTCTAATTCATTCACACGAATGAATCCATTCTAATTCATTCGTATGATCCATTCTAATTCATTCGCATGAATGTATCCATTCTAATTCATTCGTACGATCCATTCTATCTCATTCATACAATCCATTCTATTTCATTCGTACGATCCATTCTAATTCATTCGCACGATCCATTCTAATTCATTCGCATGATCCATTCTAATTCATTCGTACGATCGATTCTAATTCATTCATACGATCCATTCTAATTCATTCGCACGAATGTATCCATTCTAATTCATTCGTACGATCCATTCTAATTCATTCGCACAATCTATTCTAATTCATTCATACGATCCATTCTAATTTATTCGCACGATCCATTCTAATTCATTCATACGATCCATTCTAATTCATTCATATGATCCATTCTAATTCATTCGCACGATCCATTCTTACTCATTCGTACGATCCATTCTAATTCATTCGCACGATCCATTCTAATTCATTAATACGATCCATTCTAATTCATTCGCACGATCCATTCTAATTCATTCACACTCATACGATCCATTCTAATTCATTCGCACGAATGTATCCTTTCTAATTCATTCGTACGATCCATTCTAATTCATTCGCACAATCTATTCTAATTCATTCGAACGATCCATTCTAATTCATTCGTACGATCCATTCTAATTCATTCGTACGATCCATTCTAATTCATTCGCACGATCCATTCTAATTCATTCGCACGATCCATTCTAATTCATTCGCACGATCCATTCTAATTCATTAGCACGATCCATTCTAATTCATTCGTACGATCCATTCTAATTCATTTATACGATCCAATCTAATTCATTCATACGATCCATTCTAATTTTTTCGCACGAATGTATCCATTCTAATTCATTCGTACGATCCATTCTAATTCATTAGCACGAAAAAACATGATCCACTCACGTACGAATAAATTAGAATGAATTAAAATGGATTGTGTGAATGAATTAGATTGGATCGTATGAATGAATTAGAATGGATCGTGCGAATGAATTAGAATGGATCGTGCGAATGAATTAGAATATGGATCGTACGAAGGAATTAGAATGGATCGTACGAATGAATTTGAATGTATCCTTTCTAATTCATTCGTACGATCCATTCTAATTCCTTCGTACGATCCATTCTAATTCATTCGTACGATCCATTCTAATTCATTCGCACGATCCATTCTAATTCATTCGTACGATTCATTCTAATTCAATCCATTCTAATTCATTTGTACGAATGTATCCACTCTAATTCATTCATACGATCCATTCTATTTCATTTGTACGATTCATTCTAATTCATTCGCACGATCTATTCTAATTCATTCATACGATCCATTCTAATTCATTCGTACGATCCATTCTAATTCATTCGTACGATCCATTATAATTCATTCGTACAATCCATTCTAATTCATTCGCACGATCCATTCGCATTCACTCAAACGATCCATTCTAATTCATTCATATGATCCATTCTAATTCATTCGCACGAATGTATCCATTCTAATTCATTCGTACGATCCATTCTAATTCATTTGTACGAATGCATCCACTCTAATTCATTCATACGATCCATTCTAATTTATTCGCACGAATGTATCCATTCCAAATCATTCGTACGATCCATTCTAATTCATTCGCACAATCTATTCTAATTCATTCGTACGATCGAGTCTAATTCATTCATACGATCCATTCTAATTCATTCGCACGAATGTATCCATTCTAATTCATTCGTACGATCCATTCTAATTCATTCGCACAATCTATTCTAATTCATTCATACGATCCATTCTAATTCATTCGCATGATCCATTCTAATTCATTCATACGATCCATTCTAATTCATTCATATGATCCATTCAAATTCATTCGCACGATCCATTCTTACTCATTCATACGATCCATTCTAATTCATTCGCACGATCCATTCTAATTCATTAATACGATCCATTCTAATTCATTCGCACGAATGTATCCTTTCTAATTCATTCGTACGATCCATTCTAATTCATTCGCACAATCTATTCTAATTCATTCGAACGATCCATTCTAATTCATTCGTACGATCCATTCTAATTCATTCGTACGATCCATTCTAATTCCTTCTCACGATCCATTCTTATTCATTTGCACGATCCATTCTAATTCATTCGTACGATCCATTCTAATTCATTTATACGATCCAATCTAATTCATTCATACGATCCATTCTAATTCTTTCGCACGAATGTATCCATTCTAATTCATTCGTACGATCCATTCTAATTCATTAGCATGAAAAAACACGATCCACTCACATACGAATAAATTAGAATGAATTAGAATGGATTGTGTGAATGAATTAGAATGGATCGTAAGAATGAATTAGAATGGATCGTGCGAATGAATTAGAATGGATCATGCGAATGAATTAGAATATGGATCGTACGAAGGAATTAGAATGGATCGTACGAATGAATTCGAATGTATCCTTTCTAATTCATTTGTACGATCCATTCTAATTCCTTCGTACGATCCATTCTAATTCATTCGTACGATCCATTCTAATTCATTCGCACGATCCATTCTAATTCATTCGTACGATCCATTCTATTTCATTCATACGATCCATTCTAATTCATTCATACGATCTATTCCAATTCTTTCACACGAATGTATCCATTCTAATTCATTCGTACGATCCATTCTAATTCATTCGCACGATCCATTCTAATTCATTCATACAATCCATTCTAATTCTTTTGCACGAATGTATCCATTCTAATTCATTCGTTCGATCCATTCTAATTCATTCGTACGATCCATTCTAATTCATTCGCACGATCCATTCTAATTCAGGCATACGATCCAATCTAATTCATTCATACGATCCATTCTAATTCATTCGCACGAATGTATCTATTCTAATTCATTCGTACTTGTATGAATGAATTAGAATGGATCGTACGAATGAATTAGAGTTGATACATTCGTGCGAATGAATTAGAATGGATCGTACGAATGAATTAGATTGGATCGTATGAATGAATTATAATGGATTATGCGAATGAATTAGAATAGATCATACGAATGAACTAGAATGGATCGTACGAATGAATTAGAATGGATACATTCATGCAAAAGAATTAGAATGGATTGTATGAATGAATTAGAATGGATCGTGCGAATGAATTAGAATGGATACATTCATGCGAATGAATTAGAATAGATCGTATGAATGAATTAGATTGGACTTTTGAATGAATTAGAATGGATCGTGTGAATGAATTAGAATGGATCGTACAAATGAATTAGAATGGATCGTTTGAATGAATTAGAATGGATCGTACTTATGAATTAGAATGGGTTATACGAATGAAATAGAATGGATCGTATGAAGGAATTAGAAAGGATCGTACAAACGAATTAGAATGGATCGTATGAATAAAATAGAATAGATCGTACGAATGAATTATAATGGATCGTATGAATGAATTAGATTGGATCATATGAATGAATTAGAATGGATTGTACGAATAAAATAGAATAGATCGTACGAATGAATTAGAATAGATCGTATGAATGAATTAGATTGGATCGTATGAATGAATTAGAATGGATTGTACGAATAAAATAGCTTAGATCGTATGAATGAATTAGAATGGATCGTGCGAATGAAATAGAATGGGTCGTACGAATGAATTAGAATGGATACACGATCCAGATCCATTCTAATTCATTCGCACAATCTATTCTAATTCATTCGTAGGATCCATTCTAATTCATTACTATGATCCATTCTAATTCATTCATACGATCCATTCTAATTCATTCGTACGATCCATTCTAATTCATTCGCACGATACATTCTAATTCATTCATACGATCCATTCTAATTCATTCGTACGATCTATTCTATTTCATTCGTACAATCCATTCTTACTCAATCGTATGATCCATTCTAATCCATTCGCACAATCTATTCTAATTCATTCGTATGATCCATTCTATTTCATTCGTACAATCCATTCTAATTCATACGATCCATTCTATTTCATTCATACGATCCATTTTAATTCATTCGCACGATCCATTCTAATTCATTCATACGATCCATTCTTACTCATTCGTACGATCCATTCTAATTCATTCGCACGATCCATTCTAATTCATCCGTACGATCCATTCTATTTCATTCGTACGATCCATTCTAATTCATTCGCACAATCTATTCTAATTCATTCGTACGATCCATTCTAATTCATTCGCACGATCCATTCTAATTCATTCATACGATCCATTCTATTTCATTCGTACGATCCATTCTTACTCATTCGTACGATCCATTCTAATTCATTTGCACGAAGGTATCCATTCTAATTCTTTCGTACTATCCATTCTAATTCCTTTGTACGATCCATTCTAATTCCTTCGTACGATCCATTCTAATTCATTCGTACGATCCATTCTAATTCATTCGTACGATCCATTCTAATTCCTTCGTATGATCTATTCTAATTCATTCGTACGGTATGATTCATTCTAATTCATTCGTACGATTCATTCTAATTCAATCCATTCTAATTCATTCGTACAATCCATTCTAATTCATTCGTACGATCCATTCTAATTCATTCGTACGATTCATTCTAATTCATTCGCATGATCCATTCTAATTCATTCGTACGATCGATTCTAATTCATTCATACGATCCATTCTAATTCATTCGCACGAATGTATCCATTCTAATTCCTTCATACGATCCATTCTAATTCATTCGTACGATGCATTCTAATTCATTCGTACGATCCATTCTAATTCCTTCGTATGATCCATTCTAATTCATTCGTACGGTATGATTCATTCTAATTCATTCGTACGATTCATTCTAATTCAATCCATTCTAATTCATTCGTATGATCCATTCTAATTCATTCGTACGATTCATTCTAATTCAATCCATTCTAATTCATTCGTACGATCCATTCTTACTCATTCATACGATCCATTCTAATTCATTCGCACGAATGAATCCATTCTAATTCATTCGTATGATCCATTCTAATTCATTCGCATGAATGTATCCATTCTAATTCATTCGTACGATCCATTCTATCTCATTCGTACAATCCATTCTATTTCATTCGGACGATCTATTTAATTCATTCGCACGATCCATTCTAGTTCATTCGCATGATCTATTCTAATTCATTCGTACGATCGATTCTAATTCATTCATACGATCCATTCTAATTCATTCGCACGAATGTATCCATTCTAATTCATTCGTACGATCCATTGTAATTCATTCGCACAATCTATTCTAATTCATTCATACGATCCATTCTAATTTATTCGCACGATCCATTCTAATTCATTCATACGATCCATTCTAATTCATTCGCACGATCCATTCTTACTGATTCGTACGATCCATTCTAATTCATTCGCACGATCCATTCTAATTCATTAATACGATCCATTCTAATTCATTCGCATGATCCATTCTAATTCATTTACACTCATACGATCCATTCTAATTCATTCGCACGAATGTATCCTTTCTAATCCATTCGTACGATCCATTCTAATTTATTCGTACAATCTATTCTAATTCATTCGTACGATCCATTCTAATTCATTCGTACGATCCATTCTAATTCATTCGCACGATCCATTCTAATTCATTCACACGATCCATTCTAATTCATTAGCACGATCCATTCTAATTCATTCGTACGATCCATTCTAATTCATTTATACGATCCAATCTAATTTATTCATACGATCCATTCTAATTCTTTCGCACGAATGTATCCATTCTAATTCATTCGTACGATCCATTCTAATTCATTAGCACGAAAAAACACGATCCACTCACATACGAATAAATTAGAATGAATTAGAATGGATTGTGTGAAAGAATTAGAATGGATCGTATGAATGAATTAGAATGGATCGTGCGAATGAATTAGAATGGATCATGCGAATGAATTAGAATATGGATCGTACGAAGGAATTAGAATGGATCGTACGAATGAATTCGAATGTATCCTTTCTAATTCATTCGTACGATCCCTTCTTATTCCTTCGTACGATCCATTCTAATTCATTCGTACGATCCATTCTAATTCATTCGCACGATCCATTCTAATTCATTCGTACGATCCATTCTATTTCATTCATACGATCCATTCTAATTCATTCATACGATCTATTCTAATTCTTTCGCACGAATGTATCCATTCTAATTCATTCGTACGATCCATTCTAATTCATTCGCACGATCCATTCTAATTCATTTATACAGTCCATTCTAATTCTTTTACACGAATGTATCCATTCTAATACATTCGTTCGATCCATTATAATTCATTCGTATGATCCATTCTAATTCATTCGCACGATCCATTCTAATTCATGCATACGATCCAATCTAATTCATTCATACGATCCATTCTAATTCATTCGCACGAATGTATCCATTCTAATTCATTCGTACATGTATGAATGAATTAGAATGGATCGTACGAATGAATTAGAGTTGATACATTCGTGCGAATGAATTAGAATAGATCGTACGAATGAATTAGATTGGATCGTATGAATGAATTATAATGGATCATGCGAATGAATTAGAATAGATCATACAAATGAATTAGAATGGATCGTACGAATGAATTAGAATGGATACATTCGTGCAAAAGAATTAGAATGGATTGTATGAATGAATTAGAATGGATCGTGCGAATGAATTAGAATGGATACATTCGTGCGAATGAATTAGAATGGATTGTATGAATGAATTAGATTGGATCGTATGAATGAATTAGAATGGATCGTGCGAATGAATTAGAATGGATCGTACGAATGAATTAGAATGGATCGTACTTATGAATTAGAATGGGTCATACGAATGAAATAGAATGGATCGTACGAAGGAATTAGAAAGGATCGTACAAACGAATTAGAATGGATCGCATGAATGAAATAGAATAGATCGTACGAATGATTTAGAATGGATCGTATGAATGAATTAGATTGGATCGTATGAATGAATTAGAATGGATTGTACGAATGAAATAGATTAGATCGTACGAATGAATTAGAATGGATCGTGCGAATGAATTAGAATGGGTCGTACGAATGAATTAGAATGGATACACGATCCAGATCCATTCTAATTCATTCGCACAATCTATTCTAATTCATTCGTAGGATCCATTCTAATTCATTACTATAATCCATTCTAATTCATTCATACGATCCATTCTAATTCATTCGTACGATCCATTCTAATTCATTCATACGATCCATTCTAATTCATTCGTTCGATCTATTCTATTTCATTCGTACAATCCATTCTTACTCAATCGTATGATCCATTCTAATCCATTCGCACAATCTATTCTAATTCATTCGTACGATCCATTCTATTTCATTCGTACGATCCATTCTAATTCATACGATCCATTCTTACTCATTCGTACGATCCATTCTAATTCATTCGCACGAATGAATCCATTCTAATTCATTCGTATGATCCATTCTAATTCATTCGCATGAATGTATCCATTCTAATTCATTCGTACGATCCATTCTATCTCATTCGTACAATCCATTCTATTTCATTCGTACGATCCATTCTAATTCATTCGCACGATCCATTCTAATTCATTCGCATGATCCATTCTAATTCATTCGTACGATCGATTCTAATTCATTCATACGATCCATTCTAATTCATTCGCATGAATGTATCCATTCTAATTCATTCGTACGATCCATTCTAATTCATTCGCACAATCTATTCTAATTCATTCATACGATCCATTCTAATTTATTCGCACGATCCATTCTAATTCATTCATACGATCCATTCTAATTCATTCATATGATCCATTCTAATTCATTCGTACGATCCATTCTAATTCATTAGCACGAAAAAACACGATCCACTCACATACGAATAAATTAGAATGAATTAGAATGGATGGAGTGAATGAATTAGAATGGATCGTATGAATGAATTAGATTGGATTGTATTAATGAATTAGAATGGATCGTACGAATGAATTAGAATAGATCGTACGAATGAATTAGATTGGATCGTATGAATGAATTACAATGGATCATGCGAATGAATTAGAATAGATCATTCGAATGAATTAGAATGGATCGTACGAATGAATTAGAATGGATACATTCGTGCAAAAGAATTAGAATGGATTGTATGAATGAATTAAAATGGATCGTGCGAATGAATTAGAATGGATACATTCGTGCGAATGAATTAGAATGGATCGTATGAATGAATTAGATTGGATCGTATGAATAAATTAGAATGGATCGTGCGAATGAATTAGAATGGATCATACGAATGAATTAGAATGGATCGTACGAATGAATTAGAATGGATCGTACGAAGGAATTAGAATGGATCGTATGAATGAATTAGATTGGATCGTATTAATGAATTTGAATGGATCGTATGAATGAATAAGATTGGATCGTATGAATGAATTAGAATGGATCTTGCGAATGAATTAGAATGGATCGTACGAATGAAATTGAATGGATTGTATGAATGAATTAGAATAGATCGTGCGAATGAATTAGAATGGATCGTACGAATGAATTAGAATAGATCATATGAATGAATTAGAATGGATCGTACGTATGAATTAGAATGGATCATGCGAATGAATTAGAATGGATCGTATGAATGAATTAGAGTAGATACATTCGTACGAAGGAATTAGAATGGATCGTACGAATGAATTAGAATGGATACATTCATGCGAATGAATTAGAATGGATTGTACGAATAAATTAGAATGGATCGTACGAATGAATTAGAATGAATTAGAGTTGATACATTCGTGCGAATGAATTAGAATGGATCGTACGAATGAATTAGATTGGATCGTATGAATGAATTATAATGGATCATGCGAATGAATTAGAATAGATCATACGAATGAATTAGAATGGATCGTACGAATGAATTAGAATGTATACATTCGTGCAAAAGAATTAGAATGGATTGTATGAATGAATTAGAATGGATCGTGCGAATGAATTAGAATGGATACATTCGTGCGAATGAATTAGAATGGATCGTATGAATGAATTTGATTGGATCGTATGAATGAATTAGAATGGATCGTGCGAATGAATTAGAATGGATCGTACGAATGAATTAGAATGGATCGTTTGAATGAATTAGAATGGATCGTACTTATGAATTAGAATGGGTCATACGAATGAAATAGAATGGATCGTACGAAGGAATTAGAAAGGATCGTACAAACGAATTAGAATGGATCGTATGAATGAAATAGAATAGATCATACGAATGAATTAGAATGGATCGTATGAATGAATTAGATTGGATCGTATGAATGAATTAGAATGGATTGTACGAATGAAATAGAATAGATCGTACGAATGAATTAGAATGGATCGTGCGAATGAATTAGAATGGGTCGTACGAATGAATTAGAATGGATACACGATCCAGATCCATTCTAATTCATTCGCACAATCTATTCTAATTCATTCGTAGGATCCATTCTAATTCATTACTATGATCCATTCTAATTCATTCATACGATCCATTCTAATTCATTCGTACGATCCATTCTAATTCATTCGCACGATCCATTCTAATTCATTCATACGATCCATTCTAATTCATTCGTATGTATCCATTCTAATTCATTCATACGATCCATTCTAATTCTACGATCCATTCTTACTCATTCGTATTATCCATTTTAATTCATTCACACGAATGTATCCATTCTAATTCATTCATACAATCTATATTAATTCATTCGTACGATCCATTCTAATTCATTCGTACAATCCATTCTATTTCATTCGTACGATCCATTCTTACTCATTCGTATGATCCATTCTAATTCATTCGCACGAATGTATCCATTCTAATTCATTCGCACGATACATTCGTGCGAATGAATAGATTGTGCGAATGAATTAGAATGGATCGTATGAATTAGAATTGATCGTACGAATGAATTAGAATGGATCATACGAAGGATTTAGAATGGATCGTACGAATGAATTAGAATGGATCGTACGAATGAATTAGAATGGATACATTCGTGCGAATGAATTAGAATGGATCATACGAAGGAATTAGAATGGATCGTACGAATAAATTAGAATAGATCGTACGAATGAATTATAATGGATACATTCGTGCGAATGAATTAGAATGGATCATACGAAGGAATTAGAATGGATCGTACGAATTAATTAGAATGGATCGTACGAATGAATTAGAATGGATACATTCGTGCGAATGAATTAGAATGGATCATACGAATGAATTAGAGTTGATACATTCGTGTGAATGATCTAAAATGGATAATACGAATGAGTAAGAATGGATCGTAGAATTAGAATGGATAGTATGAATGAATTAGAATGGATCGTACGAATGAATTAGAATGGATACATTCGTGCGAATGAATTAGAATGGATCGTACGAATGAGTAAGAATGGATCGTACGAATGAAATAGAATGGATCGTACGGATGAATTAGAATGGATCGTGCGAATGAATTAGAATGGATCATACGAATGAGTAAGAATGGATTGTAAGAATGAATTAGAATGGATCGTGCGAATAAATTAGAATAGATCGAACGAATGAATTAGAATGGATCATACGAATGAATTAGAATGGATAGTATGAATGAATTAGAATGGATCGTGCGAATGAATTAGAATGGATTATATGAATGAAATAGAATGGATCATACGAATGAAATAGAATGGATCATACGAAGGAATTAGAATGGTTCGTATGAATGAATTAGAGTGGATACATTCGTGCGAATGAATTTGAAAAGATTGTGTGAATGAATTAGAATGGATTGTACGAATGAATTAGAATGGATCGTACGAATGAATTAGAATGGATCGTACGAATGAAATAGAATGGATCGTACGAATGAATTAGAATGGATACATTCGTGCAAAAGAAATAGAATGGATTGTATGAATGAATTAGAATGGATCGTGTGAATGAATTAGAATGGATCATACGACTGAATTAGAATGGATACATTCGTGCGAATGAATTAGAATGGATCGTGCGAATGAATTAGAATGGATCGTACGAATGAATTAGAATGGATCGTATGAATGAATTAGAATGGATCGTGCGAATGAATTAGAATGGATCGTACGAATGAATTAGAATGGATCGTATGAATGAATTAGATTGGTTCGTATTAATGAATTAGAATGGATCGTACGAATGAATTAGAATAGATCATACGAATGAATTAGAATGGATACGAATGGATCGTACGAATGAGTAAGAATGCATCGTACGAAATGAAATAGAATGGATTGTACGAATGAATTAGAATGGATACATTCGTGCAAATAAATTAGGATGGATCGTATGAATGAATTAGAATAGATTGTGCGAATGAACTAGAATGGATCGTACGAATGAATTAGAATGGATACATTCATGCGAATGAATTAGAATGGATCGTATGAATGAATTAGAATGGATCGTATGAGTGAATTAGAATGGATACGAAGGAATTAGAATGGATCGTACGAAGGAATTAGAATGGAGAATGGATCGTGTGAATGAATTAGAATGGATCGTGCGATAAGAATGGATCGTACGAATGAAATAGAATAGATCGTACTGATAAATGAATTTGGATCGTGCTAATGAATTAGAATGGATCGTACGAATGAATTAGAATGGATCGTACTAATGAATTAGAATAGATTGTGCGAATGAATTAGAATGGATCGTACGAATGAATTAGAAAGGATATATTCGTGCGAATAAATTAGAATAGATCGTATGAATGAATTAGATTGGATCGTTTTAATGAATTAGAATGGATCGTGCGAATGAATTAGAATGGATCATACGAATGAATTAGAATGGATAGATTCGTGCGAATGAATTTGAATGGATCGTACGAAGGAATTAGAATGGATCGTACGAAGGAATTAGAATAGATCATACGAAGAAATTAGAATGGATCGTCCGAATGAATTAGAATGGATCGTATGAATGAATTAGAATGGATCGTGCGAATGAATTAAAATGGATCGTATGAATGAAATAGAATGGATCGTATGAATTAGAATGGATCGTACGAATGAAATAGAATGGATCGTACGAATGAATTAGAATAGATTGTGCGAATGGATTAGAATGGATCATACCATTGAGTAAGAATGGATTGTACGAATGAAATAGAATAGATCGTACGAATGAATTAGAATGGATCATGCTAATGAATTAGAATTGATCGTACGAATGAATTAGAATAGATTGTGCGAATGAATTAGAATGGATCGTACGAATGAATTGGAAAGGATACATTCGTGCGAATGAATTAGAATGGATCGTATGAATGAATTAGAGTGGATACATTCATACAAATGAATTAGAATAGATCGTACGAATGAATTAGAATGGATACATTCGTGCGAATGAATTAGAATGGAACATATGAATGAATTAGAATGGATCGTTTGAGTGAATGTGAATGGATCGTGCGAATGAATTAGAATGGATTGTACGAATGAATTAGAATGGATCGTACGAATGAATTAGAATGGATACATTCGTGCGAATCCTTTCTATTTCATTCGTACGATCCATTCTAATTCATTCGCACGATCCATTCTAATTCATTCATACGATCCATTCTAATTCATTCGTACGATCCATTCTAATTCATTCGTACGATCCATTCTAATTCATTCGCATAATCTATTCTTATTCATTCGTACGATCCATTCTAATTCATTCGCACGATCCATTCTAATTCATTCATACGATCCATTCTTACTCATTCGTACGATCCATTCTAATTCATTTGCACGAAGGTATCCATTCTAATTCCTTCGTACGATCCATTCTAATTCCTTCGTACGATCCATTCTAATACATTCGTACGATCCATTCTAATTCGTTCGTACAATCCATTCTAATTCCTTCGTATGATCCATTCTAATTTATTCATACAGTATGATTCACTCTAATTCATTCGTACGATTCATTCTAATTCAATCCATTCTAATTCATTCGTACGATCCATTCTAATTCATTCGTACGATCCATTCTAATTCATTCGTACGATTCATTCTAATTCAATCCATTCTAATTCATTCGTACGATCCATTCTTACTCATTCGTACGATCCATTCTAATTCATTCGCACGAATGAATCCATTCTAATTCATTCGTATGATCCATTCTAATTCATTCGCATGAATGTATCCATTCTAATTCATTCGTACGATCCATTCTATCTCATTAGTACAATCCATTCTATTTCGTTCGTACGATCCATTCTAATTCATTCGCATGATCCATTCTAATTCATTCGCATGATCCATTCTAATTTATTCGTACGATCGATTCTAATTCATTCATACGATCCATTCTAATTCATTCACACGAATGTATCCATTCTAATTCATTCGTACGATCCATTCTAATTCATTCGCACAATCTATTCTAATTCATTCATACGATCCATTCTAATTTATTCGCACGATCCATTCTAATTCATTCATACGATCCATTCTAATTCATTCATATGATCCATTCTAATTCATTCGCACGATCCATTCTTACTCATTCGTACGATCCATTCTAATTCATTCGCACGATCCATTCTAATTCATTAATACGATCCATTCTAATTCATTCGCACGATCCATTCTAATTCATTCACACTCTTACGATCTATTCTAATTCTTTCGCACGAATGTATCCTTTCTAATTCATTCGTACAATCCATTCTAATTCATTCGCACGATCTATTCTAATTCATTCGAACGATCCATTCTAATTCATTCGTACGATCCATTCTAATTCATTCGCACGATCCATTCTAATTCATTCGCACGATCCATTCTAATTCATTAGCACGATCCATTCTAATTCATTCGTACGATCCATTCTAATTCATTTATACGATCCAATCTAATTCATTCATACGATCCATTCTAACTCTTTCGCACGAATGTATCCATTCTAATTCATTAGTACGATCCATTCTAATTCACTAGCACGAAAAAACACGATCCACTCACATACGAATAAATTAGAATAAATTAGAATGGATCGTGTGAATGAATTAGAATGGATCGTGCGAATGAATTAGAATGGATCGTGCGAATGAATTAGAATATGGATCGTACGAAGGAATTAGAATGGATCGTACGAATGAATTCGAATGTATCCTTTCTAATTCATTCGTACGATCCATTCTAATTCCTTCATACGATCCATTCTAATTCATTCGTACGATCCATTCTAATTCATTCGCACGATCCATTCTAATTCATTCGTACGATCCATTCAATTTCATTCATACGATCCATTCTAATTCATTCATACGATCTATTCTAATTCTTTCGCACGAATGTATCCATTCTAAATCATTCGTACGATCCATTCTAATTCATTCGCACGATCCATTCTAATTCATTCATACAATCCATTCTAATTCTTTTGCACGAATGTATCCATTCTAATTCATTCGTTCGATCCATTCTAATTCATTCGTACGATCCATTCTAATTCATTCGCACGATCCATTCTAATTCATGCATACGATCCAATCTAATTCATTCATATGCTCCATTCTAATTCATTCGCACGAATGTATCCATTCTAATTCATTCGTACATGTATGAATGAATTAGAATAGATCGTACGAATGAATTAGAGTTAATACATTCGTGCGAATGAATTAGAATGGATCGTACGAATGAATTAGATTGGATCGTATGAATGAATTATAATGGATCATGCGAATGAATTAGAATAGATCATACGAATGAATTAGAATGGATCGTACGAATGAATTAGAATGGATACATTCATGCAAAAGAATTAGAATGGATTGTATGAATGAATTAGAATGGATCGTGCGAATGAATTAGAATGGATACATTCGTGCAAATGAATTAGAATGGATCGTATGAATGAATTAGATTGGATCTTATGAATGAATTAGAATGGATCCATTCGTGTAAAAGAATTAGAATGGATCGTACGAATGAATTAGAATGGATACATTCGTGCGAAAGAATTAGAATAGATTGTATGAATGAATTAGAATGGATCGTATGAATGAAATAGAATGGATCGTACGAATGAATTAGAATGGATCGTGCGAATGAATTAGAATGGATCTTACGAATGAATTAGAATAGATTGTGCGAATGAATTAGAATGGATCGTACGAATGAATTAGAATGGAACGTACGAATGAATTAGAATGGATCGTATGAATGAATTAGAATGGATCATGCGAATGAATTAGAATGGATCGTACGAATGAAATAGAATGGATTCGCACGAATGTATCCATTCTAATTCATTCGCACAATCTATTCTAATTCATTCGTACGATCCATTCTAATTCATTCGCACGATCCATTCTAATTCATTCATACGATCCATTCTATTTCATTCGTACGATCCATTCTTACTCATTCGTACGATCCATTCTAATTCATTTGCACGAAGGTATCCATTCTAATTCCTTCGTACGATCCATTCTAATTCCTTCGTACGATCCATTCTAATTCATTCGTACGATCCATTCTAATACATTCGTACAATCCATTCTAATTCATTCGCACGATCCATTCGCATTCACTCAAACGATCCATTCTAATTCATTCATATGATCCATTCTAATTCATTCACACGAATGTATCCATTCTAATTCATTCGTACGATCCATTCTAATTCATTTGTACGAATGTATCCTCTCTAATTCATTCATACGATCCATTCTAATTCATTCGCACGAATGTATCCATTCCAATTCATTCGTACGACCCATTCTAATTCATAAGTACGATCCATTCTAATTCATTCAAACGATCCATTCTAATTCATTCGTACAATCCATTCTAATTCATTCGCACTATCCATTCTAATTCATTCATACGATCCAATGTAATTCATTCATACGATCTATTCTAATGAATTAGAATGGATCGTACGAATGAATTAGAATGGATCGTATGAATAAATTAGATTGGATCGTATTAATGAATTAGAATGGATCGTACGAATGAATTAGAATAGATCGTACGAATGAATTAGAATGGATACATTCGTGCTAATCCATTCTATTTCATTCGTACGATCCATTCTAATTCATTCGCACGATCCATTCTAATTCATTCATACGATCCATTCTAATTCAATCGTATGATCCATTCTAATCCATTCGCACAATCTATTCTAATTCATTCGTACGATCCATTCTATTTCATTCATACGATCCATTCTAATTCATTCGCACGATCGTATGAATGAAATAGAATGGATCGTATGAATTAGAATGGATCGTACGAATGAAATAGAAGGGATCGTACGAATGAATTAGAATAGATTGTGCGAATGGATTAGAATGGATCATACGATTGAGTAAGAATGGATTATACGAATGAAATAGAATAAATCGTACGAATGAATTAGAATGGATCATGCTAATGAATTAGAATTGATCGTACGAATGAATTAGAATAGATTGTGCGAATGAATTAGAATGGATCGTACGAATGAATTGGAATGGATACATTCGTGCGAATGAATTAGAATGGATCGTATGAATGAATTAGAGTGGATACATTCGTACAAATGAATTAGAATGGATCGTACGAATGAATTAGAATGGATACATTCGTGCGAATGAATTAGAATGCATCATATGAATGAATTAGAATGGATCGTTTGAGTGAATGCGAATGGATCGTGCGAATGAATTAGAATGGATTGTACGAATAAATTAGAATGGATCGTACGAATGAATTAGAATGGATACATTCGTGCGAATCCATTCTATTTCATTCGTATGATCCATTCTAATTCATTCGCACGATCCATTCTAATTCATTCATACGATCCATTCTAATTCATTCGTACGATCCATTCTAATTCATTCGTACGATCCATTCTAATTCATTCGCACAATCTATTCTAATTCATTCGTACGATCCATTCTAATTCATTCGCACGATCCATTCTAATTCATTCATACGATCCATTCTATTTCATTCGTACGATCCATTCTTACTCATTCGTACGATCCATTCTAATTCATTTGCACGAAGGTATCCATTCTAATTCATTCGTACTATCCATTCTAATTCCTTCGTATGATCCATTCTAATTCCTTCGTACGAACCATTCTAATTCATTCGTACGATCCATTCTAATTTATTCGCACGATCCATTCTAATTCATTCATACGATCCATTCTATTTCATTAGTACGATCCATTCTTACTCATTCGTACGATCCATTCTAATTCATTTGCACGAAGGTATCCATTCTAATTCCTTCGTACGATCCATTCTAATTCCTTCGTACGATCCATTATAATTCATTCGTACGATCCATTCTAATTCATTCGTACGATCCATTCTAATTCCTTCATATGATCCATTCTAATTCATTCGTACGGTATGATCCATTCTAATTCATTCGTACGGTATGATTCATTCTAATTCATTCGTACGATTCATTCTAATTCAATCCATTCTAATTCATTCGTACGATCCATTCTAATTCATTCGTACGATCCATTCTAATTCATTCGTAAGATTCATTCTAATTCAATCCATTCTAATTCATTCGTACGATCCATTCTTACTCATTCGTACGATCCATTCTTACTCATTCGTACGATCCATTCTAATTTATTCGCACGAATGAATCCATTCTAATTCATTCGTATGATCCATTCTAATTCATTCGCATGAATGTATCCATTCTAATTCATTCGTACGATCCATTCTATCTCATTCGTACGATCGATTCTAATTCATTCATACGATCCATTCTAATTCATTCGCACGAATGTATCCATTCTAATTCATTCGTACGATCCATTCTAATTCATTCGCACAATCTATTCTAATTCATTCATATGATCCATTCTAATTTATTCGCACGATCCATTCTAATTCATTCATATGATCCATTCTAATTCATTCATATGATCCATTCTAATTCATTCACACGATCCATTCTTACTCATTCGTACGATCCATTCTAATTCATTCGCACGATCCATTCTAATTCATTAATACGATCCATTCTAATTCATTCGCACGATCCATTCTAATTCATTCGCACGAATGTATCCTTTCTAATTCATTCGTACGATCCATTCTAATTCATTCGCACAATCTATTCTAATTCATTCGAACGATCCATTCTAATTCATTCGTACGATCCATTCTAATTCATTCGTACGATCCATTCTAATTCATTCGCATGATCCATTTTAATACATTCGCACGATCCATTCTAATTCATTCGTACGATCCATTCTATTTCATTTATACGATCCAATCTAATTCATTCATACGATCCATTCTAATTCTTTCGCACGAATGTATCCATTCTAATTCATTCGTACGATCCATTCTAATTCATTAGCACGAAAAAACACGATCCACTCACATACGAATAAATTAGAATGAATTAGAATGGATTGTGTGAATGAATTAGAATGGATTGTACTAATGAATTAGAATGGATCGTGCGAATGAATTAGAATGGATCGTGCGAATGAATTAGAATATGGATCGTACAAAGGAATTAGAATGGATCGTAAGAATGAATTCGAACGTATCCTTTCTAATTCATTCGTACGATCCATTCTAATTCCTTCGTACGATCCATTCTAATTCATTCGTACGATCCATTCTAATTCATTCGCACGATCCATTCTAATTCATTCGTACGATCCATTCTATTTCATTCATACGATCCATTCTAATTCATTCATACGATCTATTCTAATTCTTTCGCATGAATGTATCCATTCTAATTCATTCGTACGATCCATTCTAATACATTCGCACGATCCATTCTAATTCATTCATACAATCCATTCTATTTCTTTTGCACGAATGTATCCATTCTAATTCATTCGTTCGATCCATTCTAATTCATTCGTACGATCCATTCTAATTCATTCGTACGATCCATTCTAATTCATTCGCACGATCCATTCTAATTCATTCGTACGATCCATTCTATTTCATTCATACGATCCATTCTAATTCATTCATACGATCTATTCTAATTCTTTCGCACGAATATATCCATTCTAATTCATTCGTACGATCCATTCTAATTCATTTGTACGAATGTATCCACTCTAATTCATTCATACGATCCATTCTAATTCATTCGCACGAATGTATCCATTCCAATTCATTCGTACGATCCATTCTAATTCATTCGCACAATCTATTCTAATTCATTCGTACGATCAATTCTAATTCATTAGCATGATCCATTCTAATTCATTCGTACGATCTATTCTATTTCATTCGTACAATTCATTCTTACTCAATCGTATGATCCATTCTAATCCATTTGCACAATCTATTCTAATTCATTCGTACGATCCATTCTATTTCATTCGTACGATCCATTCTAATTCATACGATCCATTCTATTTCATTCATACGATCCATTTTAATTCATTCGCACGATCCATTCTAATTCATTCATACGATCCATTCTAATTCATTCGTACGATCCATTCTAATTTCTTCGTATGATCTATTCTAATTCATTCGTACGATCCATTCTAATTCCTTCGTACGATCCATTCAAATTCATTCGCACGAATCTATCCATTCTAATTCATTCGTACGATCCATTCTAATTCATTCGCATGATCCATTCTAATTCATTAATACGATCCAATCTAATTCATTCATACGATCTATTCTAATTCATTCGCACGAATATATCCTTTCTAATTCATTCGTACGATCCATTCTAATTCATTCGCACAATCTATTCTAATTCATTAGTACGATCCATTCTAATTCATTCGTACGATCCATTCTAATTCATTAGCATGATCCAAATTCATTTATCCGTACGATCTATTCTATTTCATTCGTACGATCCATTCTTATCGCACGATCCATTCTAATTCATTCGCACGATCCATTCACCATTCTAATTCCTTCGTACAATCCATTCTAATTCCTTCGTATCCATTCTAATTCACTCATACGATCCATTCTAATACATTCATGCGAATGAATTAGAATGGATCATACGAATGAATTAGATTGGATCGTATGAATGAATTAGAATGGATCGTGTGAATGAATTAGAATGGATCGTACGAATGAATTAGAATGGATCGTTTGAATGAATTAGAATGGATCGTACTTATGAATTAGAATGGGTCATACGAATGAAATAGAATGGATCGTATGAAGGAATTAGAAAGGATCGTACAAATGAATTAGAATGGATCGTATGAATGAAATAGAATAGATCGTACGAATGAATTAGAATGGATCGTATGAATGAATTAGATTGGATCGTATGAATGAATTAGAATGGATTGTACGAATGCAATAGAATAGATCGTACGAATGAATTAGAATGGATCGTGCGAATGAATTAGAATGGGTCGTACAAATGAATTAGAATGGATACACGATCCATATCCATTCTAATTCATTCGCACAATCTATTCTAATTCATTCGTAGGATCCATTCTAATTCATTACTACGATCCATTCTAATTCATTCATACGATCCATTCTAATTCATTCGTACGATCCATTCTAATTCATTCGCACGATCCATTCTAATTCATTCATACGATCCATTCTAATTCATTCGTATGTATCCATTCTAATTCATTCATACGATCCATTCTAATTCTACGATCCATTCTTACTCATTCGTATTATCCATTTTAATTCATTCACACGAATAAATCAACTCTAATTCATTCGTATGATCCATTCTAATTCATTCGCACGAATGTATCCATTGTAATTCATTAGGATGGATCGTATGAATGAATTAGAATGGATCGTATGAATGAATTAGAATGGATCGTGCGAATGAATTAAAATAGACTGTATGAATGAATTAGAATTAGAATGGATCGTACGAAGGAATTAGAATGGATCATATGAATGAATTAGAATGGATCGTATGAATGAATTAGAATGGATCGTATTAATGAATTAGAATGGATCGTGCGAATGAATTAGAATGGATCGTACGAATGAATTAGAATAGATTGTGCTAATGAATTAGAATGGAACGTGCGAATGAATTAGAATGGATCGTAGAATGAGTAAGAATGGATCGTTTGAGTGAATGCGAATGGATCGTGCTAATGAATTAGAATTGATCGTACGAATGAATTAGAATGGATCATGCGAATGAATTAGAATGGATCGTACGAATGAATTAGAATGGATCGAACGAATGAATTAGAATGGATACATTCATGCAAAAGAATTTGAATGGATTGTACGAATGAAATAGAATAGATCGTACGAATGAATTAGAATGGATCATGCTAATGAATTAGAATAGATCGTACGAATGAATTAGAATAGATTGTGCGAATGAATTTGAATGGATCGTACGAATGAATTGGAATGGATACATTCGTGCGAATGAATTAGAATGGATCGTATGAATGAATTAGAGTGGATACATTTGTACAAATGAATTAGAATGGATCGTACGAATGAATTAGAATGGATACATTCGTGCGAATGAATTAGAATGGATCAAATGAATGAATTAGAATGGATCGTTTGAGTGAATGTGAATGGATCGTGCGAATGAATTAGAATGGATTGTACGAATGAATTAGAATAGATCGTACGAATGAATTACAATGGATTGAATTAGAATGAATTAGAATGGATACATTCGTGCGAAAGAATTAGAATGGATCGTATGAATGAATTAGATTGGATCGTATAAATGAATTAGAATGGATCGTACGAATGAATTAGAATGGATCGTGCTAATGAATTAGAATGGATCGTGCGAATGAATTAGAATGGATCGTACGAATGAATTAGAATGGATCGTACGAATGAATTAGAATGGATCGTACGAAGGAATTAGAATGGATCGTACGAAGGAATTAGAATGGATAGTACGAATGAATTAGAATGGATACCTTCGTGCAAATGAATTAGAATGGATCGTACGAATGAGTAAGAATGGATTGTACGAATGAAATAGAATGGATCGTATGAATGAATTAGAATGGATAGTACGAATGAATTAGAATGGATCGTACGAATGAGTAAGAATGGATCGTGCGAATGAATTAGAATGGATCATATGAATGAATTAGAATGGATCGTATGAATGAATTAGAATGGATCGTGCGAATAAATTAGAATGGATCGTATTAATGAATTAGAATACATTGTGCGAATGAATTAGAATGGATCGTATGAATGAATTAGATTGGAACGTATGAATGAATTAGAATGGATCGTACGAATGAGTAAGAATGGATCGTACGAATGAATTAGAATGGATCGTACGAATGAATTAGAATGGATCGTATGAATGAATTAGAATCGATCGTATGAATGAATTAGAATGGATCATGCGAATGAATTAGAATGGATCATGCGAATGAATTAGAATGGATCGTACGAATGAAATAGAATGGATTGTATGAATGAGATAGAATGGATCGTACGAATGAATTAGAATGGATACATTCATGCGAATGAATTAGAATGGATCATACGAATGAATTAGAATGGATTCATTCGTGCGAATGAATTAGAATGGATCGTACGAATGAGTAAGATTGGATCGTACGAATGAATTAGAATGGATTGAATTAGAATGAATCGTACGAATGAATTAGAATGGATCGTACGAATGAATTAGAATGGATCGTACGAATGAATTAGAATGGATCGTACGAATGAATTAGAATGGATTGAATTAGAATGAATCGTACGAATGAATTAGAATGAATCATACCGTACGAATGAATTATAATGGATCATACGAAGGAATTAGAATGGATCGTACGAATGAATTAGAATGGATCGTACGAATGAATTAGAATGGATCGTACGAAGGAATTAGAATGGATCGTACAAAGGAATTAGAATGGATAGTATGAATGAATTAGAATGGATACCTTCGTGCAAATGAATTAGAATGGATCGTACGAATGAGTAAGAATGGATCATACGAATGAAATAGAATGGATCGTATGAATGAATTAGAATGGATCGTGCGAATGAATTAGAATGGATACATTCGTGCGAATGAATTAGAATGGATCGTATGAATGAATTAGATTGGATTGTATGACTGAATTAGAATGGATCGTGCGAATGAATTAGAATGGATCGTACGAATGAATTAAAATGGATCGTTTGAATGAATTAGAATGGATCATACTTATGAATTAGAATGGGTCATACGAATGAAATAGAATGGATCGTACGAAGGAATTAGAAAGGATCGTACAAACAAATTATAATGGATCGTATGAATGAAATAGAATAGATCGTACGAATGAATTAGAATGGATCGTATGAATGAATTAGATTGGATCGTATGAATGAATTAGAATGGATTGTACGAATGAATTAGACTAATGAATTAGAATGGATCGTACGAATGAATTGGAATGGATACTTTCGTGCGAATGAATTAGAATGGATCGTATGAATGAATTAGAGTGGATACATTCGTACAAATGAATTAGAATGGATCGTACGAATGAATTAGAATGGATACATTCGTGCAAAAGAAGTAGAATGGATTGTATGAATGAATTAGAATGGATCGTACGAATGAATTAGACGTACGATCCATTCTAATTCATTCGTACAATCTATTCTAATTCATTCATACGATCCATTCTAATTTATTCGTATAATCCATTCTAATTCATTCGCACGAATGTATCCATTCTAATTCTTTCGTATGATCCATTCTAATTCATTCATATAATCCATTCTAATTCATTCGTACGATCCATTCTAATTCCTTCGTACGAATGTATCTACTCTAATTCATTCATACGATCCATTCTAATTCATTCGCACGATCCATTCTAATTCATACGTACAATCCATTCTAATTCATTCATATGATCCATTCTAATTCATTCGTACGATCCATTCTAATTCATTCGCACGATCTATTCTAATTCATTCATACAATCCATTCTATTTCATTCGTACGATCCATTCTAATTCATTCGCAAGATCCATTCTAATTCATTCGCAAGATCCATTCAAATTCATTCATACGATCCAATCTAATTCATTCATACGATCCATTCAAATTCATTAATATGATCCAATCTAATTCATTCATACGATCCATTCTAATTCCTTCGTATGATCCATTCTAATTCATACGATCCATTCATATTCATTCGCACGAATGTATCCATTCTAATTCATTCGTACGATCCATTCTAATTCATTTGTACGAATGTATCCACTCTAATTCATTCATACGATCCATTCTAATTCATTCGCACGAATGTATCCGTTCCAATTCATTCGTACGATCCATTCTAATTCATTCACACAATCTATTCTAATTCATTCGTACGATCAATTCTAATTCTAAATTAGAATGGATCGTATGACTGAATTAGAATAGATTGTGCGAATGAATTAGAATGGATCGTACGAATGAATTAGAATGGATATATTCGTGCGAATGAATTAGAATGGATCGTATGAATGAATTAGAATCGATCGTACGAATGAATTAGAATGGATCATGCGAATGAATTAGAATGGATCATGCGAATGAATTTGAATGGATCGTACGAATGAAATAGAATGGATTGTATGAATGAGATAGAATGGATCGTACGAATGAATTAGAATGGATTGTACGAATGAAATAGAATAGATCGTACGAATGAATTAGAATGGATCGTGTGAATGAATTAGAATGGATCGTACGAATGAGTAAGAATGGATCGTACGAATGAATTAGAATGGATTGAATTAGAATGAATCGTATGAATGAATTAGAATGGATACATTCGTGCGAATGAATTAGAATGGATCGTATGAGTGTGAATGAATTAGAATGGATCGTGCGAATGAATTAGAATGGATCGTATTAATGAATTAAAATGGATCGTGCGAATGAATTAGAATGGATCGTACGAATGAGTAAGAATGGATCGTGCGAATGAATTAGAATGGATCATATGAATGAATTAGAATGGATCGTATGAATGAATTAGAATGGATCGTGCGAATAAATTAGAATGGATCGTATGAATGAATTAGAAAAGATTGTGCGAATGAATTAGAATGGATCGTACGAATGAATTAGAATGGATACATTCGTGCGAATGAATTAGAATGGATCGTATGAATGAATTAGAATCGATCGTACGAATGAATTAGAATGGATCATGCGAATGAATTAGAATGGATCGTGCGAATGAATTAGAATGGATCGTACGAATGAAATAGAATGGATTGTATGAATGAGATAGAATGGATCGTACGAATGAATTAGAATGGATACATTCATGCGATTGAATTAGAATGGATCATACGAATGAATTAGAATGGATTCATTCGTGCGAATGAATTAGAATGGATCGTACGAATGAGTAAGAATGGATCGTACGAATGAATTAGAATGGATTGAATTAGAATGAATCGTACGAATGAATTAGAATAGATCGTACGAATGAATTAGAATGGATCGTACGAATGAATTAGAATGGATTGAATTAGAATGAATCGTACGAATGAATTAGAATGAATCATACCGTACGAATGAATTAAAATGGATCATACGAAGGAATTAGAATGGATCATACGAAGGAATTAGAATGGATCAAACGAATGAATTAGAATGGATCGTATGAAGGAATTAGAATGGATCGTACGAAGGAATTAGAATGGATAGTACGAATGAATTAGAATGGATACCTTCGTGCAAATGAATTAGAATGGATCATACGAATGAGTAAGAATGGATCGTACGAATGAAATAGAATGGATCGTATGAATGAATTAGAATGGATCGTGCGAATGAATTAGAATGGATCGTACGAATGAATTAGAATAGATTGTGCGAATGAATTAGAATGGATTGCACTAATGAATTAGAATGGATCGTACGAATGAATTAGAATGGATCGTATGAATGAATTAGAATGGATCGTGCGAATGAATTAGAATGGATCGTACGAATGAAATAGAATGGATTCGCACGAATGTATCCATTCTAATTCATTCGTACGATCCATTCTAATTCATTCATACAATCTATTCTAATTCATTCGCACGATCCATTCGCATTCACTCAAACGATCCATTCTAATTTATTCATATGATCCATTCTAATTCATTCGCACGAATGTATCCATTCTAATTCATTTGTACGAATGTATCCACTCTAATTCATTCATACGATCCATTCTAATTCATTCGCACGAATGTATCCATTCCAATTCATTCGTACGATCCATTCTAATTCATTCGCATAATCTATTCTAATTCATTCGTACGATCAATTCTAATTCATTAGCATGATCCATTCTAATTCATTCGTATGATCTATTCTAATTCATTCGTACGATCCATTCTAAATCCTTCGTATGATCCATTCTAATTCATTCGTACGATCAATTCTAATTCATATGATCCATTCTAATTCATTCGCACAATCTATTGTAATTCATTCGTACGAAGGTATCCATTCCAATTCATTCGTACGATCCATTCTAATTCATTCGCACAATCTATTCTAATTCATTCATACGATCCATTCTAATTCATTCGCATGAATGTATCCATTCTAATTCATTCGTACGATCCATTCTAATTCATTCGCACAATCTATTCTAATTCATTCATACGATCCATCCTAATTCATTCGCACGAATGTATCCATTCTAATTCAATCATACAATCCATTCTATTTCATTCGTACGATCCATTCTTACTCATTCGTACGATCCATTCGTATCCATTCTAATTCATTCGTACGATCTATTCTAATTCATTTATACGATCTAATCTAATTCATTCATACAATCCATTCTAATTCATTCATACGATCGTACGAATGAAATAGAATGGATCGTACGAATGAATTAGAATAGATTGTGCGAATGGATTAGAATGGATCGTATGAATGAATTAGAATGGATCGTGCGAATGAATTAGAATGGATCATACGAATGAATTAGAATAGATTGTGCGAATGAATTAGAATGGATCGTACGAATGAATTAGAATGGATCGTACGAATGAATTAGAATGGATCGTATGAATGAATTAGAGTGGATCATATGAATGAATTAGAATGGATCGTATGAATGAATTAGAAGGGATCGTGCAAATGAATTAGAATGGATCGTGCGAATGAATTAGAATGGATCGTACGAATGAATTAGAATGGGTCGTACAAATGAATTAGAATGGATACACGATCCAGATCCATTCTAATTCATTCGCACAATCTATTCTAATTCATTCGTAGGATCCATTCTAATTCATTACTACGATCCATTCTAATTCATTCATACGATCCATTCTAATTCATTCATATGATCCATTCTAATTCATTCGCACGATCCATTCTAATTCATTCATATGATCCATTCTAATTCATTCGCACGATCCATTCTAATTCATTCATATGATCCATTCTAATTCATTCGTACGGTATGATTCATTCTAATTCATTCGTACGATTCATTCTAATTCAATCCATTCTAATTCATTCGTACGATCCATTCTAATTCATTCGTACGATCCATTCTAATTCCTTCGTACGATTCATTCTAATTCAATCCATTCTAATTCATTTGTACGATCCATTCTTACTCATTCGTACGATCCATTCTAATTCATTCGCACGAATGAATCCATTCTAATTCATTCGTATGATCCATTCTAATTCATTCGCATGAATGTATCCATTCTAATTCATTCGTATGATCCATTCTATCTCATTCGTACAATCCATTCTATTTCATTTGTACGATCCATTCTTATTCATTCGCACGATCCATTCTAATTCATTCGCATGATCCATTCTAATTCATTCGTACGATCGATTCTAATTCATTCGTACGATCCATTCTAATTCATTCGCACAATCTATTCTAATTCATTCGTACGATCCATTCTAATTCATTCGCACGATCCATTCTAATTCATTCATACGATCCATTCTATTTCATTCGTACGATCCATTCTAACTCATTCGTACGATCCATTCTAATTCATTTGCACGAAGGTATCAATTCTAATTCATTCGTATTATCCATTCTAATTCCTTCGTACGATCCATTCTAATTCCTTCGTATGATCCATTCTAATTCATTCGTACGATCCATTCTAATTCATTCGTACGATCCATTCTAATTCCTTCGTATGATCCATTCTAATTCATTCGTACGATTCATTTTAATTCAATCCATTCTAATTCATTCGTACGATCCATTCTTACTCATTCGTACGATCCATTCTAATTCATTCATACGATCCAATCTAATTCATTCATACGATCCATTCTAATTCATTCGCACGAATGTATCCATTCTAATTCATTCGCATGATCCATTCTAATTCATTCATACAATCCATTCTAATTCCTTTGCACGAATGTATCCATTCTAATTCATTCATACGATCCATTCTAATTCATTCGTATGATCTATTCTAATTCATTCGCATGATCCATTATAATTCATTCATACGATCCAATCTAATTCATTCGTGCGAATCCATTATATTTCATTCGTACGATCCATTCTAATTCATTCGCACGATCCATTCTAATTCATTCATACGATCCATTCTAATTCATTCGTACGATCCATTCTAATTCATTCGTACGATCCATTCTAATTCATTCGCACAATCTATTCTAATTCATTCGTACAATCCATTCTAATTCATTCGCACGATCCATTCTAATTCATTCATATGATCTATTCTATTTCATTCGTACGATCCATTCTTACTCATTCGTACGATCCATTCTAATTCATTTGCACGAAGGTATCCATTCTAATTCATTCGTACTATCCATTCTAATTGCTTCGTACGATCCATTCTAATTCCTTCGTATGATCCATTCTAATTCATTCGTACGATCCATTCTAATTCATTCGCACAATCTATTTTAATTCATTCGTAGGATCCATTCTAATTCATTACTACGATCCATTCTAATTCATTCATACGATCCATTCTAATTCATTCGTACGATCCATTCTAATTCATTAGCACGATCCATTCTAATTCATTCGTATGATCCATTCTAATTCATTTATACGATCCAATCTAATTCATTCATACGATCCATTCTAATTCAATCGCACGAATGTATCCATTCTAATTCATTCGTACGATCCAATCTAATTCATTCATACAATCTACTCTAATTCATTCATACGATCCATTCTAATTCATTCGCACGAATGTATCCATTCCAATTCATTCGTACGATCCATTCTAATTCATTCGCACAATCTATTCTAATTCATTCGTACGATCGTAGTAATGAATTAGAATGGATCCTACGAATGAATTAGAATACATTGTGCGAATGAATTAGAATGGATCTGGATCGTGTATCCATTCTAATTCATTCATACGACCCATTCTAATTCATTCGCACGATCCATTCTAATTCATTCGTACGATCTAATCTATTTCATTCGTACAATCAATTCTAATTCATTCATACGATCCAATCTAATTCATTCATACGATCCATTCTAATTCATTCGTACGATCTATTCTATTTCATTCATATGATCCATTCTAATTCGTTTGTACGATCCTTTCTAATTCCTTCGTACGATCCATTCTATTTCATTCATATGACCCATTCTAATTCATAAGTACGATCCATTCTAATTCATTCAAACAATCTATTCTAATTCATTCGTACGATCCATTCTTATTCATTCGCACGATCCATTCTAATTCATTCATACGATCCAATCTAATTCATTCATACGATCCATTCTAATTCATTCGTACAATCCATTCTAATTCATTCGCACGATCCATTCGCATTCACTCAAACGACCCATTCTAATTCATAAGTACGATCCATTCTAATTCATTCAAACGATCCATTCTAATTCATTCGTACGATCCATTCTAATTCATTCGCACGATCCATTCTAATTCATTCGTACGATCCATTCTAATTCCTTCGTATGATCCATTCTAATTCATTCGTACGGTATGATTCATTCTAATTCATTCGTACGATTCATTCTAATTCAATCCATTATAATTCATTCGTACGTTCCAATCTAATTCATTCGTACGATCCATTCTTACTCATTCGTACGATCCATTCTATTTCATTCGTACAAATGAATTAGAATGGATTGTACGAATGAATTAGAATTAGAATGGATCGTACGAATGAATTAGATTGGATCGTACGAATGAATTAGAATGGATTGAATTAGAATGAATCGTACGAATGAATTAGAATGAATCATACCGTACGAATGAATTAGAATGGATCATACGAAGGAATTAGAATGGATCGTACGAATGAATTAGAATGGATCGTGCGAATGAATTAGAATGGATCGTGCGAATGAATTAGAATGGATCGTACGAATGAATTAGAATGGATCGTTTGAATGAATTAGAATGGATCGTACTTATGAATTAGAATGGGTCGTTTGAGTGAATGCGAATGGATCGTGCGAATGAATTAGAATGGATTGTACGAATGAATTAGAATGGATCGTATGAATGAATTAGATTGGATCGTATGAATGAATTAGAATGGATCGTGCGAATGAATTAGAATGGATCGTACGAATGAATTAGAATGGATCGTTTGAATGAATTAGAATGGATCGTACTTATGAATTAGAATGGGTCATACGAATGACATAGAATGGATCGTACGAAGGAATTAGAAAGGATTGTACAAACGAATTAAAATGGATCGTATGAATGAAATAGAATAGATCGTACGAATGAATTAGAATGGATCGTATTAATGAATTAGATTGGATCGTATGAATGAATTAGAATGGATTGTACGAATGAAATAGATTAGATCGTACGAATGAATTAGAATGGATCGTGCGAATGAATTAGAAAGGGTCGTACGAATGAATTAGAATGGATACACGATCCAAATCCATTCTAATTCATTCGCACAATCTATTCTAATTCATTCGTAGGATCCATTCTAATTCATTACTACGATCCATTCTAATTCATTCATACGATCCATTCTAATTCATTCGTACGATCCATTCTAATTCATTCGCACGATCCATTCTAATTCATTCGCACGAATGTATCCATTCTAATTCATTCGTACGATCCATTTTAATTCATTTGTACGATTGTATCCACTCTAATTCATTCATACGATCCATTCTAATTCATTCGCACGAATATATCCATTCCAATTCATTCGTACGATCCATTCTAATTCATTCGCACAATCTATTCTAATTCATTCGTATGATCAATTCTAATTCATTAGCATGATCCATTCTAATTGTACGATTGAATTAGAATGGATTGTACGAATGAGATAGAATGGATCGTATGAATGAATTAGAATGAATACATTCATGCGAATGAATTAGAATGGATCATACGAATGAATTAGAATGGATTCATTCGTGTGAATGAATTAGAATGGATCATACGAATGAGTAAGAATGGATCGTACGAATGAATTAGAATGGATCGTACGAATGAATTAGAATGAATCGTACGAATGAATTAGAATGGATTGAATTAGAATGCATCGTACGAATGAATTAGAATGAATCATACCGTACGAATGAATTAGAATGGATCATACGAAGGAATTAGGATGGATCGTACGAATGAATTAGAATGGGTCGTACCGTACGAATGAATTAGAATGGCTCATACAAAGGAATTAGAATGGATCGTACGAATGAATTAGAATGGATCGTACGAATGAATTAGAATGGATCGTATGAATGAATTAGAATGGATCGTACGAATGAATTAGAATGGATACATTCGTGCGAATGAATTAGAATGGATCATATGAATGAATTAGAATGGATCGTTTGAGTGAATGCGAATGGATCGTGCGAATGAATTAGAATGGATTGTACGAATGAATTAGAATGGATCGAACGAATGAATTAGAATGGATACATTCATGCAAAAGAATTAGAATGGATTGTATGAATGAATTAGAATGGATTACACAAATGAATTAGAATCGATACCGTACGAATGAATTAGAATGGATCGAACGAATGAATTAGAATGGATACATTCGTGCAAAAGAATTAGAATGGATTGTATGAATGAATTAGAATGGATCGTGCGAATGAATTAGAATGGATCGTACGAATGAATTAGAATGGATACATTCGTACGAAAGAATTAGAATAGATCGTATGAATGAATTAGAATGGATCGTATGAATGAAATAGAATGGATCGTACGAATGAATTAGAATGGATCGTGCGAATGAATTAGAATGGATCGTACAAATGAATTAGAATGGATCGCAGTAATGAATTAGAATGGATCGTGCGAATGAATTAGAATATGGATCGTACGAAGGAATTAGAATGGATCGTACGAATGAATTCGAATGTATCCTTTCTAATTCCTTCGTCCGATCCATTCTAATTCCTTCGTACGATCCATTCTAATTCATTCGTGCGATCCATTCTAATTCATTCGCACGATCCATTCTAATTCATTCGTACGATCCATTCTATTTCATTTATACGATCCATTCTAATTCATTCATACGATCTATTCTAATTCTTTCGCACGAATGTATCCATTCTAATTCATTCGTACGATCCATTCTAATTCATTCGCACGATCCATTCTAATTCATTCATACAATCCATTCTAATTCTTTTGCACGAATGTATCCATTCTAATTCATTCGTTCGATCCATTCTAATTCATTCGTACGATCCATTGTAATTCATTCGCACGATCCATTCTAATTCATGCATACGATCCAATCTAATTCATTCATACGATTCATTCTAATTCATTCGCACGAATGTATCCATTCTAATTCATTCGTACATGTATGAATAAATTAGAATGGATCGTACGAATGAATTAGAGTTGATACATTCGTGCGAATGAATTAGAATGGATCGTACGAATGAATTAGATTGGATCGTATGAATGAATTATAATGGATCATGCGAATGAATTAGAATAGATCATACGAATGAATTAGAATGGATCGTACGAATGAATTAGAATGGATACATTCGTGCAAAAGAATTAGAATGGATTGTATGATTGAATTAGAATGGATCGTGCGAATGAATTAGAATGGATACATTCGTGCAAATGAATTAGAATGGATCGTATGAATAAATTAGATTGGATCGTATGAATGAATTAGAATGGATCGTGCGAATGAATTAGAATGGATCGTACGAATGAATTAGAATGGATCGTACGAATGAATTAGAATGGATCGTACGAAGGAATTAGAATTGATCGTACGAATGAATTAGAATAGATTGTGCGAATGAATTAGAATGGATCGTACGAATGAATTGGAATGGATATATTCGTGCGAATGAATTAGAATGGATCGTATGAATGAATTAGAGTGGATACATTCGTACAAATGAATTAGAATGGATCGTACGAATGAATTAGAATGGATACATTCGTGCGAATGAATTAGAATGGATCATATGAATGAATTAGAATGGATTCATTCGTGCGAATGAATTAGAATGGATTGAATTAGAATGGATCGTACGAATGAATTAGAATGGATCGTACGAATGAATTAGAATGGATTGAATTAGAATGGATCATACGAATGAATTAGAATAGATTGTACGAATGAATTAGAATGGATTGTACGAATGAATTAGAATGGATCGTACGAATGAATTAGAATGGATCGTACGAATGAATTAGAATGGATACATTCGTGCAAAAGAATTAGAATTGATCGTACGAATGAATTAGAATAGATTGTGCGAATGAATTAGAATGGATCGTACGAATGAATTGGAATGGATACATTCGTGCGAATGACTTAGAATGGATCGTATGAATGAATTAGAGTGGATACATTCGTACAAATGAATTAGAATGGATCGTACGAATGAATTAGAATGGATACATTCGTACGAATGAAATAGAATGGATCGTATGAATGAATTAGAATGGATCATGGGAATGAATTAGAATGGATCGTACGAATGAATTTGAATAGATTGTGCGAATGAATTAGAATGGATCATACGAATGAATTAGAATGGATCGTACGAATGAATTAGAATGGATCGTATGAATGAATTAGAATGGATCGTGCGAATGAATTAGAATGGATCGTACAAATGAAATAGAATGGATTCGCACGAATGTATCCATTCTAATTCATTCGTACGATCCATTCTAATTCATTCGTACAATCCATTCTAATTCATTCACACGATCCATTCGCATTCACTCAAACGATCCATTCTAATTCATTCATATGATCCATTCTAATTCATTCGCATGAATGTATCCATTCTAATTCATTCGTACGATCCATTCTAATTCATTTGTACGAATGTATCCACTCTAATTCATTCATACGATCCATTGTAATTCATTCGCACGAATGTATCCATTCCAATTCATTCGTACGATCCATTCTAATTCATTAGAATGGATCGTACGAATGAGTAAGAATGGATCATACGAATGAATTAGAATGGAATGAATTAGAATGGATCGTACGAATGAATTAGAATGGATCGTACGAATGAATTAGAATGGATTAAATTAGAATGAATCGTACGAATGAATTAGAATGAATCATACCGTACGAATGAATTAGAATGGATCATACGAAGGAATTAGAATGGATCGTACGAATGAATTAGAATGGATCGTACGAATGAATTAGAATGGATCGTACGAAGGAATTAGAATGGATCGTACGAAGGAATTAGAATGGATAGTACGAATGAATTAGAATGGATACCTTCGTGCAAATGATTTAGAATGGATCGTATGAATGAGTAAGAATGGATCGTACGAATGAAATAGAATGGATCGTATGAATGAATTAGAATGGATCATGCGAATGAATTAGAATGGATCGTACGAATGAATTAGAATAGATTGTGCGAATGAATAAGAATGGATCGTACGAATGAATTAGAATGGATCGTACGATTGAATTAGAATGGATCGTATGAATGAATTAGAATGGATCATGCGAATGAATTAGAATGAATCGTACGAATGAAATTGAGTGGATTCGCACGAATGTATCCATTCTAATTCATTCGTACGATCCATTCTAATTCATTCGTACAATCCATTCTAATTTATTCGCACGATCCATTCGCATTCACTCAAACGATCAATTCTAATTCATTCATATGATCCATTCTAATTCATTTGCACGAATGTATCCATTCTAGTTCATTCGTACGATCCATTCTAATTCATTTGTACGAATGTATCCACTCTAATTCATTCGTACGATCCATTCTAATTCATTCGTACGACCCATTCTAATTCATTCGCACGATCCATTCTAATTCATTCGTACGATCTAATCTATTTCATTCGTACAATCCATTCTAATTCATTCATACGATCCATTCTTATACCTTCGTACGATCCATTCTAATTCATTCATACGATTCATTCTAATTCAATCCATTCTAATTCATTCGTACGATCCATTCTTACTCATTCGTACGATCCATTCTAATTCATTCGGACGAATGAATCCATTCTAATTCATTCGTATGATCCATTCTAATTCATTAGCATGAATGTATCCATTCTAATAAATTCGTACAATCCATTCTAATTCATTCATACGATCCATTCTAATTCATTCGCACGAATGTATCGATTCAAATTCATTCGTACGATCCATTCTAATTCATTCGCATGATCCATTCTAATTCATTCGTACGATCCATTCTAATTCATTTATACGATCCAATCTAATTCATTCATACAATCCATTCTAATTCATTTGTACGAATTTATCCATTCTAATTCAATCGTACGATCCATTCTAATTCATTTGCACAATCTATTCTAATTCATTCGCACGATCTATTCTAATTCATTCGTACGATCCATTCGAATTCATTCGTATGATCCATTCTAATTCATTCGTACGATTCATTCTAATTCAATCCATTCTAATTCATTCATACGATCCATTCTTACTCATTCGTACGATCCATTCTAATTCATTCGCACAATCCATTCTAATTCATTCGCACGATCCATTCTAATTCATTCGCATGATCCATTCTAATTCATTTGTACGATCGATTCTAATTCATTCATACGATCTATTCTAATTCATTCGCACGAATGTATCCATTCTAATTCATTTGTACGATCCTTTCTAATTCATTCGCACAATCTATTCTAATTCATCCATACGATCCATTCTAATGGATCGTACGTAAGAATTAGAATGGATTGTATGAATGAATTAGAATGGATCGTGCGAATGAATTAGAATGGATCGTACGAATGAATTAGAATGGATACATTCGTGCGAAAGAATTAGAATAGATCGTGCGAATGAATTAGAATGGATCGTATGAATGAATTAGAATGGATCGTATAAATGAAATAGAATGGATCGTACGAATGAATTAGAATGGATCGTGCGAATGAATTAGAATGGATCGTACGAATGAATTAGAATGGATCGTACGAATGAATTAGAATGGATACATTCGTGCAAATGAATTAGAATGGATCGTATGAATGAATTAGATTGGATCGTATAAATGAATTAGAATGGATCGTACGAATGAATTAGAATGGATCGTGCTAATGAATTAGAATGGATCGTACGAATGAATTAGAATGGATAAATTCGTGCAAATGAATTATAATAGACTGTATGAATGAATTAGATTGGATCGTATAAATGAATTAGAATGGATCGTACGAATGAATTAGAATGGATCGTGCGAATGAATTAGAATGGATCGTACGAATGAATTTGAATGGATACACTCGTGCGAATGAATTAGAATGGATCGTATGAACGAATTAGATTGTACGAAGGAATTAGAATGGATCATACGAATGAAATAAAATGGATCATAATCTAATTCATTCATACGATCCATTCTAATTCATTCGCACAATCTATTCTAATTCATTCGTACGATCCATTCTAATTCATTCACACGATCTATTCTAATTCATTCGTACGATCCATTCTAATTCATTCGCACGAATGTATCCATTCTAATTCATTCATACAATCTATTCTAATTCATTCATACGATCTATTCTAATTCATTCATACAATCCATTCTAATTCATTCATACGATCCATTCTAATTCATTCATACGATCCATTCTAATTCATTCGTACGATCTATTCTATTTCATTCATACGATCCATTCTAATTCATTAATACGATCCATTCTAATTCATTCGCACGATCCATTCTAATTCATTCACACTCATACGATCCATTCTAATTCATTCGTACGAATGAATTAGAATGGATCGTATGAATGAATTAGAGTGGATACATTCGTACAAATGAATTAGAATGGATCGTACGAATGAATTAGAATGGATACATTCATGCGAATGAATTAGAATGGATCATATGAATGAACTAGAATGGATCGTTTGAGTGAATGCGAATGGATCGTGCGAATGAATTAGAATGGATTGTACGAATGAATTAGAATGGATCGTACGAATGAATTAGAATGGATACATTCGTGCGAATCTATTCTATTTCATTCGTACGATCCATTCTAATTCATTCGCACGATCCATTCTAATTCATTCATACGATCCATTCTAATTCATTTGTACGATCCCTTCTAATTCATTCGTACGATCCATTCTAATTCATTCGCACAATCTATTCTAATTCATTCGCACGATCCATTGTAATTCATTCGTACGATCCATTCTAATTCATTCGTACGATCCATTCTAATTCATTCGCACGATCTATTCTAATTCATTCGTACGATCCATTCTAATTCATTCGCACGATCCATTCTAATTCATTCATACGATCCATTCTATTTCATTCGTACGATCCATTCTTACTCATTCGTATGATCCATTCTAATTCATTTGCACGAAGGTATCCATTCTAATTCATTCGTACTATCCATTCTAATTCCTTCGTACGATCCATTCTAATTCCTTCGTACGATCCATTCTAATTCATTCGTACGATCCATTCTAATTCCTTCGTACGAATGAATTAGAATGGATCGTACGAATGAATTAGAATGGATCGTACGAATGAATTAGAATGGATCGTAGTAATGAATTAGAATGGATCGTGCGAATGAATTAGAATGGATCGTACGAATGAAATAGAATGGATTGTACGAATGAGATAGAATGGATCGTACGAATGAATTAGAATGGATACATTCGTACGAATGGAATTAGAATGGATTGTACGAATAAGATAGAATGGATCGTACGAATGAATTAGAATGGATACATTCATGCGAATGAATTAGAATGGATCATACGAATGAATTAGAATGGATTCATTCATGCGAATGAATTAGAATGGATCGTACGAATGAGTAAGAATGGATCGTACGAATGAATTAGAATGGTTTGAATTAGACTGAATCGTACGAATGAATTAGAATGAATCATACGAATGAAATAAAATGGATCATAATCTAATTCATTCATACGATCCATTCTAATTCATTCGCACAATCTATTCTAATTCATTCGTACGATCCATTCTAATTCATTCGCACGATCTATTCTAATTCATTCGTACGATCCATTCTTATTCATTCGCACGAATGTATCCATTCTAATTCATTCGTACAATCTATTCTAATTCATTCGTACGATCCATTCTAATTCATTCGTACAATCTATTCTATTTCATTCGTACGATCCATTCTTACTCATTCGTATGATCCATTCTAATTCATTCGCACGAATGTATCCATTCTAATTCATTCGTACGATCCATTCTAATTCATTTGTACGATCCATTCTAATTCATTCGTCCTATCCATTTTAATTCATTCATACGATCCATTCTAATTCATTCATACAATCCATTCTAATTCTTTCACACGATCCATTCTAATTCATTCGTACGATCCATTCTAATTCATTCGCATGAATGTATCCATTCTAATTCATTCATACAATCTATTCTAATTCATTCGTACGATCCATTCTAATTCATTCGTACAATCCATTCTATTTCATTCGTACGATCCATTCTTACTCATTTGTGTGATCCATTCTAATTCATTCGCACGAATGTATCCATTCTAATTCATTCGTACGATCCATTCTAATTCATTAGCATGATCCATTCTAATTTATTCGTACGATCTATTCTATTTCATTCGTACAATCCATTCTTACTCAATCGTATGATCCATGGATCCTACGAATGAGTAAGAATGGATCGTACGAATGAATTATAATGGATTGAATTAGAATGAATCGTACGAATGAATTAGAATGGATCGTACGAATGAATTAGAATGGATCGTACGAATGAATTAGAATAGATTGAATTAGAATGAATTGTACGAATGAATTAGAATGAATCATACAAATGAAATAAAATGGATCATAATCTAATTAATTCATACGATCCATTCTAATTCATTCGCACAATCTATTCTAATTCATTCGTACGATCCATTCTAATTCATTCGCACGAATGTATCCATTCTAATTCATTCATACAATCTATTCTAATTCATTCGTATGATCCATTCTAATTCATTCGTACAATCCATTCTATTTTATTCGTACGATCCATTCTTACTCATTCGTATGATCCATTCTAATTCATTCGCACGAATGTATCCATTCTAATTCATTCGTACAATCCATTCTAATTCATTCGTACGATCCATTCTAATTCATTCGTTTGATCCATTCTAATTCATTCATACGATCCATTCTAATTCATTCATACAATCCATTCTAATTCTTTCACACGATCCATTCAAATTCATTCGTACGATCCATTCTAATTCATTCGTACGATCCATTCTAATTCATTCGCACGAATGAATCCATTCTAATTCATTCGTACAATCCATTCTATTTCATTCGTACGATCCATTCTTACTCATTCGTAAGAATGGACCGTGCTAATGAATTAGAATGGATCGTGCGAATGAATTAGAATGGATCGTGCGAATGAATTAGAATGGATCGTACGAATGAATTAGAATGGATCGTACGAATGAATTAGAATGGATCGTGCGAATGAATTAGAATATGGATCGTACGAATGAATTAGAATGGATCGTGCGAATGAATTAGAATGGATCGTACGAATGAATATCATACGAATGAATTAGAATGGATCGTACGAATGAATTAGAATGGATCGTACGAATGAATTAGAATGGATAGAACGAATGAATTCGAATAGATACCTTCGTGCAAATGAATTAGAATGGATCGTACGAATGAGTAAGAATGGATCGTACGAATGAAATAGAATGGATCGTATGAATGAATTAGAATGGATCGTGCGAATGAATTAGAATGGATCGTACGAATGCATTAGAATAGATTGTGTGAATGAATTAGAACGGATCGTACGAATGAATTAGAATGGATCGTACGAATGAATCAGAATGGATCGTATGAATGAATTAGAATGGATCGTACGAAGGAATTAGAATGGATAGTACGAATGAATTAGAATAGATACCTTTGTGCAAATGAATTAGAATGGATCGTACGAATGAGTAAGAATGGATCGTACGAATGAAATAGAATGGATCGTATGAATGAATTAGAATGGATCGTGCGAATGAATTAGAATGGGTCGTACGAATGAATTAGAATAGATTGTGCGAATGAATTAGAATGGATCGTACGAATGAATTAGATTGTATCGTACGAATGAATTAGAATGGATCGTGCGAATGAATTAGAATGGATCGTACGAATGAATTAGAATGGATCGTACGAAGGAATTAGAATGGATCGTACGAATGAATTAGAAAGGATACATTCGAATTCATTCGTACGATCCATTCTAATTCCTTCGTATGATCCATATTCTAATTCATTCGCACGATCCATTCTTATTCATTCATACGATCCATTCTAATTTATTCGCACGATCCATTCTAATTCATTTGTACGATCCATTCTAATTCATTCGCACAATCTATTCTTATTCATTCGAACGATCCATTCTAATTCATTCGTACGATCCATTCTAATTCATTCGTACGATCTATTCTATTTCATTCGTACAATCCATTCTTACTCAATCGTATGATCCATTCTAATCCATTCACACAATCTACTCTAATTCATTCGTACGATTCATTCTATTTCATTTGCACGAAGGTATCCATTCTAATTCATTCGTACTATCCATTCTAATTCCTTCGTACGATCCATTCTAATTCATTTGTACGATCCATTCTAATTCATTCGCACGATCCATTCTAATTCATTCGTACGATCCATTCTATTTCATTCATACGATCCATTCTAATTCATTCATACGATCCATTCTAATTCATTCGCACGATCCATTCTAATTCATTCGCATGATCCATTCTAATTCATTCGTACGATCGATTCTAATTCATTCATACGATCCATTCTAATTCATTCGCACGAATGTATCCATTCTAATTCATTCGTATGATCCATTCTAATTCATTCATACGATCCATCCTAATTCATTCGTACGAATGTATCCATTCTAATTCATTCGTACAATCCATTCTATTTCATTCGTACGATCCATTCTTACTCATTTGTACGATCCATTCGTATCCATTCTAATTCATTCGTACAATCTATTCTAATTCATTCGTACGATCCATTCTAAATCATTAATACGATCCAATCTAGTTCATTCATACGATCCATTCTAATTCATTCGTACGATCCATTCTAATTCATTCGTACGAATGAATTAGAATGGATTGAATTAGAATGAATCGTACGAATGAATTAGAATGGATCGTACGAATAAATTAGAATGGATTGAATTAGAATGAATCGTACGAATGAATTAGAATGAATCATACCGTACGAATGAATTAGAATGGATCATATGAAGGAAATAGAATGGATTCTTACTCATTCGTACGATCCATTCTAATTCATTTGCACGAAGGTATCCATTCTAATTCATTCGTACTATCCATTCTAATTCCTTCGTACGATCCATTCTAATTCCTTCGTATGATCCATTCTAATTCATTCGTACGATCCATTCTAATTCCTTCGTATGATCCATTCTAATTCATTCGTACGGTATGATTCATTCTAATTCATTCGTACGATTCATTCTAATTCAATTCATTCTAATTCATTCGTACGATCCATTCTAATTCATTCGTACGATCCATTCTAATTCAATCCTACGATCCATTCTTACTCATTCGCACGATCCATTCTAATTCAATCCATTCTAATTCATTCGTACGATCCATTCTAATTCATTCGTACGATTCATTCTAATTCAATCCATTCTAATTATTTTGTACGATCCATTCTTACTCATTCGTACGATCCATTCTAATTCCTTCGTATGATCCATATTGTAATTCATTCGCATGATCCATTCTAATTCATTCATACGATCCATTCTAATTTATTCGCACGATCCATTCTAATTCATTCGTATGATCCATTCTAATTCATTCGCACAATCTATTCTAATTCATTCGAACGATCCATTCTAATTCATTCATACGATCCATTCTAATTCAATCCATTCTAATTCATTCGTACGATCCATTCTTACTCATTCGTACGATCCATTCTAATTCATTCATATGATCCATTCTAATTCATTCGCACGAATGTATCCATTCAAATTCATTCGTACGGATGAATTAGAATGGATCGTGCGAATGAATTAGAATAGATCGTACAAATGAGTAAGAATGGATCGTATGAATGAATTAGAATGGATCGTACGAAGGAATTAGAATAGATCATACGAAGAAATTAGAATGGATCGTACGAATGAATTAGAATGGATCGTATGAATGAATTAGAATCGATCGTGCGAATGAATTAAAATGGATCGTATGAATGAAATAGAATGGATCGTATGAAATAGATCGAATGGATCGTACGAATGAAATAGAATGGATCGTACGAATGAATTAGAATAGATTGTGCGAATGGATTAGAATGGATCGTACGATTGAGTAAGAATGGATTGTACGAATGAAATTGAATAGATCGTACGAATGAATTAGAATGGATCATGCTAATGAATTAGAATTGATCGTACGAATGAATTAGAATAGATTGTGCGAATGAATTAAAATGGATCGTATAAATGAATTAGAATGGATCGTATGAATGAATTAGAATGCATCGTGCGAATGAATTAAAATGGATTGTATGAATGAAATAGAATGGATCGTATGAATTAGAATGGATCGTACGAATGAAATAGAATGGATCGTACGAATGAATTAGAATAGATTGTGCGAATGGATTAGAATGGATCATACGATTGTGTAAGAAAGGATTGTACGAATGAAATAGAAAAGATCGTACGAATGAATTAGAATGGATCGTATGAATGAATTAGAATGGATCGTTCGAATGAATTAGAATAGATTGTGCGAATGAATTAGAATGGATCGTACGAATGAATTAGAATGGATCGTGCGAATAAATTAGAATGGATCGTATGAATGAATTAGAATGGATCGTGCAAATAAATTAGAATATGGATCGTACGAAGGAATTAGAATGGATCATACGAATGAATTCGAATGTATCCTTTCTAATTCATTCGTACGATCCATTCTAATTCATTCGTACGATCCATTCTAATTCATTCGCACGATCCATTCTAATTCATTCGCACGATCCATTCTAATTCATTCATACGATCCATTCTAATTCATTCATATGATCCATTCTAATTCATTTGCACGAATGTATCCATTCTAACTCATTCTTACGATCCATTCTAATTCATTCGTATGATCTATTCTAATTCATTCGCATGATCCATTATAATTCATTCATACGATCCAATCTAATTCATTCGTACGATCCATTCTAATTCATTCGCACGAATGTATCAACTCTAATTCATTCGTACGATCCATTCTAATTCATTCATACATGTACGAATGAATTAGAATGGATACATTCGTGCGAATGAATTAGAATGGATCATATGAATGAATTAGATTGGATCGTATGCATGAATTAGAATGGATCGTGTGAATGAATTAGAATAGATCGTACGAATGAATTAGAATGGATCGTACGAATGAATTAGAATGGATACATTTGTGCGAATGAATTAGAATGGATCATATGAATGAATTAGAATGGATCGTTTGAGTGAATGCGAATGGATCGTGCGAATGAATTAGAATGGATTGTACGAATGAATTAGAATGGATCGTACGAATGAATTAGAATGGATACATTCGTGCGAATGAATTAGAATGGATCATATGAATGAATAAGAATGGATCGTTTGAGTGAATGCGAATGGATCGTGCGAATGAATTAGAATGGATTGTACGAATGAATTAGAATGGATCGTACGAATGAATTAGAATGGATACATTCGTGCGAATCCATTCTATTTCATTCGTACGATCCATTCTAATTCATTCGCACGATCCATTCTAATTCATTCATACGATCCATTCTAATTCATTCGTACGATCCATTCTAATTCATTCGTACGATCCATTCTAATTCATTCGCACGATCTATTCTAATTCATTCGTACGATCCATTCTAATTCATTCATACGATCCATTCTAATTCATTCGCACGATCCAGTCTAATTCATTCCTACGATACATTCGAACTCATTCGCACGATCCATTCTAATTCATTCATACAATCCATTCTAATTCTTTTGCACAAATGTATCCATTCTAATTCATTCGTACGATCCATTCTAATTCATTCGTACGATCCATTCTAATTCATTCGCACGATCTAATCTATTTCATTCGTACAATCCATTCTATTTCATTCGTACGATCCATTCTAATTCATTCGCACGATCCATTCTAATTCATTCATACGATCTATTCTAATTCATTCGTATGATCCATTCTAATTCATTCGTAAGATCCATTCTAATTTATTCGCACAATCTATTTTAATTCATTCGTACGATCCATTCTAATTCATTCGCACGATCCATTCTAATTCATTCATACGATCCATTCTATTTCATTTGTACGATCCATTCTTACTCATTCGTACGATCCATTCTAATTCATTTGCACGAAGGTATCCATTCTAATTCAATCGTACTATCCATTCTAATTCCTTCGTACGATCCATTCTAATTCCTTCGTACGATCCATTCTAATTCATTCGTACGATCCATTCTAATTCATTCGTACAATACATTCTAATTCATTCGCACGATCCTTTCGCATCCACTTAAACGATCCATTCTATTTCATTCATATGATCCATTCTAATTCATTCACACGAATGTATCCATTCTAATTCATTCGTACGATCCATTCTAATTCATTTGTACGAATGTATCCATTCTAATTCATTCATACGATCCATTCTAATTCATTCGCACAAATGTATCCATTCCAATTCATTCGTACGATCCATTCTAATTCATTCGCACAATCTATTCTAATTCATTCGTACGATCAATTCTAATTCATTAGCATGAATCGTACGAATGAATTAGAATGGATCGTACGAAGGAATTAGAATGGATCATACGAATGAATTAGAAAGGATACATTCTAATTCATTCGTACGATCCATTCTAATTCCTTCGTACGATCCATATTCTAATTCATTCGCACGATCAATTCTAATTCATTCGCACGATCCATTCTAATTCATTCATACGATCCATTCTAATTCATTCACACAATCCATTCTAATTCATTCTAATTTATTCGTATGTAAGTGGATCGTGTTTTTTCGTGCTAATGAATTAGAATGGATCGTACGAATGAATTAGAATGGATACATTCGTGCGAAAGAATTAGAATGGATCATATGAACGAATTAGATTGGATCGTATAAATGAATTAGAATGGATCGTACAAATGAATTAGAATGGATCGTGCTAATGAATTAGAATGGATCGTGCGAATGAACTAGAATGGATCGTGCGAATGAATTAGAATGGATCGTACGAATGAATTAGAATGGATCGTACGAATGAATTAGAATGGATCGTTCGAATGAATTAGAATAGATTGTGCGAATGAATTAGAATGGATCGTACGAATGAATTAGAATGGATCGTGCGAATAAATTAGAATCGATCGTATGAATGAATTAGAATGGATCGTGCGAATGAATTAGAATATGGATCGTACGAAGGAATTAGAATGGATCGTACGAATGAATTCGAATCTATCCTTTCTAATTCATTCGTACGATCCATTCTAATTCCTTCGTACGATTCATTCTAATTCATTCGTACGATCCATTCTAATTCATTCGCACGATCCATTCTAATTCATTCGTACGATCCAATCTAATTCATTCGTACGATCCATTCTAATTCATTCGCACAATCTATTCTTATTCATTCGTACGATCCATTCTAATTCATTCGCACGATCCATTCTAATTCATTCATACGATCCATTCTATTTCATTCGTACGATCCATTCTTACTCATTCGTACGATCCATTCTAATTCATTTGCACGAAGGTATCCATTCTAATTCATTCGTACTATCCAATCTAATTCCTTTATACGATCCATTCTAATTCCTTCGTACGATCCATTCTAATTCATTCGTACGATCCATTCTAATTCATTCGTACGATCCATTCTAATTCATTCGTACGGTATGATTCATTCTAAATCATTCATACGATTCATTCTAATTCAATCCATTCTAATTCATTCGTACGATCCATTCTAATTCATTCGTACGATCCATTCTAATTCATTCGTACGATTCATTCTAATTCAATCTATTCTAATTCATTCGTACGATCCATTCTTACTCATTCGTACGATCCATTCTAATTCATTCGCACGAATGAATCCATTCTAATTCATTCGTATGATCCATTCTAATTCATTCGCATGAATGTATCCATTCTAATTTATTCGTACGATCCATTCTATCTCATTCGTACAATCCATTCTATTTCATTCGTACGATCCATTCTAATTCATTCGCACGATCCATTCTAATTCATTCGCATGATCCATTCTAATTCATTCGTACGATCGATTCTAATTCATTCATACGATCCATTCTAATTCATTCGCACGAATGTATCCATTCTAATTCATTCGTATGATCCATTCTAATTTATTCGCACAATCTATTCTAATTCATTCATACGATCCATTCTAATTTATTCGCACGATCCATTCTAATTCCTTCGTATGATCCATTCTAATTTATTCGTACGGTATGATTCATTCTAATTCATTCGTTCGATTCATTCTAATTCTATCCATTCTAATTCATTTGTACGATCCATTCTAATTCATTCGTACGATCCATTCTAATTCATTCGTACGATTCATTCTAATTCAATCCATTCTAATTCATTCGTACGATCCTTTCTTACTCATTCGTACGATCCATTCTAATTCATTCGCACGAATGAATCCATTCTAATTCATTCGTATGATCCATTCTAAATCATTCGCATGAATGTATCCATTCTAATTCATTCGTACGATCCATTCTATCTCATTCGAACAATCCGTTCTATTTCATTCGTACGATCCATTCTAATTCATTCGTACGATCCATTCTAATTCATTCGCATGATCCATTCTAATTCATTCGCATGAATGTATCCATTCTAATTCATTCGTACGATCCATTCTATCTCATTCGTACAATCCATTCTATTTCATTCGTACGATCCATTCTAATTCATTCGTATGATCCATTCTAATTCATTCGCATGAATGTATCCATTCTAATTCATTCGTACGATCCATTCTATCTCATTCGTATGATCTATTCTAATTCATTCGCACGAATATATCCTTTCTAATTCATTCGTACGATCCATTCTAATTCATTCGCACAATCTATTCTAATTCATTAGTACGATCCATTCTAATTCATTCGTACGATCCATTCTAATTCATTAGCACGATCCAAATTCATTTATCCGTATGATCTATTCTATTTCATTCGTACGATCCATTCTTATCGTACGATCCATTCTAATTCAATCCATTCTAATTCATTCGTACGATCCATTCTAATTCATTCGCACAAATGAATCCATTCTAATTCATTCGTATGATCCATTCTAATTCATTCGCATGAATGTATCCATTCTAATTCATTCGTACGATCCATTCTATCTTATTCGTATAATCCATTCTATTTCATTTGTACGATCCATTCTAATTCCTTCGTACGATCCATTCTAATTCATTCCCATGAATGTATCCATTCTAATTCATTCACACGATCCATTCTAATTCATTCACACTCATACGATCCATTCTAATTCATTCGCACGAATGTATCCTTTCTAATTCATTCGTACGATCCATTCTAATTCATTCGCACAATCTATTCTAATTCATTCGAACGATCCATTCTAATTCATTAGCATGATCCATTCTAATTCATTCGTACGATCTATTCTATTTCATTCGTACAATCCATTCTTACTCAATCGTATGATCCATTCTAATCCATTCGCACAATCTATTCTAATTCATTCGTACGATCCATTCTATTTCATTCGTACGATCCATTCTAATTCATACGATCCATTCTATTTCATTCAGACGATCCATTTTAATTCATTCGCACGATCCATTCTAATTCATTCATACGATCCATTCTAATTCATTCGCACGATCCATTCTCCATTCTAATTCCTTCGTACGATCCATTCTATTTCATTCATACGATCCATTCTAATTCATTCATACGACCTATTCTCATTCTTTCGCACGAATGTATCCATTCTAATTCATTCATACGATCCATTCTAATTCATTCGCACGATCCATTCTAATTCATTAATACGATCCATTCTAATTCATTCGCACGATCCATTCTAATTCATTCATACGATCCATTCTAATTTATTCGCACGATCCATTCTAATTCATTCATATGATCCATTCTAATTCATTCCCACGATCCATTCTTACTCATTCGTACGATCCATTCTAATTCATTCGCACAATCCATTCTAATTCTATTGCACGAATGTATCCATTCTAATTCATTCGTACGATCCATTCTAATTCATTCGTATGATCTATTCTAATTCATTCGCATGATCCATTATAATTCATTCGTACGATCCAATCTAATTCATTCGTACGATCCATTCTAATTTATTCGCACGAATGTATCAACTCTAATTCATTCGTACGATCCATTCTAATTCATTCATACATGTACGAATGAATTATAACTGATACATTCGTGCGAATGAATTAGAATGGATCGTATGAATGAATTAGATTTGATCGTATGCATGAATTAGAATCGATCGTGTGAATGAATTAGAATGGATCGTACGAATGAATTGGAATGGATCGAACGAATGAATTAGAATGGATACATTCGTGCAAAAGAATTAGAATGGATTGTATGAATGAATTAGAATGGATCGTGCGAATGAATTAGAATGGATCGTACGAATCAATTAGAATGGATACATTCGTGCGAAAGAATTAGAATAGATCGTATGAATGAATTAGAATGGATCGTATGAATGAAATAGAATGGATCGTACGAAGGAATTAGAATGGAGAATGGATCGTGCGAATGAATTAGAATGGATCGTATGAATGAATTAGAATGGATCGTGCGAATGAATTAAAATAGATCGTATGAATGAAATAGAATGGATCGTATGAATTAGAATGGATCGTACGAATGAAATAGAATGGATCGTACGAATGAATTAGAATAGATTGTGCGAATGGATTAGAATGGATCATACGATTGAGTAAGAATGGATTGTACGAATGAAATAGAATAGATCGTACGAATGAATTAGAATGGATCATGCTAACGAATTAGAATGGATCGTTCGAATGAATTAGAATAGATTGTGCAAATGAATTAGAATGGATCGTACGAATGAATTAGAAAGGATACATTCGTGCGAATGAATTAGAATGGATCGTATGAGTGTGAATGAATTAGAATGGATCATGCGAATGAATTAGAATGGATCGTGCGAATGAATTAGAATGGATCGTACGAATGAAATCGAATGGATTGTACGAATGAGATAGAATGGATCGTACGAATGAATTAGAATGGATACATTCATGTGAATGAATTAGAATGGATCATACGAATGAATTAGAATGGATTCATTCGTGCGAATGAATTAGAATGGATCGTACGAATGAGTAAGAATGGATCGTACGAATGAATTAGAATGGATTGAATTAGAATGAGTCGTACGAATGAATTAGAATGGATCGTACGAATGAATTAGAATGGATCGTACGAATGAATTAGAATAGATTGTGCGAATGAATTAGAATGGATCGTACGAATGAATTAGAATGGATCGTACGAATGAATTAGAATGGATCGTATGAATGAATTAGAATGGATCGTGCGAATGAATTAGAATGGATCGTATGAGTGTGAATGAATTAGAATGGATCGTGCGAATGAATTAGAATGGATCGTATTAATGAATTAGAATGGATCGTGCAAATGAATTAGAATGGATCGTACGAATGAGTAAGAATGGATCGTTCGAATGAATTAGAATGGATTGTACGAATGAATTAGAATGGATCGTACGAATGAATTAGAATGGATACATTCGTGCGAATCCATTCTATTTCATTCGTACGATCCATTCTAATTCATTCGCACGATCCATTCTAATTCATTCGTACGATCCATTCTAATTCATTCGTACGATCCATTCTAATTCATTCGCACAATCTATTCTAATTCATTCGTACGATCCATTCTAATTCATTCGTACGATCCATTCTAATTCATTTATACGATCCATTCTTACTCATTCGTACGATCCCTTCTAATTCATTTGCACGAAGGTATCCATTCTAATTCATTCGTACTATCCATTCTAATTCCTTCGTACGATCCATTCTAATTCCTTCGTACGATCCATTCTAATTCATTCGCACGATCCATTCTAATTCATTCATACGATCCATTCTATTTCATTCGTACGATCCATTCTTACGTACGATCCATTCTAATTCATTCGTAAGATCCATTCTAATTCATTCGTACGGTATGATTCATTCTAATTCATTCGTACGATTCATTCTAATTCAATCCATTCTAATTCCTTCGTACGATCCATTCTAATTCATTCGTACGATCCATTCTATTTAGAATTAGAATGGATCGTATGAATGAATTAGAATGGATCGTGCGAATGAATTAGAATGGATCGTATGAATGAATTAGAATGGATCGTGCGAATGAATTAGAATGGATCGTACGAATGAATTAGAATGGATTGAATTCGAATGAATCGTACGAATGAATTAGAATGGATCGTACAAATGAAATAGAATGGATCGTACGAATGATTTGGAATGGATAGATTCGTGCGAATGAATTAGAATGGATCGTATGAATGAATTAGAGTGGATCGTTTGAATGAATTAGAATGGATCGTACTTATGAATTAGAATGGGTCATACGAATGAAATAGAATGGATCGTACGAAGGAATTAGAAAGGATCGTACAAACGAATTAGAATGGATCGTATGAATGAAATAGAATAGATCGTACTAATGAATTAGAATGGATCGTATGAATGAATTAGATTGGATCGTATGAATGAATTAGAATGGATTGTACGAATGAAATAGAATAGATCGTACGAATGAATTAGAATGGATCGTGTGAATGAATTAGAATGGATCGTACGAATGAGTAAGAATGGATCGTACGAATGAATTAGAATGGATTGAATTAGAATGAATCGTACGAATGAATTAGAATAGATCGTACGAATGAATTAGAATGGATCGTACGAATGAATTAGAATGGATCGTACGAATGAAATAGAATGGATCGTACGAAGGAATTAGAATAGATCATACGAAGAAATTAGAATGGATCGTACGAATGAATTAGAATGGATTGAATTAGAATGAATCGTACGAATGAATTAGAATGAATCATACCATACGAATGAATTAGAATGGATCATACGAAGGAATTAGAATGGATCATACCGAATGAATTAGAATGGATCGTACGAAGGAATTAGAATGGATCGTACGAAGAAATTAGAATGGATAGTACGAATGAATTAGAATGGATCGTACGAATGAAATAGAATGGATTCGCACGAATGTATCCATTCTAATTCATTCGTACGATCCATTCTAATTCATTCGTACAATCCATTCTAATTCATTCGCACGATCCATTCTTACTCATTCGTACAATCCATTCTAATTCATTCGCACGATCCATTCTAATTCATTAATACGAATGAATTAGAATGGATCGTACGAATGAATTAGAATTAGAATGGATCATACAAATGAATTAGAATGGATCGTACGAATGAAATAGAATGGATTCGCACGAATATATCCATTCTAATTCATTCGTACGATCCATTCTAATTCATTCGTACAATCCATTCTAATTCATTCGTACGATCCATTCTTACTCATTCGTACGATCCATTCTAATTCATTCGCACGATCCATTCTAATTCATCCGTACGATCCATTCTATTTCATTCGTACGATCCATTCTATTTCATTCGCACAATCTATTCTAATTCATTCGTACGAACCATTCTAATTCCTTCGTATGATCCATTCTAATTCATTCGTACGATATGATTCATTCTAATTCATTCGTACGATTCATTCTAATTCAATCCATTCTAATTCATTCGCACAATCTATTCTAATTCATTCGTACGATCCATTCTAATTCATTCGCACGATCCATTCTAATTCATTCATACGATCCATTCTATTTCATTCGTACGATCCATTCTATTTCATTCATACGATCCATTCTAATGAATTAGAATGGATTGAATTAGAATGAATCGTACGAATGAATTAGAAAGGATACATTCGTGCGAATGAATTAGAATGGATAGTATGAGTGTGAATGAATTAGAATGGATCGTGCGAATGAATTAGAATGGATCGTATTAATGAATTAGAATAGATCGTGCGAATAAATTAGAATGGATCTGGATCGTGTATCCATTCTAATTCATTCGTACGACCCATTCTAATTCATTCGTACGATCCATTCTAATTCATTCATACGATCAATTCTAATTCATTCGTACGATCTATTCTATTTCATTTGTACAATCCTTTCTTACTCAATCGTATGATCCATTCTAATCCATTCGCACAATCTATTCTAATTCATTCGTACGATCCATTTTATTTCATTCGTACGATCCATTATAAGATCCATTCTAATTTATTCACACGATCCATTCTAATTCATTCGCACGATCCTTTCTAATTCATTCGCACAATCTATTCTAATTCATTCGAATGATCCATTCTAATTCATTCAAACGATCCATTCTAATTCATTCGTACGATCTATTCTATTTCATTCGTACAATCCTTTCTTACTCAATCGTATGATCCATTCTAATCCATTCGCACAATCTATTCTAATTCATTCGTACGATCCATTCTATTTCATTCGTACGATCCATTCTAATTCATACGATCCATTCTATTTCATTCATACGATCCATTTTAATTCATTCGCACGATCCATTCTAATTCATTCATACGATCCATTCTAATTCATTTATACGAATCATTTTAATTCATTCGCACAATCTATTCTAATTCATTCGTACGATCAATTCTAATTCATTCGCACGATCCATTCTAATTCATTCGTACGATCCATTCTAATTCATTCGTACGATCCATTCTAATTCATTCGCACGATCCATTCTAATTCATTCGCACGATCCATTCTAATTCATTCATACTAATGAATTAGAATGGATAGTACGAATGAATTAGAATGGATACCTTTGTGTACATGAATTAGCATGGATCGTACGAATGAGTAAGAATGGATCGTACGAATGAAATAGAATGGATCGTATGAATGAATTAGAATGGATCGTGCGAATGAATTAGAATGGATCGTACGAATGAATTAGAATAGATGGTGCGAATGAATTAGAATGGATCGTACGAAGGAATTAGAATGGATCGTATGAAGGAATTAGAATGGATCGTATGAAGGAATTAGAATGGATCGTACGAATGAATTAGAATGGATCGTACGAATGAATTAGAATGGATCGTACGAATGAATTAGAATGGATCGTGCGAATGAATTTGAATGGATCGTACGAATGAATTTGAATGGATACATTCGTGCGAATGAATTAGAATGGATCGTATGAAAGAATTAGATTGTACGAAGGAATTAGAATGGATCATACGAATGAAATAAAATGGATCATAATCTAATTCATTCATACGATCCATTCTAATTCATTCGCACAATCTATTCTAATTCATTCGTACGATCCATTCTAATTCATTCGCACGATCTATTCTAATGTATTCGTACGATCCATTCTAATTCATTCGCACGAATGTATCCATTCTAATTCATTCATACAATCTATTCTAATTCATTCGTACGATCCATTCTAATTCATTCGTACAATCTATTCTAATTCATTCACACGATCCATTCTAATTCGAACCACTCTAATTCATTCGTATGATCCATTCTAATTCATTCGCACGAATGAATTAGAATGGATCGTACGAATGAATTAGAATAGATTGTATGAATGAATTAGAATGGATACATTCGTGCGAATGAATTAGAATGGATCGTACGAATGAATTAGAATAGATTATGCGAATGAATTAGAATGGATCAATTGAATGAACTAGAATGGATCGTACTTATGAATTAGAATGGATCATACGAATGAAATAGAATGGATCGTACAAAGGAATTACAAAGGATCGTACAAACGAATTAGAATGGATCGTATGAATGAAATAGAATAGATCGTACGAATGAATTAGAATGGATCGTATGAATGAATTAGATTGGATCGTATGAATGAATTAGAATTGATCGTATGGATGAATTAGAATAGATTGTGCGAATGAATTAGAATGGATCGTACGAATGAATTAGAATGGATACATTCGTGCGAATGAATTAGAATGGATCGTATGAATGAATTAGAATCGATCGTACGAATGAATTAGAATGGATCATGCGAATGAATTAGAATGGATCGTGCGAATGAATTAGAATGGATTGTGCGAATGAATTAGAATGGATCGTATGAATGAATTAGAATGGATCGTATGAATGAATTAGAATGGATCGTGCGAATGAATTAGAATGGATCGTACGAATGAAATAGAATGGATTGTGTGAATGAATTAGAATGGATCGTGCGAATGAATTAGAATGGATCGTATTAATGAATTAGAATGGATCGTGCGAATGAATTAGAATGGATCGTACGAATGAGTAAGAATGGATCGTACGAATGAATTAGAATGGATTGAATTAGAATGAATCATACGAATGAATTAGAATGGATCGTACGAATGAATTCGAATGGATCGTACGAATGAATTAGAATAGATTGTGCGAATGAATTAGAATAGATTGTGCGAAAGAATTAGAATGGATCGTACGAATGAATTAGAATGGATAAATTCGTGCAAATGAATTAGAATGGATTGTATGAATGAATTAGATTGGATCGTATAAATGAATTAGAATGGATCGTACGAATGAATTAGAATGGATCGTGCGAATGAATTAGAATGGATCGTACGAATGAATTTGAATGGATACATTCGTGCGAATGAATTAGAATGTATCGTATGAATGAATTAGATTGTACGAAGGAATTAGAATGGATCATACGAATGAAATAAAATGGATCATAATCTAATTCATTCATACGATCCATTCTAATTCATTCGCACAATCTATTCTAATTCATTCGTACGATCCATTCTAATTCATTCGCACGATCTGTTCTAATTCATTCGTACGATCCATTCTAATTCATTCGCACGAATGTATCCATTCTAATTCATTCATACAATCTATTCTAATTCATTCGTACGATCCATTCTAATTCATTTGTACGATCCATTCTAATTCATTCGCACAATCCATTCTAATTCATTCACACTCATACGATCCATTCTAATTTATTCGCACGAATGTATCCGTTCTAATTCATTCGTACGATCCATTCTAATTCATTCATACGATCTATTCTAATTCTTTCGCACGAATGTATCCATTCTAATTCATTCGTACGATCCATTCTAATTCATTCGTACGATCCATTCTAATTCATTCGCACAATCTATTCTAATTCATTCGCACGATCCATTCTAATTCATGCATACGATCCAATATAATTCATTCGCACGAATGTATCCATTCTAATTCATTCGCACAATCTAATTCATTCATACGATCCATTCTAATTCATTCGTACGATCTATTCTAACTCATTCATTCGATCCATTCTAATTCATACAATCTATTCTAATTAGAATGGATCGTACTAATGAATTAGAATAGATTGTGCGAATGAATTAGAATGGATCGTACGAATGAATTAGAAAGGATATATTCGTGCGAATGAATTAGAATAGATCGTATGAATGAATTAGATTAGATCGTATTAATGAATTAGAATAGATCGTGCGAATGAATTAGAATGGATCATACGAATGAATTAGAATGGATAGATTCGTGCGAATGAATTTGAATGGATCGTACGATGGAATTAGAATGGATCATACGAAGGAATTAGAATAGATCATACGAAGAAATTAGAATGGATCGTACGAATGAATTAGAATGGATCGTATGAATGAATTAGAATGGATCGTGCGAATGAATTAAAATGGATCGTATGAATGAAATAGAATGGATCGTATGAATTAGAATGGATCGTACGAATGAAATAGAATGGATCGTACGAATGAATTAGAATAGATTGTGCGAATGGATTAGAATGGATCATACGATTGAGTAAGAATGGATTGTACGAATGAAATAGAATAGATCGTATGAATGAATTAGAATGGATCTTGCTAATGAATTAGAATTGATCGTACGAATGAATTAGAATAGATTGTGCGAATGAATTAGAATGGATCGTACGAATGAATTGGAATGGATACATTCTTGCGAATGTATTAGAATGGATCGTATGAATGAATTAGAGTGGATACATTCGTACAAATGAATTAGAATGGATCGTACGAATGAATTAGAATAGATACATTCGTGCGAATGAATTAGAATGGATCATATGAATGAATTAGAATGGATCGTTTAAGTGAATGCGAATGGATCGTGCGAATGAATTAGAATGGATTGTACGAATGAGTTAGAATGGATCGTATGAATGAATTAGAATGGATACATTCGTGCGAATCCATTCCATTTCATTCGTACGATCCATTCTAATTCATTCGCACGATCCATTCTAATTCATTCATACGAACCATTCTAATTCATTCGTACGATCCAGCCTAATTCATTCGTACGATCCATTCTAATTCATTCGCACAATCTATTCTAATTCATTCGTACGATCCATTCTAATTCATTCGCACGATCCATTCTAATTCATTCATACGATCCATTCTATTTTATTCGTACGATCCATTCTTACTCATTCGTACGATCCATTCGAATTAGAATGGGTCGTACGAATGAATTAGAATGGATCGTACGAATGAATTAGAATGGATCGTACGAAGGAATTAGAATGGATCGTACGAAGGAATTAGAATGGATATTACGAATGAATTAGAATGGATACCTTCGTGCAAATGAATTAGAATGTATCGTACGAATGAGTAAGAATGAATCGTACGAATGAAATAGAATGGATCGTATGAATGAATTAGAATAGATCGTGCGAATGAATTAGAATGGATCGTACGAATGAATTAGAATAGATTGTGCGAATGAATTAGAATGGATCGTACGAATGAATTAGAATGGATCGTACGAATGAATTAGAATGGATCGTATGAATGAATTAGAATGGATCGTGCGAATGAATTAGAATGGATCGTATGAATGAAATAGAATGGATTCGCACGAATGAATTAGAGTGGATCGTATGAATTAGAATCGATCCATTCTAATTCATTCGTACGATCCATTCTAATTCATTCATACGATCCATTTTAATTCATTCGCACGAATGTATCCATTCTAATTCATTCGTACGATCCATTCTAATTCATTCGTACGATCCATTCTAATTCATTCGCACAATCTATTCTAATTCATTCGTACGATCCATTCTAATTCATTCGCACGATCCATTCTATTTCATTCGTACGATCCATTCTAATTCATTCGCACGATCCATTCTAATTCATTCATACGATCCAATCTAATTCATTCATACGATCCATTCTAATTCATTCGCACGAATGTATCCATTCTAATTCATTCGCATGATCCATTCTAATTCATTCATACAATCCATTCTAATTCCTTTGCACGAATGTATCCATTCTAATTCATTCATACGATCCATTCTAATTCATTCGTATGATCTATTCTAATTCATTCGCATGATCCATTATAATTCATTCATACGATCCAATCTAATTCATTCGTGCGAATCCATTATATTTCATTCGTACGATCCATTCTAATTCATTCGCACGATCCATTCTAATTCATTCATACGATCCATTCTAATTCATTCGTACGATCCATTCTAATTCATTCGTACGATCCATTCTAATTCATTCGCACAATCTATTCTAATTCATTCGTACAATCCATTCTAATTCATTCGCACGATCCATTCTAATTCATTCATATGATCTATTCTATTTCATTCGTACGATCCATTCTTACTCATTCGTACGATCCATTCTAATTCATTTGCACGAAGGTATCCATTCTAATTCATTCGTACTATCCATTCTAATTGCTTCGTACGATCCATTCTAATTCCTTCGTATGATCCATTCTAATTCATTCGTACGATCCATTCTAATTCATTCGCACAATCTATTTTAATTCATTCGTAGGATCCATTCTAATTCATTACTACGATCCATTCTAATTCATTCATACGATCCATTCTAATTCATTCGTACGATCCATTCTAATTCATTAGCACGATCCATTCTAATTCATTCGTATGATCCATTCTAATTCATTTATACGATCCAATCTAATTCATTCATACGATCCATTCTAATTCAATCGCACGAATGTATCCATTCTAATTCATTCGTACGATCCAATCTAATTCATTCATACAATCTACTCTAATTCATTCATACGATCCATTCTAATTCATTCGCACGAATGTATCCATTCCAATTCATTCGTACGATCCATTCTAATTCATTCGCACAATCTATTCTAATTCATTCGTACGATCGTAGTAATGAATTAGAATGGATCCTACGAATGAATTAGAATACATTGTGCGAATGAATTAGAATGGATCTGGATCGTGTATCCATTCTAATTCATTCGTACGACCCATTCTAATTCATTCGCACGATCCATTCTAATTCATTCGTACGATCTAATCTATTTCATTCGTACAATCAATTCTAATTCATTCATACGATCCAATCTAATTCATTCATACGATCCATTCTAATTCATTCGTACGATCTATTCTATTTCATTCATATGATCCATTCTAATTCGTTTGTACGATCCTTTCTAATTCCTTCGTACGATCCATTCTATTTCATTCATATGACCCATTCTAATTCATAAGTACGATCCATTCTAATTCATTCAAACAATCCATTCTAATTCATTCGTACGATCCATTCTTATTCATTCGCACGATCCATTCTAATTCATTCATACGATCCAATCTAATTCATTCATACGATCCATTCTAATTCATTCGTACAATCCATTCTAATTCATTCGCACGATCCATTCGCATTCACTCAAACGACCCATTCTAATTCATAAGTACGATCCATTCTAATTCATTCAAACGATCCATTCTAATTCATTCGTACGATCCATTCTAATTCATTCGCACGATCCATTCTAATTCATTCGTACGATCCATTCTAATTCCTTCGTATGATCCATTCTAATTCATTCGTACGGTATGATTCATTCTAATTCATTCGTACGATTCATTCTAATTCAATCCATTATAATTCATTCGTACGTTCCAATCTAATTCATTCGTACGATCCATTCTTACTCATTCGTACGATCCATTCTATTTCATTCGTACAAATGAATTAGAATGGATTGTACGAATGAATTAGAATTAGAATGGATCGTACGAATGAATTAGATTGGATCGTACGAATGAATTAGAATGGATTGAATTAGAATGAATCGTACGAATGAATTAGAATGAATCATACCGTACGAATGAATTAGAATGGATCATACGAAGGAATTAGAATGGATCGTACGAATGAATTAGAATGGATCGTGCGAATGAATTAGAATGGATCGTGCGAATGAATTAGAATGGATCGTACGAATGAATTAGAATGGATCGTTTGAATGAATTAGAATGGATCGTACTTATGAATTAGAATGGGTCGTTTGAGTGAATGCGAATGGATCGTGCGAATGAATTAGAATGGATTGTATGAATGAATTAGAATGGATCGTATGAATGAATTAGATTGGATCGTATGAATGAATTAGAATGGATCGTGCGAATGAATTAGAATGGATCGTACGAATGAATTAGAATGGATCGTTTGAATGAATTAGAATGGATCGTACTTATGAATTAGAATGGGTCATACGAATGACATAGAATGGATCGTACGAAGGAATTAGAAAGGATTGTACAAACGAATTAAAATGGATCGTATGAATGAAATAGAATAGATCGTACGAATGAATTAGAATGGATCGTATTAATGAATTAGATTGGATCGTATGAATGAATTAGAATGGATTGTACGAATGAAATAGATTAGATCGTACGAATGAATTAGAATGGATCGTGCGAATGAATTAGAAAGGGTCGTACGAATGAATTAGAATGGATACACGATCCAAATCCATTCTAATTCATTCGCACAATCTATTCTAATTCATTCGTAGGATCCATTCTAATTCATTACTACGATCCATTCTAATTCATTCATACGATCCATTCTAATTCATTCGTACGATCCATTCTAATTCATTCGCACGATCCATTCTAATTCATTCGCACGAATGTATCCATTCTAATTCATTCGTACGATCCATTTTAATTCATTTGTACGATTGTATCCACTCTAATTCATTCATACGATCCATTCTAATTCATTCGCACGAATATATCCATTCCAATTCATTCGTACGATCCATTCTAATTCATTCGCACAATCTATTCTAATTCATTCGTATGATCAATTCTAATTCATTAGCATGATCCATTCTAATTGTACGATTGAATTAGAATGGATTGTACGAATGAGATAGAATGGATCGTATGAATGAATTAGAATGAATACATTCATGCGAATGAATTAGAATGGATCATACGAATGAATTAGAATGGATTCATTCGTGTGAATGAATTAGAATGGATCATACGAATGAGTAAGAATGGATCGTACGAATGAATTAGAATGGATCGTACGAATGAATTAGAATGAATCGTACGAATGAATTAGAATGGATTGAATTAGAATGCATCGTACGAATGAATTAGAATGAATCATACCGTACGAATGAATTAGAATGGATCATACGAAGGAATTAGGATGGATCGTACGAATGAATTAGAATGGGTCGTACCGTACGAATGAATTAGAATGGCTCATACAAAGGAATTAGAATGGATCGTACGAATGAATTAGAATGGATCGTACGAATGAATTAGAATGGATCGTATGAATGAATTAGAATGGATCGTACGAATGAATTAGAATGGATACATTCGTGCGAATGAATTAGAATGGATCATATGAATGAATTAGAATGGATCGTTTGAGTGAATGCGAATGGATCGTGCGAATGAATTAGAATGGATTGTACGAATGAATTAGAATGGATCGAACGAATGAATTAGAATGGATACATTCATGCAAAAGAATTAGAATGGATTGTATGAATGAATTAGAATGGATTACACAAATGAATTAGAATCGATACCGTACGAATGAATTAGAATGGATCGAACGAATGAATTAGAATGGATACATTCGTGCAAAAGAATTAGAATGGATTGAATGAATGAATTAGAATGGATCGTGCGAATGAATTAGAATGGATCGTACGAATGAATTAGAATGGATACATTCGTACGAAAGAATTAGAATAGATCGTATGAATGAATTAGAATGGATCGTATGAATGAAATAGAATGGATCGTACGAATGAATTAGAATGGATCGTGCGAATGAATTAGAATGGATCGTACGAATGAATTAGAATGGATCGCAGTAATGAATTAGAATGGATCGTGCGAATGAATTAGAATATGGATCGTACGAAGGAATTAGAATGGATCGTACGAATGAATTCGAATGTATCCTTTCTAATTCCTTCGTCCGATCCATTCTAATTCCTTCGTACGATCCATTCTAATTCATTCGTGCGATCCATTCTAATTCATTCGCACGATCCATTCTAATTCATTCGTACGATCCATTCTATTTCATTTATACGATCCATTCTAATTCATTCATACGATCTATTCTAATTCTTTCGCACGAATGTATCCATTCTAATTCATTCGTACGATCCATTCTAATTCATTCGCACGATCCATTCTAATTCATTCATACAATCCATTCTAATTCTTTTGCACGAATGTATCCATTCTAATTCATTCGTTCGATCCATTCTAATTCATTCGTACGATCCATTGTAATTCATTCGCACGATCCATTCTAATTCATGCATACGATCCAATCTAATTCATTCATACGATTCATTCTAATTCATTCGCACGAATGTATCCATTCTAATTCATTCGTACATGTATGAATAAATTAGAATGGATCGTACGAATGAATTAGAGTTGATACATTCGTGCGAATGAATTAGAATGGATCGTACGAATGAATTAGATTGGATCGTATGAATGAATTATAATGGATCATGCGAATGAATTAGAATAGATCATACGAATGAATTAGAATGGATCGTACGAATGAATTAGAATGGATACATTCGTGCAAAAGAATTAGAATGGATTGTATGATTGAATTAGAATGGATCGTGCGAATGAATTAGAATGGATACATTCGTGCAAATGAATTAGAATGGATCGTATGAATAAATTAGATTGGATCGTATGAATGAATTAGAATGGATCGTGCGAATGAATTAGAATGGATCGTACGAATGAATTAGAATGGATCGTACGAATGAATTAGAATGGATCGTACGAAGGAATTAGAATTGATCGTACGAATGAATTAGAATAGATTGTGCGAATGAATTAGAATGGATCGTACGAATGAATTGGAATGGATATATTCGTGCGAATGAATTAGAATGGATCGTATGAATGAATTAGAGTGGATACATTCGTACAAATGAATTAGAATGGATCGTACGAATGAATTAGAATGGATACATTCGTGCGAATGAATTAGAATGGATCATACGAATGAATTAGAATGGATTCATTCGTGCGAATGAATTAGAATGGATTGAATTAGAATGGATCGTACGAATGAATTAGAATGGATCGTACGAATGAATTAGAATGGATTGAATTAGAATGGATCATACGAATGAATTAGAATAGATTGTACGAATGAATTAGAATGGATTGTACGAATGAATTAGAATGGATCGTACGAATGAATTAGAATGGATCGTACGAATGAATTAGAATGGATACATTCGTGCAAAAGAATTAGAATTGATCGTACGAATGAATTAGAATAGATTGTGCGAATGAATTAGAATGGATCGTACGAATGAATTGGAATGGATACATTCGTGCGAATGACTTAGAATGGATCGTATGAATGAATTAGAGTGGATACATTCGTACAAATGAATTAGAATGGATCGTACGAATGAATTAGAATGGATACATTCGTACGAATGAAATAGAATGGATCGTATGAATGAATTAGAATGGATCATGGGAATGAATTAGAATGGATCGTACGAATGAATTTGAATAGATTGTGCGAATGAATTAGAATGGATCATACGAATGAATTAGAATGGATCGTACGAATGAATTAGAATGGATCGTATGAATGAATTAGAATGGATCGTGCGAATGAATTAGAATGGATCGTACAAATGAAATAGAATGGATTCGCACGAATGTATCCATTCTAATTCATTCGTACGATCCATTCTAATTCATTCGTACAATCCATTCTAATTCATTCGCACGATCCATTCGCATTCACTCAAACGATCCATTCTAATTCATTCATATGATCCATTCTAATTCATTCGCATGAATGTATCCATTCTAATTCATTCGTACGATCCATTCTAATTCATTTGTACGAATGTATCCACTCTAATTCATTCATACGATCCATTGTAATTCATTCGCACGAATGTATCCATTCCAATTCATTCGTACGATCCATTCTAATTCATTAGAATGGATCGTACGAATGAGTAAGAATGGATCATACGAATGAATTAGAATGGATTGAATTTGAATGAATCGTACGAATGAATTAGAATGGATCGTACGAATGAATTAGAATGGATCGTACGAATGAATTAGAATGGATTAAATTAGAATGAATCGTACGAATGAATTAGAATGAATCATACCGTACGAATGAATTAGAATGGATCATACGAAGGAATTAGAATGGATCGTACGAATGAATTAGAATGGATCGTACGAATGAATTAGAATGGATCGTACGAAGGAATTAGAATGGATCGTACGAAGGAATTAGAATGGATAGTACGAATGAATTAGAATGGATACCTTCGTGCAAATGATTTAGAATGGATCGTATGAATGAGTAAGAATGGATCGTACGAATGAAATAGAATGGATCGTATGAATGAATTAGAATGGATCATGCGAATGAATTAGAATGGATCGTACGAATGAATTAGAATAGATTGTGCGAATGAATAAGAATGGATCGTACGAATGAATTAGAATGGATCGTACGATTGAATTAGAATGGATCGTATGAATGAATTAGAATGGATCATGCGAATGAATTAGAATGAATCGTACGAATGAAATTGAGTGGATTCGCACGAATGTATCCATTCTAATTCATTCGTACGATCCATTCTAATTCATTCGTACAATCCATTCTAATTTATTCGCACGATCCATTCGCATTCACTCAAACGATCAATTCTAATTCATTCATATGATCCATTCTAATTCATTTGCACGAATGTATCCATTCTAGTTCATTCGTACGATCCATTCTAATTCATTTGTACGAATGTATCCACTCTAATTCATTCGTACGATCCATTCTAATTCATTCGTACGACCCATTCTAATTCATTCGCACGATCCATTCTAATTCATTCGTACGATCTAATCTATTTCATTCGTAAAATCCATTCTAATTCATTCATACGATCCATTCTTATACCTTCGTACGATCCATTCTAATTCATTCATACGATTCATTCTAATTCAATCCATTCTAATTCATTCGTACGATCCATTCTTACTCATTCGTACGATCTATTCTAATTCATTCGGACGAATGAATCCATTCTAATTCATTCGTATGATCCATTCTAATTCATTAGCATGAATGTATCCATTCTAATAAATTCGTACAATCCATTCTAATTCATTCATACGATCCATTCTAATTCATTCGCACGAATGTATCGATTCAAATTCATTCGTACGATCCATTCTAATTCATTCGCATGATCCATTCTAATTCATTCGTACGATCCATTCTAATTCATTTATACGATCCAATCTAATTCATTCATACAATCCATTCTAATTCATTTGTACGAATTTATCCATTCTAATTCAATCGTACGATCCATTCTAATTCATTTGCACAATCTATTCTAATTCATTCGCACGATCTATTCTAATTCATTCGTACGATCCATTCGAATTCATTCGTATGATCCATTCTAATTCATTCATACGATTCATTCTAATTCAATCCATTCTAATTCATTCATACGATCCATTCTTACTCATTCGTACGATCCATTCTAATTCATTCGCACAATCCATTCTAATTCATTCGCACGATCCATTCTAATTCATTCGCATGATCCATTCTAATTCATTTGTACGATCGATTCTAATTCATTCATACGATCTATTCTAATTCATTCGCACGAATGTATCCATTCTAATTCATTTGTACGATCCTTTCTAATTCATTCGCACAATCTATTCTAATTCATCCATACGATCCATTCTAATGGATCGTACGTAAGAATTAGAATGGATTGTATGAATGAATTAGAATGGATCGTGCGAATGAATTAGAATGGATCGTACGAATGAATTAGAATGGATACATTCGTGCGAAAGAATTAGAATAGATCGTGCGAATGAATTAGAATGGATCGTATGAATGAATTAGAATGGATCGTATAAATGAAATAGAATGGATCGTACGAATGAATTAGAATGGATCGTGCGAATGAATTAGAATGGATCGTACGAATGAATTAGAATGGATCGTACGAATGAATTAGAATGGATACATTCGTGCAAATGAATTAGAATGGATCGTATGAATGAATTAGATTGGATCGTATAAATGAATTAGAATGGATCGTACGAATGAATTAGAATGGATCGTGCTAATGAATTAGAATGGATCGTACGAATGAATTAGAATGGATAAATTCGTGCAAATGAATTATAATGGACTGTATGAATGAATTAGATTGGATCGTATAAATGAATTAGAATGGATCGTACGAATGAATTAGAATGGATCGTGCGAATGAATTAGAATGGATCGTACGAATGAATTTGAATGGATACACTCGTGCGAATGAATTAGAATGGATCGTATGAACGAATTAGATTGTACGAAGGAATTAGAATGGATCATACGAATGAAATAAAATGGATCATAATCTAATTCATTCATACGATCCATTCTAATTCATTCGCACAATCTATTCTAATTCATTCGTACGATCCATTCTAATTCATTCACACGATCTATTCTAATTCATTCGTACGATCCATTCTAATTCATTCGCACGAATGTATCCATTCTAATTCATTCATACAATCTATTCTAATTCATTCGTATGATCCATTCTAATTCATTCGTACAATCTTTTCTAATTCATTCGCACGATCCATTCTAATTCAAACCACTCTAATTCATTCGTATGATCCATTCTAATTCATTCGCACGAATGTATCCATTCTAATTCATTAGAATGGATCATACGAATGAGTAAGAATGGATCGTACGAATGAAATAGAATGGATTGTACGAATGAATTAGAATGGATCGTACGAATGAATTAGAATAGATTGTATGAATGAATTAGAATGGATACATTCGTGCGAATGAATTAGAATGGATCGTACGAATGAATTAGAATAGATCGTGCGAATGAATTAGAATGGATCGTACGAATGAATTAGAATAGATTGTGCGAATGAATTAGAATGGATCGTATGAATGAATTAGAATGGATTGTACGAATGAAATAGATTAGATCCTACGAATGAATTAGAATGGATCGGGCGAATGAATTAGAATGGATCGTACGAATGAGTAAGAATGGATCGTACGAATGAATTAGAATGGATTGAATTAGAATGAATCGTACGAATGAATTAGAATGGATCGTACGAATGAATTAGAATGGATCGTACGAATAAAGTAGAATGGATCGTACGAATGAATTAGAAGGGATTGAATTAGAATGAATCGTACGAATGAATTAGAATGAATCATACCGTACGAATGAATTAGAATGGATCATACGAAGGAATTAGAATGGATCGTACGAATGAATTAGAATGGATCATACGAAGAAATTAGAATGGATCGTACGAAGGAATTAGAATGGATAGTATGAATGAATTAGAATGGATCGTACGAATGAAATAGAATGGATTCGCACGAATGTATCCATTCTAATTCATTCGTACGATCCATTCTAATTCATTCGTACAATCCATTCTAATTCATTCGTACGATCCATTCTTACTCATTCGTATGATCCATTCTAATTCATTCGCACGATCCATTCTAATTCATCCGTACGATCCATTCTATTTCATTCGTACGATTCATTCTAAATCATTCGCACAATCTATTCTAATTCATTCGTACGATCCATTCTAATTCCTTCGTATGATCCATTCTAATTCATTCGTACGGTATGATTCATTCTAATTCATTCGTACGATTCATTCTAATTCAATCCATTCTAATTCATTCGCATAATCTATTCTAATTCATTCGTACGATCCATTCTAATTCATTCGCACGATCCATTCTAATTCATTCATACGATCCATTCTATTTCATTCATACGATCCATTCTTACTCATTCGTATGATCCATTCTAATTCATTTGCACGAAGGTATCCATTCTAATTCATTCGTACTATCCATTCTAATTCATTCGCACGATCCATTCTAATTCATTCATACGATCCATTCTATTTCATTCGTACGATCCATTCTTACTCATTCGTACGATCCACTCTAATTCATTTGCACGAAGGTATCCATTCTAATTCATTCGTACTATCCATTCTAATTCCTTCGTACGATCCATTCTAATTCCTTCATACGAATGAGTAAGAATGGATAGTACGAATGAATTAGAATGGATCGTACGAATGAATTAGCATTGATCGTACTAATGAATTAGAATGGAACGTACGAATGAATTAGAATGGATCGTATGAATGAATTAGATTGGAATGAATTAGAATGGATCGTGCGAATGAATTAGAATGGATCGTATGAATGAATTAGAATGGATCGTACGAATGAATTAGAATAGATTGTGCGAATGAATTAGAATGGATCGTACGAATGAATTAGAATGGATCGTGCTAATGAATTAGAATGGATCGTACGAATGAATTAGAATGGATAAATTCGTGCAAATGAATTAGAATGGATCGTACGAATGAATTATAATGGATCGTACGAATGAATTAGAATGGATACATTCGTGCGAATGAATTAGAATGGATCGTATGAATGAATTAGAATCGATCGTACGAATGAATTAGAATGGATCATGCGAATGAATTAGAATGGATCGTGCGAATGAATTAGAATGGATCGTACGACTGAATTAGAATGGATCGTACGAAGGAATTAGAATGGATAGTACGAATGAATTAGAATGGATACCTTCGTGCAAATGAAATAGAATGGATCGTATGAATGAATTAGAATAGATTGTGCGAATGGATTAGAATGGATCGTACGATTGAGTAAGAATGGATTGTACGAATGAAATAGAATAGATCGTACGAATGAATTAGAATGGATCATGCTAATGAATTAGAATTGATCGTACGAATGAATTAGAATAGATTGTGCGAATGAATTAGAATGCATCGTACGAATGAATTGGAATGGATACATTCGTGCGAATGAATTAGAATGGATCGTATGACTGAATTAGAGTGGATACATTCGTACAAATGAATTAGAATGGATTATACGAATGAATTAGAATGGATACATTCGTGCGAATGAATTAGAATGGATCATATGAATCAATTAGAATGGATCGTTTGAGTGAATGCGAATGGATCGTGCGAATGAATTAGAATGGATTGTACGAATGAATTAGAATGGATCGTACGAATGAATTAGAATGGATACATTCGTGCGACTCCATTCTATTTCATTCGTACGATCCATTCTAATTCATTCGCACGATCCATTATAATTCATTCATACGATCCATTCTAATTCATTCGTACGATCCATTCTAATTCATTCGTACGATCCATTCTAATTCATTCGCACAATCTATTCTAATTCATTCATACGATCCATTCTAATTCATTCGCATGATCCATTCTAATTCATTCATACGATCCATTCTATTTCATTCGTACGATCCATTCTTACTCATTCGTACGATCCATTCTAATTCATTTGCACGAAGGTATCCATTCTAATTCATTCGTAGTATCCATTCTAATTCCTTCGTACGATCCATTCTAATTTCTTCGTATGATCCATTCTAATTTATTCATACGATCCATTCTAATTCATTCGTACGATCCATTCTAATTCCTTCGTATGATCCATTCTAATTCATTCGTACGGTATGATTCATTCTAATTCATTCGTACGATTCATTCTAATTCAATCCATTCTAATTCATTCGTACGATCCATTCTAATTCATTTGTACGATCCATTCTAATTCATTCGTACGATTCATTCTAATTCAATCCATTCTAATTCATTCGTACGATCCATTCTTACTCATTCGTACGATCCATTCTAATTCATTCGCACGAATGAATCCATTCTAATTCATTCGTATGATTCATTCTAATTCATTCGCATGAATGTATCCATTCTAATTCATTCGTACGATCCATTCTATCTCATTCGTACAATCCATTCTATTTCATTCGTATAATCCATTCTAATTCATTCGCACGATCCATTCTAATTCATTCGCATGATCCATTCTAATTCATTCGTACGATCGATTCTAATTCATTCATACGATCCATTCTAATTCATTTGCACGAATGTATCCATTCTAATTCATTCATACGATCCATTCTAATTCATTCGCACAATCTATTCTAATTCATTCATACGATCCATTCTAATTTATTCGCACGATCCATTCTAATTCATTCATACGATCCATTCTAATTCATTCATATGATCCATTCGTGCGAATGAATTAGAATGGATCATACGAATGAATTAGAATGGATCGTACGAACGAATTAGAATGGATCGTATGAATGAATTAGAATGGATCGTACGAATGAATTAGAATGGATCGTACGAAGGATTTAGAATGGATCGTACGAAGGAATTAGAATGGATTGTACGAATGAATTAGAATGGATACCTTCGTGCAAATGAATTAGAATGGATCGTACGAATGAGTAAGAATGGATCGTACGAATGAAATAGAATGGATCATATGAATGAATTAGAATGGATCGTGCGAATGAATTAGAATGGATCGTACGAATGAATTAGAATAGATTGTGCGAATGAATTAGAATGGATCGTACGAATGAATTAGAATGGATCATACGAATGAATTAGAATGGATCGTATAAATGAATTAGAATGGATCGTGCGAATGAATTAGAATGGATCGTACGAATGAAATAGAATGGATTCGCACGAATCTATCCATTCTAATTCATTCGTACGATCCATTCTAATTCATTCGTACAATCCATTCTAATTCATTCGCACGATCCATTCGCATTCACTCAAACGATCCATTCTAATTCATTCATATGATCCATTCTAATTTATTCGCACGAATGTATCCATTCTAATTCATTCGTACGATCCATTCTAATTCATTTGTACGAATGTATCCACTCTAATTCATTCATACAATCCATTCTAATTCATTCGGACGAATGTATCCATTTCAATTCATTCGTACGATCCATTCTAATTCATTCGCACAATCTATTCTAATTCATTCGTACGATCAATTCTAATCCATTCTTACTCAATCGTATGATCGTACGAATGAATTAGAATGGATACATTCGTGCGAATGAATTCGAATGGATCGTACGAACGAGTTAGAATGGATAAATTCGTGCGAATGAATTAGAATGGATTGTATGAAAGAATTAGACTGGATCGTATAAATGAAGTAGAATGGATCTTACGTATGAATTAGAATGGATCGTATGAATGAATTAGAATAGATTGTGCGAATGAATTAGAATGGATCGTACGAATGAATTAGAATGGATACATTCGTGCGAATGAATTAGAATGGATCGTATGAATGAATTAAAATCGATCGTACGAATGAATTAGAATGGATCATGCGAATGAATTAGAATAGATCGTGCGAATGAATTAGAATGGATCGTATGAATGAAATAGAATGGATTGTACGAATGAGATAGAATGGATCGTACGAATGAATTAGAACGGATACATTCATGCGAATGAATTAGAATGGATCATACGAATGAATTAGAATGGATTCATTCGTGCTAATGAATTAGAATGGATCGTACGAATGAGTAAGAATGGATCGTACGAATGAATTAGAATGGATTGAATTAGAATGAATCGTACGAATGAATTAGAATGGATCGTACGAATGAATTAGAATGGATCGTATTAATGAATTAGAATGGATCGTGCGAATGAATTAGAATGGATCGTACGAATGAGTAAGAATGGATCGTGCGAATGAATTAGAATGGATCATATGAATGAATTAGAATGGATCGTATGAATGAATTAGAATTGATCGTGCGAATGAATTAGAATGGATACATTCGTGCGAATGAATTAGAATGGATCGTATGAATGAATTAGATTGGATCGTATGAATGAATTAGAATGGATCGTGCGAATGAATTAGAATGGATCGTACGAATGAATTAGAATGGATCGTACGAATGAATTAGAATGGATCGTACGAATGAATTAGAATGGATCGTATGAATTAGAATGGATCGTACGAAGGAATTAGAATGGATCGTATGAATGAATTAGATTGGATCGTATTAATGAATTTGAATGGATCGTATGAATGAATTAGATTGGATCGTATGATTGAATTAGAATGGATCTTGCGAATGAATTAGAATGGATCGTACGAATGAAATAGAATGGATTGTATGAATGAATTAGAATAGATCGTGCGAATGAATTAGAATGGATCGTACGAATGAATTAGAATGGATCATATGAATGAATTAGAATGGATCATACGTATGAATTAGAATGGATCGTGCGAATGAATTAGAATGGATCGTATGAATGAATTAGAGTAGATACATTCGTACGAAGGAATTAGAATGGATCGTACGAATGAATTAGAATGGATTATATGAATGAATTAGAATGGATCGTACGAATGAATTAGAATGGATACATTCGTGCGAATGAATTAGAATGGATTGTACGAATAAATTAGAATGGATCGTACGAATGAATTAGAATAGATTGTACGAATGAATTAGAATGGATCGTACGTCTAATTCATTCATACGATCCATTCTAATTCATTCATACAATCCATTCTACTTCTTTTGCACGAATGTATCCATTCTAATTCATTCGTACGATCCATTCTAATTCCTTCATACGATCCATTCTAATTCCTTCGTACGATCCATTCTAATTCATTCCCATGAATGTATCCATTCTAATTGATACGTACGATCCATTCTATTTCATTTGTATGATCCATTCTTACTCATTCGTACGATCCAATCTAATTCATTCATACGATCCATTCTACGATCCATTCTAATTCATTCGTATGTTCCATTCTAATTCATTTGCACGATCAATGCTAATTCATTCGTACGATCCATTCTAATTCATTCGTACAATCCATTCTATTTCATTCGTACGATCCATTCTTACTCATTCGTATGATCCATTCTAATTCATTCGCACGAATGTATCCATTCTAATTCATTCGTACAATCCATTCTTACTCATTCGTAATGAATTAGAATGGATACATTCGTGCAAAAGAATTACAATGGATTGTATGAATGAATTAGAATGGATCGTGCAAATGAATTAGAATGGATCGTGCGAATGAATTAAAATGGATCGTACGAATGAATTAGAATAGATTGTGCGAATGAATTAGAATGGATCCTACGAATGAATTAGAATGGATACATTCGTGCGAATGAATTAGAATGAATCGTACGAAGGAATTAGAATGGATCGTACGAAGGAATTAGAATGGATCGTACGAATGAATTAGAATGGATACATTCGTGCAAAAGAAGTATAATGGATTGTATGAATGAATTAGAATGGATCGTGCAAATGAATTAGAATAGATCGTGCGAATGAATTAGAATGGATCGTACGAATGAATTAGAATGGATCGTACGAATGAATTAGAATGGATCGTACGAATGAATTGGAATGGATACATTCGTGCGAATGAATTAGAATGGATCGTATGAATGAATTAGAGTGGATACATTCGTACAAATGAATTAGAATGGATCGTACGAATGAATTAGAATGGATACATTCGTGCGAATGAATTAGAATGGATCATATGAATGAATTAGAATGGATCGTTTGAGAGAATGCGAATGGATCGTGCGAATGAATTAGAATGGATTGTACGAATGAATTAGAATGGATCGTACGAACGAATTAGAATGGATACATTCGTGCGAATCCATTCTATTTCATTCGTACGATCCATTCTAATTCATTCGCACGATCCATTCTAATTCAATCCATTCTAATTCATTCGTACGATCCATTCTTACTCATTCGTACGATCCATTGTAATTCATTCGCACGAATGAATCCATTCTAATTCATTCGTATGATCCATTCTAATTCATTCGCATGAATGTATCCATTCTAATTCATTCATACGATCCATTCTATCTCATTCGTACAATTAGAATATGGATCATACGAATGAATTAGAATAGATTGTGCGAATGAATTAGAATGGATCGTACGAATGAATTGGAATGGATACATTCGTGCGAATGAATTAGAATGGATCGTATGAATGAATTAGAGTGGATACATTCATACAAATGAATTAGAATGGATTGTATGAATGAATTAGAATGGATACATTCGTGCGAATGAATTAGAATGGATACATTCGTGCGAATGAATTAGAATGGATCATATGAATGAATTAGAATGGATCGTTTGAGTGAATTGGAATGGATCGTACGAATGAATTAGAATGGATCGTACGAAGGAATTAGAATGGATCGTACGAAGGAATTAGAATGGATAGTACGAGTGAATTAGAATGGATCGTACGAATGAGTAAGAATGGATCGTACGAATAAAATAGAATGGATCGTATGAATGAATTAGAATGGATCGTGCGAATGAATTAGAATGGATCGTACGAATGAATTAGAATAGATTGTGCGAATGAATTAGAATGGATCGTACGAATGAATTAGAATGGATCGTACGAATGAATTAGAATGGATCGTATGAATGAATTAGAATGGATCGTGCGAATGAATTAGAATGGATCGTACGAATGAAATAGAATGGATTCGCACGAATGTATCCATTCTAATTCATTCGTACGATCTATTCTAATTCATTCGTACAATCCATTCTAATTCATTCGCACGATCCATTCGCATTCATTCGCACGATCCATTCTAATTCATTCATACGATCCATTCTATTTCATTCGTACGATCCATTCTAATTCATTCGTACAATCCATTCTAATTCATTCGCACGATCTATTCGAATTCATTCGCACGAATGTATCCACTCTAATTCATTCATACGATCCATTCTAATTCCTTCGTACGATCCATTCTATTTCATTCGTATGATCCATTCTATTTCATTCATATAATCCATTCTAATTCATTCACACGAATGTATCAACTCTAATTCATTCGTATGATCCATTCTAATTAATTCGCACGAATGTATCCATTCTAATTCATTCGTACGATCCATTCTAATTCATTCGTATGATCCATTCTAAATCATTTGTACGATCCATTCTAATTCCTTCGTATTATCCATTCTAATTCATTCGCACGAATGTATCCATTCTAATTCATTCGTACGATCCATTCTAATTCATTCGTATGATCCATTCTAATTCCTTCGTATGATCCATTCTAATTCGTTCGCACGAATGTATCCATTCTAATTCATTCGTACGATCCATTCTAATTCATTCGTACGATCCATTCTAATTCTTTCGCACAATCTATTCTAATTCATTCGTACGATCCATTCTAATTCATTCGCACGATCCATTCTAATTCATTCATACGATCCATTCTATTTCATTCGTACGATCCATTCGTACTCATTCGTACGATCCATTCTAATTCATTTGCACGAAGGTATCCATTCTAATTCATTCATACTATCCATTCTAATTCCTTCGTACGATCCATTCTAATTCCTTCGTACGATCCATTCTAATTCATTCGTACGATACATTCTAATTCAATCCATTCTAATTCATTCGTACGATCCATTCTTACTCATTCGTACGATCCATTCTAATTCATTCGCACGAATGAATCCATTCTAATTCATTCGTATGATCCATTCTAATTCATTAGCATGAATGTATCCATTCTAATTCATTCGTACGATCCATTCTATCTCATTCGTACAATCCATTCTATTTCATTCGCACAATCTATTCTAATTTATTCATACTATCCATTCTAATTTATTCGCACGATCCATTCTAATTCATTCATACGATCCATTCTAATTCATTCATACGATCCATTCTAATTCATTCGTACGATCCATTCTTACTCATTCAAATGATCCATTCTAATTCATTTGCACGAAGGTATCCATTCTAATTCATTCGTACTATCCATTCTAATTCCTTCGTACGATCCATTCTAATTCCTTCGTACGATCCATTCTAATTCATTCGTACGATCCATTCTAATTCATTCGCACGATCCATTCTAATTCATTCGCACGATCCATTCTAATTCATTAGCACGATCCATTCTAATTCATTCATACGATCCATTCTAATTCATTTATACGATCCAATCTAATTCATTCATACGATCCATTCTAATTCTTTCGCACGAATGTATCCATTCTAATTCATTCTAATTCATTCTAATTCAATCCATTCTAATTCATTCGTGCGATCCATTCTAATTCATTCGTACAATCCATTCTAATTCATTAGCACGATCCATTCGCATTCACTCAAACGATCCATTCTAATTCATTCATATGATCCATTCTAATTCATTCGCACGAATGTATCCATTCTAATTCATTCGTACGATCCATTCTAATTCATTTGTACGAATGTATCCACTCTAATTCATTCATACGATCCATTCTAATTCATTCACACGAATGTATCCATTCCAATTCATTCGTACGATCCATTCTAATTCATTGATACGATCCATTCTAATCCATTCGCACAATCTATTCTATTTCATTCTAATTTCCATTCTAATTCATTCGCACGATCCATTCGCATTCACTCAAATGACCCATTCTAATTCATAAGTACGATCCATTCTAATTCATTCAAACGATCCATTCTAATTCATTCGTACGATCCATTCTAATTCATTCGCACGAATGTATCCATTCTAATTCATTCGTACGATCCATTCTAATTCATTTGTACGAATGTATCCACTCTAATTCATTTATACGATCCATTCTAATTCATTCGCACGAATGTATCCATTCCAATTCATTCGTACGATCCATTCTAATTCATTCGCATAATCTATTCTAATTCATTCGTACGATCAATTCTAATTCATTAGCATGATCAATTCTAATTCATTCGTACGATCTATTCTATTTCATTCGTACGATCCATTCTTATCGCACGATCCATTCTAATTCATTCGCACGATCCATTCTCCATTCTAATTCCTTCGTACGATCCATTCTAATTCCTTCGTATCCATTCTAATTCACTCATACGATCCATTCTAATTCATTCATACGATCCATTTTAATTCATTCGCATGAATGTATCCATTCTAATTCATTCGTACGATCCATTCTAATTAATTCGCACAATCTATTCTAGTTCATTCATACGATCCATCCTAATTCATTCGCACGATCCATTCTAATTCATTCGCACAATCCATTCTATTTCTTTCGTACGATCCATTCTTACTCATTCGTACGATCCATTCGTATCCATTCTAATTCATTCGTACGATCTATTCTATTTCATTCGTACGATCCATTCTAATTCATACGATCCATTTTATTTCATTCATACGATCCATTTTAATTCATTCGCACGATCCATTCTAATTCATTCGTACGATCCATTATAATTCATTCGCACGAATGTATCCATTCTAATTCATTCGTACGATCCATTCTAATTCATTTGTACCAATGTATCCACTCTAATTCATTCATACGATCCATTCTAATTCATTCGCACGAATGTATCCATTCCAATTCATTCGTACGATCCATTCTAATTCATTCGCACAATCTATTCGAATTCATTCGTACGATCAATTCTAATTCATTAGCATGATCCATTCTAATTCATTCGTACGATCTATTCTATTTCATTCGTACGATCCATTCTTATCGCACGATCCATTCTAATTCATTCGCATGATCCATTCTCTATTCTAATTCCTTCGTACGATCCATTCTAATTCCTTCGTATCCATTCTAATTCACTCATACGATCCATTCTAATTCATTCATACGATCCATTCTAATTCATTCGCAGGAATGTATCCATTCTAATTCATTCGTACGATCCATTCTAATTCATTCGCACAATCTATTCTAATTCATTCATACGATCCATCCTAATTCATTCGCACGAATGTATCCATTCTAATTCATTCGTACGATCTATTCTAATTCATTCGTACGATCCATTCTAATTCATTAATACGATCCAATCTAATTCATTCATACGATCCATTCTAATTCATTCGTCGAATGAGTAAGAATGGATCGTGCGAATGAATTAGAATGGATCATATCAATGAATTAGAATGGATCGTATGAATGAATTAGAATGGATCGTGCGAATAAATTAGAATGGATCGTATGAATGAATTAGAATAGATTGTGCGAATGAATTAGAATGGATTGTACGAATGAATTAGAATAGATACATTCGTGCGAATGAATTAGAATGGATCGTATGAATGAATTAGAATCGATCGTACGAATGAATTAGAATGGATCATGCGAATGAATTAGAATGGATCGTGCGAATGAATTAGAATGGATCGTACGAATGAAATAGAATGGATTGTACGAATGAGATAGAATGGATCGTACGAATGAATTAGACTGGATCGTATTAATGAATTAGAATGGATCGTACGAAGAAATTAGAATAGATCATATGAATGAATTAGAATGGATCTTATGAATGAATTAGAATGGATCGTACGAATGAATTAGAATGGATCGTATAAATGAATTAGAATGGATCGTGCGAATGAATCAGAATGCATCGTGCGAATGAATTAGAATATGGATCGTACGAAGGAATTAGAATGGATCGTACGAATGAATTCTAATGTATCCTTTCTAATTCATTCGTACGATCCATTCTAATTCATTCGTACGATCCATTCTATCTCATTCGTACAATCCATTCTATTTCATTCGTATGATCCATTCTAATTCATTCGCACGATCCATTTTAATTCATTCGCATGATCCATTCTAATTCATTCATACGATCCATTCTAATTCATTCGTACGATCCATTCTAATTTCTTCGTATGATCTATTCTAATTCCTTCGTACGATCCATTCTAATTCATTCGTACGATCCATTCAAATTCATTCGCACGAATCTATCCATTCTAATTCATTCATACAATCGTACGAATGAATTAGAATGGATCGTATGAATGAATTAGAATGGATCGTGCGAATGAATTAAAATGGATCGTATGAATGAAATAGAATGGATCGTATGAATTAGAATGGATCATACGAATGAAATAGAATGGATCGTACGAATGAATTAGAATAGATTGTGCGAATGGATTAGAATGGATCATACGATTGAGTAAGAATGGATTGTACGAATAAAATAGAATAGATCGTATGAATGAATTAGAATGGATCATGCTAATGAATTAGAATTGATCATACGAATGAATTAGAATAGATTGTGTGAATGAATTAGAATGGATCGTGCGAATGAATTAGAATGGATCGTATGAATGAATTAGAATGGATCGTACGAAGGAATTAGAATGGATCGTGCGAATGAATTAGAATGGATCGTACGAATGAAATAGAATGGATTGTACGAATGAGATAGAATGGATCGTACGAATGAATTAGAATGGATACATTCATGCGAATGAATTAGAATGGATCATACGAATGAATTAGAATGGATTCATTCGTGCGAATGAATTAGAATGGATCGTACGAATGAGTGAGAATGGATCGTACGAATGAATTAGAATGGATTGAATTAGAATGAATCGTACGAATGAATTAGAATGGATCGTACGAATGAATTAGAATGGATTGAATTAGAATGAATCGTACGAATGAATTAGAATGAATCATACCGTACGAATGAATTAGAATGGATCATACGAAGGAATTAGAATGGATCGTACGAATGAATTAGAATGGATCATACGAAGGAATTAGAATGGATCGTACGAATGAATTAGAATGGATCGTACGAAGGAATTAGAATGGATACATTCGTGCGAATGAATTAGAATGGATCGTATGAATGAATTAGAATCGATCGTACGAATGAATTAGAATGGATCATGCGAATGAATTAGAATGGATCGTGCGAATGAATTAGAATGGATCGTACGAATGAAATAGAATGGATTGTACGAATGAGATAGAATGGATCGTACGAATGAATTAGAATGGATACATTCATGCGAATGAATTAGAATGGATCATACGAATGAATTAGAATGGATTCATTCGTGCGAATGAATTAGAATGGATCGTACGAATGAGTAAGAATGGATTGTACGAATGAATTAGAATGGATCAAATTAGAATGAATCGTACGAATGAATTAGAATGGATCATACGAATGAATTAGAATGGATCGTGCGAATGAATTAGAATGGGTTGTACGAATGAATTAGAATGGATACACGATCCAGATCCATTCTAATTCATTCGCACAATCTATTCTAATTCATTCGTAGGATCCATTCTAATTCATTACTACGATCCATTCTAATTCATTCATACGATCCATTCTAATTCATTTGTACGATCCATTCTAATTCATTCGCACGATCCATTCTAATTCATTCATACGATCCATTCTAATTCATTTGTATGTATCCATTCTAATTCATTCACACGAATGTATCAACTCTAATTCATTCGTATGATCCATTCTAATTCATTCGCACGAATGTATCCATTCTAATTCATTCGTACGATCCATTCTTATTCATTCGTACGATCCATTCTAATTCATTCGTACAATCCATTCTAATTCATTCGTACGATCCATTCTAATTTATTCGTACAATCCATTCTAATTCATTCATACGATCCATTCTAATTCATTCGCACGAATGTATCCATTCCAATTCATTCGTATGATCCATTCTAATTCATTCGCACAATCTATTCTAATTCATTCGTACGATCAATTCTAATTCATTAGCATGATCCATTCTAATTCATTCGTACTATCCATTCTAATTCCTTCATACGATCCATTCTAATTCCTTCGTACGATCCATTCTAATTCATTCGTACGATCCATTCTAATTCATTCGTACGATCCATTCTAATTCCTTCGTATGATCCATTCTAATTCATTCGTACGGTATGATTCATTCTAATTCATTCGTACGATTTATTATAATTCAATCCATTCTAATTCATTCATACGATCCATTCTAATTCATTCGTACGATCCATTCTAATTCATTCGTACGATTCATTCTAATTCAATCCATTCTAATTCATTCGTACGATCCATTCTTACTCATTCGTACGATCCATTCTAATTCATTCGCACGAATGAATCCATTCTAATTCATTCGTATGATCCATTCTAATTCATTCGCATGAATGTATCCATTCTAATTCATTCGTACGATCCATTCTAATTCATACGATCCATTCTATTTCATTCATACGATCCATTTTAATTCATTCGCACGATCCATTCTAATTCATTCATACGATCCATTCTAATTCATTCGTACGATCCATTCTAATTTCTTCGTATGATCTATTCTAATTCCTTCGTACGATCCATTCTAATTCCTTCGTACAATCCATTCAAATTCATTCGCACGAATCTATCCATTCTAATTCATTCGTACGATCCATTCTAATTCATTCGCACGATCCATTCTAATTCATTAATACGATCCAATCTAATTCATTCATACGATCTATTCTAATTCATTCGCACGAATATATCCTTTCTAATTCATTCGTACGATCCATTCTAATTCATTCATATGATCCATTCTAATTCATTCGCACGAATGTATCCATTCTAATTCATTCGTACGATCCATTCTAATTCATTCATACGATTCATTTTAATTCATTCGCACGATCCATTCTAATTCATTCATACGATCCATTCTAATTCATTCGTACGATCCATTCTAATTTCTTCGTATGATCTATTCTAATTCCTTCGTACGATCCATTCTAATTCCTTCGTGCGATCCATTCTAATCCATTCTAATTCATTCGCACGATCCATTCTAATTCATTCATACGATCCATTCTAATTAGAATGGATACATTCGTGCAAAAGAAATAGAATGGATTGTATGAATGAGTAAGAATGGATCGTACGAATGAAATAGAATGGATCGTACGAATGAATTAGAATGGATACATTCGTACGAATGAATTAGAATGGATCATATGAATGAATTAGGATGGATCGTTTGAGTGAATGCGAATGGATCGTGTGAATGAATTAGAATGGATTGTACGAATGAATTAGAATGGATACATTCGTGCGAATCCTTTCTATTTCATTCGTACGATCCATTCTAATTCATTCACACGATCCATTCTAATTCATTCATACGATCCATTCTAATTCATTCGTACGATCCATTCTAATTCATTCGTACGATCCATTCTAATTCCTTCGCACAATCTATTCTAATTCATTCGTACGATCCATTCTAATTCATTCGCACGATCCATTCTAATTCATTCATACGATCCATTCTATTTCATTCGTACGATCCATTCTTACTCATTCATACAATCCATTCTATTTCTTTTGCACGAATGTATCCATTCTAATTAGAATGGATCGTATGAATGAATTAGAATGGATCATGCGAATGAATTAGAAAGGATTAGAATGGATCGTACGAAGGAATTAGAATGGATCGTACGAAGGAATTAGAATAGATCATACGAAGAAATTAGAATGGATCGTACGAATGAATTAGAATGGATCGTATGAATGAATTAGAATGGATCGTGCGAATGAATTAAAATGGATCGTATGAATGAATTAGAATGGATCATGCTAACGAATTAGAATGGATCATGTTATTGAATTAGAATGGATCGTACGAATGAATTAGATTGGATCGTACGAATGAATTAGAATGGATTGTGCGAATGAATTAGAATGGATCGTACGAATGAATTAGAATGGATCGTAAGAAGGAATTAGAATGGATCGTACGAATGAATTAGAAAGGATACATTCGAATTCATTCGTACGATCCATTCTAATTCCTTCGTACGATCCATGTTCTAATTCATTCGCACGATCCATTCTAATTCATTCATATGATCCATTCTAATTTATTCGCACGATCCATTCTAATTCATTCGTACGATCCATTCTAATTCATTCATACGATCCATTCTAATTTCTTCGTATGATCTATTCTAATTCCTTCGTACGATCCATTCTAATTCCTTCGTACGATCCATTCAAATTCATTCGCACGAATCTATCCATTCTAATTCATTCGTATGATCCATTCTAATTCATTCGAACGATCCATTCTAAGTCATTCGTACGATCCATTAGAATAGATCATACGAAGAAATTAGAATGGATCGTACGAATGAATTAGAATGGATCGTATGAATGAATTGGAATGGATCATGCGAATGAATTAAAATGGATCGTATGAATGAAATAGAATGGATCGTATGAATTAGAATGGATCGTACGAATGAAATAGAATGGATCGTACGAATGAATTAGAATAGATTGTGCGAATGGATTAGAATGGATCATACGATTGAGTAAGAATGGATTGTACGAATGAAATAGAATAGATCGTACGAATGAATTAGAATGGATCTTGCTAATGAATTAGAATTGATCGTACGAATGAATTAGAATAGATTGTGCGAATGAATTAGAATGGATCGTACGAATGAATTGGAATGGATACATTCTTGCGAATGTATTAGAATGGATCGTATGAATGAATTAGAGTGGATACATTCGTACAAATGAATTAGAATGGATCGTACGAATGAATTAGAATAGATACATTCGTGCGAATGAATTAGAATGGATCATATGAATGAATTAGAATGGATCGTTTAAGTGAATGCGAATGGATCGTGCGAATGAATTAGAATGGATTGTACGAATGAGTTAGAATGGATCGTACGAATGAATTAGAATGGATACATTCGTGCGAATCCATTCTATTTCATTCGTACGATCCATTCTAATTCATTCGCACGATCCATTCTAATTCATTCATACGAACCATTCTAATTCATTCGTACGATCCAGTCTAATTCATTCGTACGATCCATTCTAATTCATTCGCACAATCTATTCTAATTCATTCGTACGATCCATTCTAATTCATTCGCACGATCCATTCTAATTCATTCATACGATCCATTCTATTTTATTCGTACGATCCATTCTTACTCATTCGTACGATCCATTCGAATTAGAATGGGTCGTACGAATGAATTAGAATGGATCGTACGAATGAATTAGAATGGATCGTACGAAGGAATTAGAATGGATCGTACGAAGGAATTAGAATGGATATTACGAATGAATTAGAATGGATACCTTCGTGCAAATGAATTAGAATGGATCGTACAAATGAGTAAGAATGAATCGTACGAATGAAATAGAATGGATCGTATGAATGAATTAGAATAGATCGTGCGAATGAATTAGAATGGATCGTACGAATGAATTAGAATAGATTGGCCGAATGAATTAGAATGGATCGTACGAATGAATTAGAATGGATCGTACGAATGAATTAGAATGGATCGTATGAATGAATTAGAATGGATCGTGCGAATGAATTAGAATGGATCGTATGAATGAAATAGAATGGATTCGCACGAATGAATTAGAGTGGATCGTATGAATTAGAATCGATCCATTCTAATTCATTCGTACGATCCATTCTAATTCATTCATACGATCCATTTTAATTCATTCGCACGAATGTATCCATTCTAATTCATTCGTACGATCCATTCTAATTCATTCGTACGATCCATTCTAATTCATTCGCACAATCTATTCTAATTCGTTCGTACGATCCATTCTAATTCATTCGCACGATCCATTCTATTTCATTCGTACGATCCATTCTAATTCATTCGCACGATCCATTCTAATTCATTCATACGATCCAATCTAATTCATTCATACGATCCATTCTAATTCATTCGCACGAATGTATCCATTCTAATTCATTCGCATGATCCATTCTAATTCATTCATACAATCCATTCTAATTCCTTTGCACGAATGTATCCATTCTAATTCATTCATACGATCCATTCTAATTCATTCGTATGATCTATTCTAATTCATTCGCATGATCCATTATAATTCATTCATACGATCCAATCTAATTCATTCGTGCGAATCCATTATATTTCATTCGTACGATCCATTCTAATTCATTCGCACGATCCATTCTAATTCATTCGTACGATCCATTCTAATTCATTCGTACGATCCATTCTAATTCATTCGTACGATCCATTCTAATTCATTCGCACAATCTATTCTAATTCATTCGTACAATCCATTCTAATTCATTCGCACGATCCATTCTAATTCATTCATACGATCTATTCTATTTCATTCGTACGATCCATTCTTACTCATTCGTACGATCCATTCTAATTCATTTGCACGAAGGTATCCATTCTAATTCATTCGTACTATCCATTCTAATTCCTTCGTACGATCCATTCTAATTCCTTCGTATGATCCATTCTAATTCATTCGTACGATCCATTCTAATTCATTCGCACAATCTATTTTAATTCATTCGTAGGATCCATTCTAATTCATTACTACGATCCATTCTAATTCATTCATACGATCCATTCTAATTCATTCGTACGATCCATTCTAATTCATTAGCACGATCCATTCTAATTCATTCGTATGATCCATTCTAATTCATTTATACGATCCAATCTAATTCATTCATACGATCCATTCTAATTCAATCGCACGAATGTATCCATTCTAATTCATTCGTACGATCCAATCTAATTCATTCATACAATCTACTCTAATTCATTCATACGATCCATTCTAATTCATTCGCACGAATGTATCCATTCCAATTCATTCGTACGATCCATTCTAATTCATTCGCACAATCTATTCTAATTCATTCGTACGATCGTAGTAATGAATTAGAATGGATCCTACGAATGAATTAGAATACATTGTGCGAATGAATTAGAATGGATCTGGATCGTGTATCCATTCTAATTCATTCGTACGACCCATTCTAATTCATTCGCACGATCCATTCTAATTCATTCGTACGATCTAATCTATTTCATTCGTACAATCAATTCTAATTCATTCATACGATCCAATCTAATTCATTCATACGATCCATTCTAATTCATTCGTACGATCTATTCTATTTCATTCATATGATCCATTCTAATTCGTTTGTACGATCCTTTCTAATTCCTTCGTACGATCCATTCTATTTCATTCATATGACCCATTCTAATTCATAAGTACGATTCATTCTAATTCATTCAAACAATCCATTCTAATTCATTCGTACGATCCATTCTAATTCATTCGCACGATCCATTCTAATTCATTCATACGATCCAATCTAATTCATTCATACGATCCATTCTAATTCATTCGTACAATCCATTCTAATTCATTCGCACGATCCATTCGCATTCACTCAAATGACCCATTCTAATTCATAAGTACGATCCATTCTAATTCATTCAAACGATCCATTCTAATTCATTCGTACGATCCATTCTAATTCATTCGCACGATCCATTCTAATTCATTCGTACGATCCATTCTAATTCCTTCGTATGATCCATTCTAATTCATTCGTACGGTATGATTCATTCTAATTCATTCGTACGATTCATTCTAATTCAATCCATTATAATTCATTCGTACGTTCCAATCTAATTCATTCGTACGATCCATTCTTACTCATTCGTACGATCCATTCTATTTCATTCGTACAAATGAATTAGAATGGATTGTACGAATGAATTAGAATTAGAATGGATCGTACGAATGAATTAGATTGGATCGTACGAATGAATTAGAATGGATTGAATTAGAATGAATCGTACGAATGAATTAGAATGAATCATACCGTACGAATGAATTAGAATGGATCATACGAAGGAATTAGAATGGATCGTACGAATGAATTAGAATGGATCGTACGAATGAATTAGAATGGATCGTGCGAATAAATTAGAATGGATCGTACGAATGAATTAGAATGGATCGTTTGAATGAATTAGAATGGATCGTACTTATGAATTAGAATGGGTCGTTTGAGTGAATGCGAATGGATCGTGCGAATGAATTAGAATGGATTGTACGAATGAATTAGAATGGATCGTATGAATGAATTAGATTGGATCGTATGAATGAATTAGAATGGATCGTGCGAATGAATTAGAATGGATCGTACGAATGAATTAGAATGGATCGTTTGAATGAATTAGAATGGATCATACTTATGAATTAGAATGGGTCATACGAATGACATAGAATGGATCGTACGAAGGAATTAGAAAGGATTGTACAAACGAATTAAAATGGATCGTATGAATGAAATAGAATAGATCGTACGAATGAATTAGAATGGATCGTATTAATGAATTAGATTGGATCGTATGAATGAATTAGAATGGATTGTACGAATGAAATAGATTAGATCGTACGAAGGAATTAGAATGGATCGTGCGAATGAATTAGAAAGGGTCATACGAATGAATTAGAATGGATACACGATCCAAATCCATTCTAATTCATTCGCACAATCTATTCTAATTCATTCGTAGGATCCATTCTAATTCATTACTACGATCCATTCTAATTCATTCATACGATCCATTCTAATTCATTCGTACGATCCATTCTAATTCATTCGCACGATCCATTCTAATTCATTCGCACGAATGTATCCATTCTAATTCATTCGTACGATCCATTTTAATTCATTTGTACGATTGTATCCACTCTAATTCATTCATACGATCCATTCTAATTCATTCGCACGAATGTATCCATTCCAATTCATTCGTACGATCCATTCTAATTCATTCGCACAATCTATTCTAATTCATTCATATGATCAATTCTAATTCATTAGCATGATCCATTCTAATTGTACGATTGAATTAGAATGGATTGTACGAATGAGATAGAATGGATCGTACGAATGAATTAGAATGAATACATTCATGCGAATGAATTAGAATGGATCATACGAATGAATTAGAATGGATTCATTCGTGTGAATGAATTAGAATGGATCATACGAATGAGTAAGAATGGATCGTACGAATGAATTAGAATGGATCGTACGAATGAATTAGAATGGATCGTACGAATGAATTAGAATGGATTGAATTAGAATGCATCGTACGAATGAATTAGAATGAATCATACCGTACGAATGAATTAGAATGGATCATACAAAGGAATTAGGATGGATCGTACGAATGAATTAGAATGGGTCGTACCGTACGAATGAATTAGAATGGCTCATACAAAGGAATTAGAATGGATCGTACGAATGAATTAGAATGGATCGTACGAATGAATTAGAATGGATCGTATGAATGAATTAGAATGGATCGTACGAATGAATTAGAATGGATACATTCGTGCGAATGAATTAGAATGGATCATATGAATGAATTAGAATGGATCGTTTGAGTGAATGCGAATGGATCGTGCGAATGAATTAGAATGGATTGTACGAATGAATTAGAATAGAACGAACGAATGAATTAGAATGGATACATTCATGCAAAAGAATTAGAATGGATTGTATGAATGAATTAGAATGGATTACACAAATGAATTAGAATCGATACCGTACGAATGAATTAGAATGGATCGAACGAATGAATTAGAATGGATACATTCGTGCAAAAGAATTAGAATGGATTGTATGAATGAATTAGAATGGATCGTGCGAATGAATTAGAATGGATCGTACGAATGAATTAGAATGGATACATTCGTGCGAAAGAATTAGAATAGATCGTATGAATGAATTAGAATGGATCATATGAATGAAATAGAATGGATCGTACGAATGAATTAGAATGGATCGTGCGAATGAATTAGAATGGATCGTACGAATGAATTAGAATTGATCGCAGTAATGAATTAGAATGGATCGTGCGAATGAATTAGAATATGGATCGTACGAAGGAATTAGAATGGATCGTACGAATGAATTCGAATGTATCCTTTCTAATTCCTTCGTCCGATCCATTCTAATTCCTTCGTACGATCCATTCTAATTCATTCGTGCGATCCATTCTAATTCATTCGCACGATCCATTCTAATTCATTCGTACGATCCATTCTATTTCATTCATACGATCCATTCTAATTCATTCATACGATCTATTCTAATTCTTTCGCACGAATGTATCCATTCTAATTCATTCGTACGATCCATTCTAATTCATTCGCACGATCCATTCTAATTCATTCATACAATCCATTCTAATTCTTTTGCACGAATGTATCCATTCTAATTCATTCGTTCGATCCATTCTAATTCATTCGTACGATCCATTGTAATTCATTCGCACGATCCATTCTAATTCATGCATACGATCCAATCTAATTCATTCATACGATTCATTCTAATTCATTCGCACGAATGTATCCATTCTAATTCATTCGTACATGTATGAATAAATTAGAATGGATCGTACGAATGAATTAGAGTTGATACATTCGTGCGAATGAATTAGAATGGATCGTACGAATGAATTAGATTGGATCGTATGAATGAATTATAATGGATCATGCGAATGAATTAGAATAGATCATACGAATGAATTAGAATGGATCGTACGAATGAATTAGAATGGATACATTCGTGCAAAAGAATTAGAATGGATTGTATGATTGAATTAGAATGGATCGTGCGAATGAATTAGAATGGATACATTCGTGCAAATGAATTAGAATGGATCGTATGAATAAATTAGATTGGATCCTATGAATGAATTAGAATGGATCGTGCGAATGAATTAGAATGGATCGTACGAATGAATTAGAATGGATCGTACGAATGAATTAGAATGGATCGTACGAAGGAATTAGAATTGATCGTACGAATGAATTAGAATAGATTGTGCGAATGAATTAGAATGGATCGTACGAATGAATTAGAATGGATATATTCGTGCGAATGAATTAGAATGGATCGTATGAATGAATTAGAGTGGATACATTCGTACAAATGAATTAGAATGGATCGTATGAATGAATTAGAATGGATACATTCGTGCGAATGAATTAGAATGGATCATACGAATGAATTAGAATGGATTCATTCGTGCGAATGAATTAGAATGGATTGAATTAGAATGGATCGTACGAATGAATTAGAATGGATCGTACGAATGAATTAGAATGGATTGAATTAGAATGGATCATACGAATGAATTAGAATAGATTGTACGAATGAATTAGAATGGATTGTACGAATGAATTAGAATGGATCGTACGAATGAATTAGAATGGATCATACGAATGAATTAGAATGGATACATTCGTGCAAAAGAATTAGAATTGATCGTACGAATGAATTAGAATAGATTGTGCGAATGAATTAGAATGGATCGTACGAATGAATTGGAATGGATACATTCGTGCGAATGACTTAGAATGGATCGTATGAATGAATTAGAGTGGATACATTCGTACAAATGAATTAGAATGGATCGTACGAATGAATTAGAATGGATACATTCGTACGAATGAAATAGAATGGATCGTATGAATGAATTAGAATGGATCATGGGAATGAATTAGAATGGATCGTACGAATGAATTTGAATAGATTGTGCGAATGAATTAGAATGGATCATACGAATGAATTAGAATGGATCGTACGAATGAATTAGAATGGATCGTATGAATGAATTAGAATGGATCGTGCGAATGAATTAGAATGGATCGTACGAATGAAATAGAATGGATTCGCACGAATGTATCCATTCTAATTCATTCGTACGATCCATTCTAATTCATTCGTACAATCCATTCTAATTCATTCGCACGATCCATTCGCATTCACTCAAACGATCCATTCTAATTCATTCATATGATCCATTCTAATTCATTCGCTTGAATGTATCCATTCTAATTCATTCGTACGATCCATTCTAATTCATTTGTACGAATGTATCCACTCTAATTCATTCATACGATCCATTGTAATTCATTCGCACGAATGTATCCATTCCAATTCATTCGTACGATCCATTCTAATTCATTAGAATGGATCGTACGAATGAGTAAGAATGGATCATACGAATGAATTAGAATGGATTGAATTTGAATGAATCGTACGAATGAATTAGAATGGATCGTACGAATGAATTAGAATGGATCGTACGAATGAATTAGAATGGATTAAATTAGAATGAATCGTACGAATGAATTAGAATGAATCATACCGTACGAATGAATTAGAATGGATCATACGAAGGAATTAGAATGGATCGTACGAATGAATTAGAATGGATCGTACGAATGAATTAGAATGGATCGTACGAAGGAATTAGAATGGATCGTACGAAGGAATTAGAATGGATAGTACGAATGAATTAGAATGGATACCTTCGTGCAAATGACTTAGAATGGATCGTATGAATGAGTAAGAATGGATCGTACGAATGAAATAGAATGGATCGTATGAATGAATTAGAATGGATCATACGAATGAATTAGAATGGATCGTACGAATGAATTAGAATAGATTGTGCGAATGAATTAGAATGGATCGTACGAATGAATTAGAATGGATCGTACGATTGAATTAGAATGGATCGTATGAATGAATTAGAATGGATCGTGCGAATGAATTAGAATGAATCGTACGAATGAAATAGAATGGATTCGCACGAATGTATCCATTCTAATTCATTCGTACGATCCATTCTAATTCATTCGTACAATCCATTCTAATTTATTCGCACGATCCATTCGCATTCACTCAAACGATCAATTCTAATTCATTCATATGATCCATTCTAATTCATTTGCACGAATGTATCCATTCTAGTTCATTCGTATGATCCATTCTAATTCATTTGTACGAATGTATCCACTCTAATTCATTCGTACGATCCATTCTAATTCATTCGTACGACCCATTCTAATTCATTCGCACGATCCATTCTAATTCATTCGTACGATCTAATCTATTTCATTCGTACAATCCATTCTAATTCATTCATACGATCCATTCTTATTCCTTCGTACGATCCATTCTATTTCATTCATACGATTCATTCTAATTCAATCCATTCTAATTCATTCGTACGATCCATTCTTACTCATTCGTACGATCCATTCTAATTCATTCGGACGAATGAATCCATTCTAATTCATTCGTATGATCCATTCTAATTCATTAGCATGAATGTATCCATTCTAATAAATTCGTACAATCCATTCTAATTCATTCATACGATCCATTCTAATTCATTCGCACGAATGTATCCATTCAAATTCATTCGTACGATCCATTCTAATTCATTCGCATGATCCATTCTAATTCATTCGTACGATCCATTCTAATTCATTTATACGATCCAATCTAATTCATTCATACAATCCATTCTAATTCATTTGCACGAATTTATCCATTCTAATTCAATCGTACGATCCATTCTAATTCATTCGCACAATCTATTCTAATTCATTCGCACGATCTATAATGGATCGTACGAATGAGTAAGAATGGATCGTATGAATGAATTAGAATGGATTGAATTAGAATGAATCGTACGAATGAATTAGAATGGATCGTACGAATGAATTCTAATGGATCGTACGTAAGAATTAGAATGGATTGTATGAATGAATTAGAATGGATCGTGCGAATGAATTAGAATGGATCGTACGAATGAATTAGAATGGATACATTCGTGAGAAAGAATTAGAATAGATCGTGCGAATGAATTAGAATGGATCGTATGAATGAATTAGAATGGATCGTATAAATGAAATAGAATGGATCGTACGAATGAATTAGAATGGATCGTGCGAATGAATTAGAATGGATCGTACGAATGAATTAGAATGGATACATTCGTGCAAATGAATTAGAATGGATCGTATGAATGAATTAGATTGGATCGTATAAATGAATTAGAATGGATCGTACGAATGAATTAGAATGGATCGTGCTAATGAATTAGAATGGATCGTACGAATGAATTAGAATGGATAAATTCATGCAAATGAATTATAATGGACTGTATGAATGAATTAGATTGGATCGTATAAATGAATTAGAATGGATCGTACGAATGAATTAGAATGGATCGTGCGAATGAATTAGAATGGATCGTACGAATGAATTTGAATGGATACACTCGTGCGAATGAATTAGAATGGATCGTATGAACGAATTAGATTGTACGAAGGAATTAGAATGGATCATACGAATGAAATAAAATGGATCATAATCTAATTCATTCATACGATCCATTCTAATTCATTCGCACAATCTATTCTAATTCATTCGTACGATCCATTCTAATTCATTCACACGATCTATTCTAATTCATTCGTACGATCCATTCTAATTCATTCGCACGAATGTATCCATTCTAATTCATTCATACAATCTATTCTAATTCATTCGTATGATCCATTCTAATTCATTCGTACAATCTTTTCTAATTCATTCGCACGATCCATTCTAATTCAAACCACTCTAATTCATTCGTATGATCCATTCTAATTCATTCGCACGAATGTATCCATTCTAATTCATTAGAATGGATCATACGAATGAGTAAGAATGGATCGTACGAATGAAATAGAATGGATTGTACGAATGAATTAGAATGGATCGTACGAATGAATTAGAATAGATTGTATGAATGAATTAGAATGGATACATTCGTGCGAATGAATTAGAATGGATCGTACGAATGAATTAGAATAGATCGTGCGAATGAATTAGAATGGATCGTACGAATGAATTAGAATAGATTGTGCGAATGAATTAGAATGGATCGTATGAATGAATTAGAATGGATTGTACGAATGAAATAGATTAGATCGTACGAATGAATTAGAATGGATCGTGCGAATGAATTAGAATGGATCGTACGAATGAGTAAGAATGGATCGTACGAATGAATTAGAATGGATTGAATTAGAATGAATCGTACGAATGAATTAGAATGGATCGTACGAATGAATTAGAATGGATCGTACGAATGAATTAGAATAGATCGTACGAATAAATTAGAATGGATCGTACGAATGAATTAGAATGGATTGAATTAGAATGAATCGTACGAATGAATTAGAATGAATCATACCGTACGAATGAATTAGAATGGATCATACGAAGGAATTAGAATGGATCGTACGAATGAATTAGAATGGATCGTACGAAGAAATTAGAATGGATCGTACGAAGGAATTAGAATGGATAGTATGAATGAATTAGAATGGATCGTACGAATGAAATAGAATGGATTCGCACGAATGTATCCATTCTAATTCATTCGTACGATCCATTCTAATTCATTCGTACAATCCATTCTAATTCATTCGTACGATCCATTCTTACTCATTCGTATGATCCATTCTAATTCATTCGCACGATCCATTCTAATTCATCCGTACGATCCATTCTACTTCATTCGTACGATCCATTCTAAATCATTCGCACAATCTATTCTAATTCATTCGTACGATCCATTCTAATTCCTTCGTATGATCCATTCTAATTCATTCGTACGGTATGATTCATTCTAATTCATTCGTACGATTCATTCTAATTCAATCCATTCTAATTCATTCGCACAATCTATTCTAATTCATTCGTACGATCCATTCTAATTCATTCGCACGATCCATTCTAATTCATTCATACGATCCATTCTATTTCATTCATACGATCCATTCTTACTCATTCGTATGATCCATTCTAATTCATTTGCACGAAGGTATCCATTCTAATTCATTCGTACTATCCATTCTAATTCATTCGCACGATCCATTCTAATTCATTCATACGATCCATTCTATTTCATTCGTACGATCCATTCTTACTCATTCGTACGATCCACTCTAATTCATTTGCACGAAGGTATCCATTCTAATTCATTCGTACTATCCATTCTAATTCCTTCGTACGATCCATTCTAATTCCTTCATACGAATGAGTAAGAATGGATAGTACTAATGAATTAGAATGGATCGTACGAATGAATTAGCATTGATCGTACTAATGAATTAGAATGGAACGTACGAATGAATTAGAATGGATCGTATGAATGAATTAGATTGGAATGAATTAGAATGGATCGTGCGAATGAATTAGAATGGATCGTATGAATGAATTAGAATGGATCGTACGAATGAATTAGAATAGATTGTGCGAATGAATTAGAATGGATCGTACGAATGAATTAGAATGGATCGTGCTAATGAATTAGAATGGATCGTACGAATGAATTAGAATGGATAAATTCGTGCAAATGAATTAGAATGGGTCGTACGAATGAATTATAATGGATCGTACGAATGAATTAGAATGGATACATTCGTGCGAATGAATTAGAATGGATCGTATGAATGAATTAGAATCGATCGTACGAATGAATTAGAATGGATCATGCGAATGAATTAGAATGGATCGTGCGAATGAATTAGAATGGATCGTACGACTGAATTAGAATGGATCGTACGAAGGAATTAGAATGGATAGTACGAATGAATTAGAATGGATACCTTCGTGCAAATGAAATAGAATGGATCGTATGAATGAATTAGAATAGATTGTGCGAATGGATTAGAATGGATCGTACGATTGAGTAAGAATGGATTGTACGAATGAAATAGAATAGATCGTACGAATGAATTAGAATGGATCATGCTAATGAATTAGAATTGATCGTACGAATGAATTAGAATAGATTGTGCGAATGAATTAGAATGGATCGTACGAATGAATTGGAATGGATACATTCGTGCGAATGAATTAGAATGGATCGTATGAATGAATTAGAGTGGATACATTCGTACAAATGAATTAGAATGGATTATACGAATGAATTAGAATGGATACATTCGTGCGAATGAATTAGAATGGATCATATGAATCAATTAGAATGGATCGTTTGAGTGAATGCGAATGGATCGTGCGAATGAATTAGAATGGATTGTACGAATGTATTAGAATGGATCGTACGAATGAATTAGAATGGATACATTCGTGCGACTTCATTCTATTTCATTCGTACGATCCATTCTAATTCATTCGCACGATCCATTATAATTCATTCATACGATCCATTCTAATTCATTCGTACGATCCATTCTAATTCATTCGTACGATCCATTCTAATTCATTCGCACAATCTATTCTAATTCATTCATACGATCCATTCTAATTCATTCGCATGATCCATTCTAATTCATTCATACGATCCATTCTATTTCATTCGTACGATCCATTCTTACTCATTCGTACGATCCATTCTAATTCATTTGCACGAAGGTATCCATTCTAATTCATTCGTACTATCCATTCTAATTCCTTCGTACGATCCATTCTAATTTCTTCGTACGATCCATTCTAATTTATTCATACGATCCATTCTAATTCTTTCGTACGATCCATTCTAATTCCTTCGTATGATCCATTCTAATTCATTCGTACGGTATGATTCATTCTAATTCATTCGTACGATTCATTCTAATTCAATCCATTCTAATTCATTCGTACGATCCATTCTAATTCATTTGTACGATCCATTCTAATTCATTCGTACGATTCGTTCTAATTCAATCCATTCTAATTCATTCGTACGATCCATTCTTACTCATTCGTATGATCCATTCTAATTCATTCGCACGAATAAATCCATTCTAATTCATTCGTATGATTCATTCTAATTCATTCGCATGAATGTATCCATTCTAATTCATTCGTACGATCCATTCTATCTCATTCGTACAATCCATTCTATTTCATTCGTACGATCCATTCTAATTCATTCGCACGATCCATTCTAATTCGTTCGCATGATCCATTCTAATTCATTCGTACGATCGATTCTAATTCATTCATACGATCCATTCTAATTCATTTGCACGAATGTATCCATTCTAATTCATTCATACGATCCATTCTAATTCATTCGCACAATCTATTCTAATTCATTCATACGATCCATTCTAATTTATTCGCACGATCCATTCTAATTCATTCATACGATCCATTCTAATTCATTCATATGATCTATTCGTGCGAATGACTTAGAATGGATCATACGAATGAATTAGAATGGATCGTACGAACGAATTAGAATGGATCGTATGAATGAATTAGAATGGATCGTACGAATGAATTAGAATGGATCGTACGAAGGAATTAGAATGGATCGTACGAAGGAATTAGAATGGATCGTACGAAGGAATTAGAATGGATTGTACGAATGAATTAGAATGGATACCTTCGTGCAAATGAATTAGAATGGATCGTACGAATGAGTAAGAATGGATCGTACGAATGAAATAGAATGGATCGTATGAATGAATTAGAATGGATCGTGCGAATGAATTAGAATGGATCGTACGAATGAATTAGAATAGATTGTGCGAATGAATTAGAATGGATCGTACGAATGAATTAGAATGGATCATACGAATGAATTAGAATGGATCGTATAAATGAATTAGAATGGATCGTGCGAATGAATTAGAATGGATCGTACGAATGAAATAGAATGGATTCGCACGAATCTATCCATTCTAATTCATTCGTACGATCCATTCTAATTCATTCGTACAATCCATTCTAATTCATTCGCACGATCCATTCGCATTCACTCAAACGATCCATTCTAATTCATTCATATGATCCATTCTAATTTATTCGCACGAATGTATCCATTCTAATTCATTCGTACGATCCATTCTAATTCATTTGTACGAATGTATCCACTCTAATTCATTCATACAATCCATTCTAATTCATTCGCACGAATGTATCCATTTCAATTCATTCGTACGATCCATTCTAATTCATTCGCACAATCTATTCTAATTCATTCGTACGATCAATTCTAATCCATTCTTACTCAATCGTATGATCGTACGAATGAATTATAATGGATACATTCGTGCGAATGAATTCGAATGGATCGTACGAACGAGTTAGAATGGATAAATTCGTGCGAATGAATTAGAATGGATTGTATGAAAGAATTAGACAGGATCGTATAAATGAAGTAGAATGGATCTTACGTATGAATTAGAATGGATCGTATGAATGAATTAGAATAGATTGTGCGAATGAATTAGAATGGATCGTACGAATGAATTAGAATGGATACATTCGTGCGAATGAATTAGAATGGATCGTATGAATGAATTAAAATCGATCGTACGAATGAATTAGAATGGATCATGCGAATGAATTAGAATAGATCGTGCGAATGAATTAGAATGGATCGTATGAATGAAATAGAATGGATTGTACGAATGAGATAGAATGAATCGTACGAATGAATTAGAACGGATACATTCATGCGAATGAATTAGAATGGATCATACGAATGAATTAGAATGGATTCATTCGTGCTAATGAATTAGAATGGATCGTACGAATGAGTAAGAATGGATCGTACTAATGAATTAGAATGAATCGTACGAATGAATTAGAATGGATCGTACGAATGAATTAGAATGGATCGTATTAATGAATTAGAATGGATCGTGCGAATGAATTAGAATGGATCGTACGAATGAGTAAGAATGGATCGTGTGAATGAATTAGAATGGATCATATGAATGAATTGGAATGGATCGTATGAATGAATTAGAATTGATCGTGCGAATGAATTAGAATGGATACATTCGTGCGAATGAATTAGAATGGATCGTATGAATGAATTAGATTGGATCGTATGAATGAATTAGAATGGATCGTGCGAATGAATTAGAATGGATCGTACGAATGAATTAGAATGGATCGTACGAATGAATTAGAATGGATCGTACGAATGAATTAGAATGGATCGTATGAATTAGAATGGATCGTACGAAGGAATTAGAATGGATCGTATGAATGAATTAGATTGGATCGTATTAATGAATTTGAATGGATCGTATGAATGAATTAGATTGGATCGTATGAATGAATTAGAATGGATCTTGCGAATGAATTAGAATGGATCGTACGAATGAAATAGAATGGATTGTATGAATGAATTAGAATAGATCGTGCGAATGAATTAGAATGGATCGTACGAATGAATTAGAATGGATCATATGAATGAATTAGAATGGATCATACGTATGAATTAGAATGGATCGTGCGAATGAATTAGAATGGATTGTATGAATGAATTAGAGTAGATACATTCGTACGAAGGAATTAGAATGGATCGTACGAATGAATTAGAATGGATTATATGAATGAATTAGAATGGATCGTACGAATGAATTAGAATGGATACATTCGTGCGAATGAATTAGAATGGATTGTACGAATATATTAGAATGGATCGTACGAATGAATTAGAATAGATTGTACGAATGAATTAGAATGGATCGTACGTCTGATTCATTCATACGATCCATTCTAATTCATTCATACAATCCATTCTACTTCTTTTGCACGAATGTATCCATTCTAATTCATTCGTACGATCCATTCTAATTCCTTCATACGATCCATTCTAATTCCTTCGTACGATCCATTCTAATTCATTCCCATGAATGTATCCATTCTAATTGATACGTACGATCCATTCTATTTCATTTGTATGATCCATTCTTACTCATTCGTACGATCCAATCTAATTCATTCATACGATCCATTCTATGATCCATTCTAATTCATTCGTACGTTCCATTCTAATTCATTTGCATGATCAATGCTAATTCATTCGTACGATCCATTCTAATTCATTCGTACAATCCATTCTATTTCATTCGTACGATCCATTCTTACTCATTCGTATGATCCATTCTAATTCATTCGCACGAATGTATCCATTCTAATTCATTCGTACAATCCATTCTTACTCATTCGTAATGAATTAGAATGGATACATTCGTGCAAAAGAATTACAATGGATTGTATGAATGAATTAGAATGGATCGTGCAAATGAATTAGAATGGATCGTGCGAATGAATTAAAATGGATCGTACGAATGAATTAGAATAGATTGTGCGAATGAATTAGAATGGATCGTACGAATGAATTAGAATGGATACATTCGTGCGAATGAATTAGAATGAATCGTACGAAGGAATTAGAATGGATCGTACGAAGGAATTAGAATGGATCGTACGAATGAATTAGAATGGATACATTCGTGCAAAAGAAGTATAATGGATTGTATGAATGAATTAGAATGGATCGTGCAAATGAATTATAATAGATCGTGCGAATGAATTAGAATAGATCGTACGAATGAATTAGAATGGATCGTACGAATGAATTAGAATGGATCGTACGAATGAATTGGAATGGATACATTCGTGCGAATGAATTAGAATGGATCGTATGAATGAATTAGAGTGGATACATTCGTACAAATGAATTAGAATGGATCGTACGAATGAATTAGAATGGATACATTCGTGCGAATGAATTAGAATGGATCATATGAATGAATTAGAATGGATCGTTTGAGAGAATGCGAATGGATCGTGCGAATGAATTAGAATGGATTGTACGAATGAATTAGAATGGATCGTACGAACGAATTAGAATGGATACATTCGTGCGAATCCATTCTATTTCATTCGTACGATCCATTCTAATTCATTCGCACGATCCATTCTAATTCAATCCATTCTAATTCATTCGTACGATCCATTCTTACTCATTCGTACGATCCATTCTAATTCATTCGCACGAATGAATCCATTCTAATTCATTCGTATGATCCATTCTAATTCATTCGCATGAATGTATCCATTCTAATTCATTCATACGATCCATTCTATCTCATTCGTACAATTAGAATATGGATCATACGAATGAATTAGAATAGATTGTGCGAATGAATTGGAATGGATCGTACGAATGAATTGGAATGGATACATTCGTGCGAATGAATTAGAATGGATCGTATGAATGAATTAGAGTGGATACATTCATACAAATGAATTAGAATGGATTGTATGAATGAATTAGAATGGATACATTCGTGCGAATGAATTAGAATGGATCATATGAATGAATTAGAATGGATCGTTTGAGTGAATTGGAATGGATCGTACGAATGAATTAGAATGGATCGTACGAAGGAATTAGAATGGATCGTACGAAGGAATTAGAATGGATAGTACGAGTGAATTAGAATGGATACCTTCGTGCAAATGAATTAGAATGGATCGTACGAATGAGTAAGAATGGATCGTACGAATAAAATAGAATGGATCGTATGAATGAATTAGAATGGATCGTGCGAATGAATTAGAATGGATCGTACGAATGAATTAAAATAGATTGTGCGATTGAATTAGAATGGATCGTACGAATGAATTAGAATGGATCGTACGAATGAATTAGAATGGATCGTATGAATGAATTAGAATGGATCGTGCGAATGAATTAGAATGGATCGTACGAATGAAATAGAATGGATTCGCATGAATGTATCCATTCTAATTCATTCGTACGATCCATTCTAATTCATTCGTACAATCCATTCTAATTCATTCGCACGATCCATTCGCATTCATTCGCACGATCCATTCTAATTCATTCATACGATCCATTCTATTTTATTCGTACGATCCATTCTAATTCATTCGTACAATCCATTCTAATTCATTCGCACGATCTATTCGAATTCATTCGCACGAATGTATCCACTCTAATTCATTCATACGATCCATTCTAATTCCTTCGTACGATCCATTCTATTTCATTCGTATGATCCATTCTATTTTATTCATATAATCCATTCTAATTCATTCACACGAATGTATCAACTCTAATTCATTCGTATGATCCATTCTAATTAATTCGCACGAATGTATCCATTCTAATTCATTCGTACGATCCATTCTAATTCATTCGTATGATCCATTCTAAATCATTTGTACGATCCATTCTAATTCCTTCGTATTATCCATTCTAATTCATTCGCACGAATGTATCCATTCTAATTCATTCGTACGATCCATTCTAATTCATTCGTATGATCCATTCTAATTCCTTCGTATGATCCATTCTAATTCATTCGCACGAATGTATCCATTCTAATTCATTCGTACGATCCATTCTAATTCATTCGTACGATCCATTCTAATTCATTCGCACAATCTATTCTAATTCATTCGTAAGATCCATTCTAATTCATTCGCACGATCCATTCTAATTCATTCATACGATCCATTCTATTTCATTCGTACGATCCATTCGTACTCATTCGTACGATCCATTCTAATTCATTTGCACGAAGGTATCCATTCTAATTCATTCATACTATCCATTCTAATTCCTTCGTACGATCCATTCTAATTCCTTCGTACGATCCATTCTAATTCATTCGTACGATTCATTCTAATTCAATCCATTCTAATTCATTCGTACGATCCATTCTTACTCATTCGTACGATCCATTCTAATTCATTCGCACGAATGAATCCATTCTAATTCATTCGTATGATCCATTCTAATTCATTAGCATGAATGTATCCATTCTAATTCATTCGTACGATCCATTCTTTCTCATTCGTACAATCCATTCTATTTCATTCCCACAATCTATTCTAATTTATTCATACTATCCATTCTAATTTATTCGCACGATCCATTCTAATTCATTCATACGATCCATTCTAATTCATTCATACGATCCATTCTAATTCATTCGTACGATCCATTCTTACTCATTCGTATGATCCATTCTAATTCATTTGCACGAAGGTATCCATTCTAATTCCTTCGTACGATCCAATCTAATTCATTCATACGATTCATTCTAATTCATTCGCACGAATGTATCCATTCTAATTCATTCGTACATGTATGAATAAATTAGAATGGATCGTACGAATGAATTAGAGTTGATACATTCGTGCGAATGAATTAGAATGGATCGTACGAATAAATTAGATTGGATCGTATGAATGAATTATAATGGATCATGCGAATGAATTAGAATAGATCATACGAATGAATTAGAATGGATCGTACGATTGAATTAGAATGGATACATTCGTGCAAAAGAATTAGAATGGGTTGTATGATTGAATTAGAATGGATCGTGCGAATGAATTAGAATGGATACATTCGTGCAAATAAATTAGAATGGATCGTATGAATAAATTAGATTGGATCGTATGAATGAATTAGAATGGATCGTGCGAATGAATTAGAATGGATCGTACGAATGAATTAGAATGGATCGTACGAATGAATTAGAATGGATCGTACGAAGGAATTAGAATTGATCGTACGAATGAATTAAAATAGATTGTGCGAATGAATTAGAATGGATCGTACGAATGAATTGGAATGGATATATTCGTGCGAATGAATTAGAATGGATCGTATGAATGAATTAGAGTGGATACATTCGTACAAATGAATTAGAATGGATCGTACGAATGAATTAGAATGGATACATTCGTGCGAATGAATTAGAATGGATCATACGAATGAATTAGAATGGATTCATTCGTGCGAATGAATTAGAATGGATTGAATTAGAATGGATCGTACGAATGAATTAGAATGGATCGTACGAATGAATTAGAATGGATTGAATTAGAATGGATCATACGAATGAATTAGAATAGATTGTACGAATGAATTAGAATGGATTGTACGAATGAATTAGAATGGATCGTACGAATGAATTAGAATGGATCGTACGAATGAATTAGAATGGATACATTCGTGCAAAAGAATTAGAATTGATCGTACGAATGAATTAGAATAGATTGTGCGAATGAATTAGAATGGATCGTACGAATGAATTGGAATGGATACATTCGTGCGAATGACTTAGAATGGATCGTATGAATGAATTAGAGTGGATACATTCGTACAAATGAATTAGAATGGATCGTACGAATGAATTAGAATGGATACATTCGTACGAATGAAATAGAATGGATCGTATGAATGAATTAGAATGGATCATGGGAATGAATTAGAATGGATCGTACGAATGAATTTGAATAGATTGTGCGAATGAATTAGAATGGATCATACGAATGAATTAGAATGGATCGTACGAATGAATTAGAATGGATCGTATGAATGAATTAGAATGGATCGTGCGAATGAATTAGAATGGATCGTACGAATGAAATAGAATGGATTCGCACGAATGTATCCATTCTAATTCATTCGTACGATCCATTCTAATTCATTCGTACAATCCATTCTAATTCATTCGCACGATCCATTCGCATTAACTCAAACGATCCATTCTAATTCATTCATATGATCCATTCTAATTCATTCGCATGAATGTATCCATTCTAATTCATTCGTACGATCCATTCTAATTCATTTGTACGAATGTATCCACTCTAATTCATTCATACGATCCATTGTAATTCATTCGCACGAATGTATCCATTCCAATTCATTCGTACGATCCATTCTAATTCATTAGAATGGATCGTACGAATGAGTAAGAATGGATCATACGAATAAATTAGAATGGATTGAATTTGAATGAATCGTACGAAGATATGGATACATTCGTGCGAATGAATTAGAATGGATCGTATGAATGAATTAGAGTGGATACATTCATACAAATGAATTAGAATGGATTGTATGAATGAATTAGAATGGATACATTCGTGCGAATGAATTAGAATGGATCATATGAATGAATTAGAATGGATCGTTTGAGTGAATTGGAATGGATCGTACGAATGAATTAGAATGGATCGTACGAAGGAATTAGAATGGATCGTACGAAGGAATTAGAATGGATAGTACGAGTGAATTAGAATGGATACTTTCGTGCAAATGAATTAGAATGGATCGTACGAATGAGTAAGAATGGATCGTACGAATAAAATAGAATGGATCGTATGAATGAATTAGAATGGATCGTGCGAATGAATTAGAATGGATCGTACGAATGAATTAAAATAGATTGTGCGATTGAATTAGAATGGATCGTACGAATGAATTAGAATGGATCGTACGAATGAATTAGAATGGATCGTATGAATGAATTAGAATGGATCGTGCGAATGAATTAGAATGGATCGTACGAATGAAATAGAATGGATTCGCATGAATGTATCCATTCTAATTCATTCGTACGATCCATTCTAATTCATTCGTACAATCCATTCTAATTCATTCGCACGATCCATTCGCATTCATTCGCACGATCCATTCTAATTCATTCATACGATCCATTCTATTTCATTCGTACGATCCATTCTAATTCATTCGTACAATCCATTCTAATTCATTCGCACGATCTATTCGAATTCATTCGCACGAATGTATCCACTCTAATTCATTCATACGATCCATTCTAATTCCTTCGTACGATCCATTCTATTTCATTCGTATGATCCATTCTATTTTATTCATATAATCCATTCTAATTCATTCACACGAATGTATCAACTCTAATTCATTCGTATGATCCATTCTAATTAATTCGCACGAATGTATCCATTCTAATTCATTCGTACGATCCATTCTAATTCATTCGTATGATCCATTCTAAATCATTTGTACGATCCATTCTAATTCCTTCGTATTATCCATTCTAATTCATTCGCACGAATGTATCCATTCTAATTCATTCGTACGATCCATTCTAATTCATTCGTATGATCCATTCTAATTCCTTCGTATGATCCATTCTAATTCATTCGCACGAATGTATCCATTCTAATTCATTCGTACGATCCATTCTAATTCATTCGTACGATCCATTCTAATTCATTCGCACAATCTATTCTAATTCATTCGTAAGATCCATTCTAATTCATTCGCACGATCCATTCTAATTCATTCATACAATCCATTCTATTTCATTCGTACGATCCATTCGTACTCATTCGTACGATCCATTCTAATTCATTTGCACGAAGGTATCCATTCTAATTCATTCATACTATCCATTCTAATTCCTTCGTACGATCCATTCTAATTCCTTCGTACGATCCATTCTAATTCATTCGTACGATTCATTCTAATTCAATCCATTCTAATTCATTCGTACGATCCATTCTTACTCATTCGTACGATCCATTCTAATTCATTCGCACGAATGAATCCATTCTAATTCATTCGTATGATCCATTCTAATTCATTAGCATGAATGTATCCATTCTAATTCATTCGTACGATCCATTCTATCTCATTCGTACAATCCATTCTATTTCATTCCCACAATCTATTCTAATTTATTCATACTATCCATTCTAATTTATTCGCACGATCCATTCTAATTCATTCATACGATCCATTCTAATTCATTCATACGATCCATTCTAATTCATTCGTACGATCCATTCTTACTCATTCGTATGATCCATTCTAATTCATTTGCACGAAGGTATCCATTCTAATTCATTCGTACTATCCATTCTAATTCCTTCGTACGATCCATTCTAATTCCTTCGTACGATCCATTCTAATTCATTCGTACGATCCATTCTAATTCATTCGCACGATCTATTCTAATTCATTCGCACGATCCATTCTAATTCATTAGCACGATCCATTCTAATTCATTCATACGATCCATTCTAATTCATTTATACGATCCAATTTAATTCATTCATACGATCCATTCTAATTCTTTCGCACGAATGTATCCATTCTAATTCATTCTAATTCATTCTAATTCAATCCATTCTAATTCATTCGTACGATCCATTCTAATTCATTCGTACAATCCATTCTAATTCATTAGCACGATCCATTCGCATTCACTCAAACGATCCATTCTAATTCATTCATATGATCCATTCTAATTCATTCGCACGAATGTATCCATTCTAATTCATTCGTACGATCCATTCTAATTCATTTGTACGAATGTATCCACTCTAATTCATTCATACGATCCATTCTAATTCATTCGCACGAATGTATCCATTCCAATTCATTCGTACGATCCATTCTAATTCATTGATACGATCCATTCTAATCCATTCGCACAATCTATTCTATTTCATTCTAATTTCAATTCTAATTCATTCGCACGATCCATTCGCATTCACTCAAACGACCCATTCTAATTCATAAGTACGATCCATTCTAATTCATTCAAAAGATCCATTCTAATTCATTCGTACGATCCATTCTAATTCATTCGCACGATTGTATCCATTCTAATTCATTCGTACGATCCATTCTAATTCTTTTGTACGAATGTATCCACTCTAATTCATTTATACGATCCATTCTAATTCATTCGTACGAATGTATCCATTCCAATTCATTCGTACGATCCATTCTAATTCATTCGCACAATCTATTCTAATTCATTCGTACGATCAATTCTAATTCATTAGCATGATCAATTCTAATTCATTCGTACGATCTATTCTATTTCATTCGTACGATCCATTCTTATCGCACGATCCATTCTAATTCATTCGCACGATCCATTCTCCATTCTAATTCCTTCGTACGATCCATTCTAATTCCTTCGTATCCATTCTAATTCACTCATACGATCCATTCTAATTCATTCATACGATCCATTTTAATTCATTCGCATGAATGTATCCATTCTAATTCATTCGTACGATCCATTCTAATTCATTCGCACAATCTATTCTAGTTCATTCATACGATCCATCCTAATTCATTCGCACGATCCATTCTAATTCATTCGCACAATCCATTCTATTTCTTTCGTACGATCCATTCTTACTCATTCGTACGATCCATTCGTATCCATTCTAATTCATTCGTACGATCTATTCTATTTCATTCGTACGATCCATTCTAATTCATACGATCCATTTTATTTCATTCATACGATCCATTTTAATTCATTCGCACGATCCATTCTAATTCATTCGTACGATCCATTCTAATTCATTCGCACGAATGTATCCATTCTAATTCATTCGTACGATCCATTCTAATTCATTTGTACCAATGTATCCACTCTAATTCATTCATACGATCCATTCTAATTCATTCGCACGAATGTATCCATTCCAATTCATTCGTACGATCCATTCTAATTCATTCGCACAATCTATTCGAATTCATTCGTACAATCAATTCTAATTCATTAGCATGATCCATTCTAATTCATTCGTACGATCTATTCTATTTCATTCGTACGATCCATTCTTATCGCACGATCCATTCTAATTCATTCGCACGATCCATTCTCCATTCTAATTCCTTCGTACGATCCAGTCTAATTCCTTCGTATCCATTCTAATTCACTCATACGATCCATTCTAATTCATTCATACGATCCATTCTAATTCATTCGCAGGAATGTATCCATTCTAATTCATTCGTACGATCCATTCTAATTCATTCGCACAATCTATTCTAATTCATTCATACGATCCATCCTAATTCATTCGCACGAATGTATCCATTCTAATTCATTCGTACGATCTATTCTAATTCATTCGTACGATCCATTCTAATTCATTAATACGATCCAATCTAATTCATTCATACGATCCATTCTAATTCATTCGTCGAATGAGTAAAAATGGATCGTGCGAATGAATTAGAATGGATCATATCAATGAATTAGAATGGATCGTATGAATGAATTAGAATGGATCGTGCGAATAAATTAGAATGGATCGTATGAATGAATTAGAATAGATTGTGCGAATGAATTAGAATGGATTGTACGAATGAATTAGAATGGATACATTCGTGCGAATGAATTAGAATGGATCGTATGAATGAATTAGAATCGATCGTACGAATGAATTAGAATGGATCATGCGAATGAATTAGAATGGATCGTGCGAATGAATTAGAATGGATCGTACGAATGAAATAGAATGGATTGTACGAATGAGATAGAATGGATCGTACGAATGAATTAGACTGGATCGTATTAATGAATTAGAATGGATCGTACGAAGAAATTAGAATAGATCATATGAATGAATTAGAATGGATCTTATGAATGAATTAGAATGGATCGTACGAATGAATTAGAATGGATCGTATAAATGAATTAGAATGGATCGTGCGAATGAATCAGAATGGATCGTGCGAATGAATTAGAATATGGATCGTACGAAGGAATTAGAATGGATCGTACGAATCAATTCGAATGTATCCTTTCTAATTCATTCGTACGATCCATTCTAATTCATTCGTACGATCCATTCTATCTCATTCGTACAATCCATTCTATTTCATTCGTATGATCCATTCTAATTCATTCGCACGATCCATTTTAATTCATTCGCATGATCCATTCTAATTCATTCATACGATCCATTCTAATTCATTCGTACGATCCATTCTAATTTCTTCGTATGATCTATTCTAATTCCTTCGTACGATCCATTCTAATTCATTCGTACGATCCATTCAAATTCATTCGCACGAATCTATCCATTCTAATTCATTCATATAATCGTACGAATGAATTAGAATGGATCGTATGAATGAATTAGAATGGATCGTGCGAATGAATTAAAATGGATCGTATGAATGAAATAGAATGGATCGTATGAATTAGAATGGATCGTACGAATGAAATAGAATGGATCGTACGAATGAATTAGAATAGATTGTGCGAATGGATTAGAATGGATCATACGATTGAGTAAGAATGGATTGTACGAATGAAATAGAATAGATCGTATGAATGAATTAGAATGGATCATGCTAATGAATTAGAATTGATCATACGAATGAATTAGAATAGATTGTGTGAATGAATTAGAATGGATCGTGCGAATGAATTAGAATGGATCGTATGAATGAATTAGAATGGATCGTACGAAGGAATTAGAATGGATCGTGCGAATGAATTAGAATGGATCGTACGAATGAAATAGAATGGATTGTACGAATGAGATAGAATAGATCGTACGAATGAATTAGAATGGATACATTCATGCGAATGAATTAGAATGGATCATACGAATGAATTAGAATGGATTCATTCGTGCGAATGAATTAGAATGGATCGTACGAATGAGTGAGAATGGATCGTACGAATGAATTAGAATGGATTGAATTAGAATGAATCGTACGAATGAATTAGAATGGATCGTACGAATGAATTAGAATGGATTGAATTAGAATGAATCGTACGAATGAATTAGAATGAATCATACCGTACGAATGAATTAGAATGGATCATACGAAGGAATTAGAATGGATCGTACGAATGAATTAGAATGGATCGTACGAAGGAATTAGAATGGATACATTCGTGTGAATGAATTAGAATGGATCGTATGAATGAATTAGAATCGATCGTACGAATGAATTAGAATGGAACATGCGAATGAATTAGAATGGATCATGCGAATGAATTAGAATGGATCGTACGAATGAAATAGAATGGATTGTACGAATGAGATAGAATGGATCGTACGAATGAATTAGAATGGATACATTCATGCGAATGAATTAGAATGGATCATGCGAATGAATTAGAATGGATTCATTCGTGCGAATGACTTAGAATGGATCGTACGAATGAGTAAGAATGGATCGTACGAATGAATTAGAATGGATCGAATTAGAATGAATCGTACGAATGAATTAGAATGGATCATACGAATGAATTAGAATGGATCGTGCGAATGAATTAGAATGGGTCGTACGAATGAATTAGAATGGATACACGATCCAGATCCATTCTAATTCATTCGCACAATCTATTCTAATTCATTCGTAGGATCCATTCTAATTCATTACTACGATCCATTCTAATTCATTCATACGATCCATTCTAATTCATTTGTACGATCCATTCTAATTCATTCGCACGATCCATTCTAATTCATTCATACGATCCATTCTAATTCATTTGTATGTATCCATTCTAATTCATTCACACGAATGTATCAACTCTAATTCATTCGTATGATCCATTCTAATTCATTCGCACGAATGTATCCATTCTAATTCATTCGTACGATCCATTCTTATTCATTCGTACGATCCATTCTAATTCATTCGTACAATCCATTCTAATTCATTCGTACGATCCATTCTAATTTATTCGTACAATCCATTCTAATTCATTCATACGATCCATTCTAATTCATTCGCACGAATGTATCCATTCCAATTCATTCGTATGATCCATTCTAATTCATTCGCACAATCTATTCTAATTCATTCGTACGATCAATTCTAATTCATTAGCATGATCCATTCTAATTCATTCGTACTATCCATTCTAATTCCTTCGTACGATCCATTCTAATTCATTCGTACGATCCATTCTAATTCATTCGTACGATCCATTCTAATTCCTTCGTATGATCCATTCTAATTCATTCGTACAGTATGATTCATTCTAATTCATTCGTACGATTTATTATAATTCAATCCATTCTAATTCATTCATACGATCCATTCTAATTCATTCGTACGATCCATTCTAATTCATTCGTACGATTCATTCTAATTCAATCCATTCTAATTCATTCGTACGATCCATTCTTACTCATTCGTACGATCCATTCTAATTCATTCGCACGAATGAATCCATTCTAATTCATTCGTATGATCCATTCTAATTCATTCGCATGAATGTATCCATTCTAATTCATTCGTACGATCCATTCTAATTCATACGATCCATTCTATTTCATTCATACGATCCATTTTAATTCATTCGCACGATCCATTCTAATTCATTCATACGATCCATTCTAATTCATTCGTACGATCCATTCTAATTTCTTCGTATGATCTATTCTAATTCCTTCGTACGATCCATTCTAATTCCTTCGTACAATCCATTCAAATTCATTCGCACGAATCTATCCATTCTAATTCATTCGTACGATCCATTCTAATTCATTCGCACGATCCATTCTAATTCATCAATACGATCCAATCTAATTCATTCATACGATCTATTCTAATTCATTCGCATGAATATATCCTTTCTAATTCATTCGTACGATCCATTCTAATTCATTCATATGATCCATTCTAATTCATTCGCACGAATGTATCCATTCTAATTCATTCGTACGATCCATTCTAATTCATTCATACGATTCATTTTAATTCATTCGCACGATCCATTCTAATTCATTCATACGATCCATTCTAATTCATTCGTACGATCCATTCTAATTTCTTCGTATGATCTATTCTAATTCCTTCGTACGATCCATTCTAATTCCTTCGTGCGATCCATTCTAATCCATTCTAATTCATTCGCACGATCCATTCTAATTCATTCATACGATCCATTCTAATTAGAATGGTTACATTCGTGCAAAAGAAATAGAATGGATTGTATGAATGAGTAAGAATGGATCGTACGAATGAAATAGAATGGATCGTACGAATGAATTAGAATGGATACATTCGTACGAATGAATTAGAATGGATCATATGAATGAATTAGGATGGATCGTTTGAGTGAATGCGAATGGATCGTGTGAATGAATTAGAATGGATTGTACGAATGAATTAGAATGGATCGTACGAATGAATTAGAATGGATACATTCGTGCGAATCCATTCTATTTCATTCGTACGATCCATTCTAATTCATTCACACGATCCATTCTAGTTCATTCATACGATCCATTCTAATTCATTCGTACGATCCATTCTAATTCATTCGTACGATCCATTCTAATTCCTTCGCACAATCTATTCTAATTCATTCGTACGATCCATTCTAATTCATTCGCACGATCTATTCTAATTCATTCATACGATCCATTCTATTTCATTCGTACGATCCATTCTTACTCATTCATACAATCCATTCTATTTCTTTTGCACGAATGTATCCATTCTAATTAGAATGGATCGTATGAATGAATTAGAATGGATCGTGCGAATGAATTAGAATGGATTAGAATGGATCGTACGAAGGAATTAGAATGGATCGTACGAAGGAATTAGAATAGATCATACGAAGAAATTAGAATGGATCGTACGAATGAATTAGAATGGATCGTATGAATGAATTAGAATGGATCGTGCGAATGAATTAAAATGGATCGTATGAATGAATTAGAATGGATCATGCTAATGAATTAGAATGGATCATGTTATTGAATTAGAATGGATCGTACGAATGAATTAGATTGGATTGTACGAATGAATTAGAATGGATCGTGCGAATGAATTAGAATGGATCGTACAAATGAATTAGAATGGATCGAAAGAAGGAATTAGAATGGATCGTACGAATGAATTAGAAAGGATACATTCGAATTCATTCGTACGATCCATTCTAATTCCTTCGTACGATCCATGTTCTAATTCATTCGAACGATCCATTCTAATTCATTCATATGATCCATTCTAATTTATTCGCACGATCCTTTCTAATTCATTCGTACGATCCATTCTAATTCATTCATACGATCCATTCTAATTTCTTCGTATGATCTATTCTAATTCCTTCGTACGATCCATTCTAATTCCTTCGTACGATCCATTCAAATTCATTCGCACGAATCTATCCATTCTAATTCATTCGTACGATCCATTCTAATTCATTCGAACGATCCATTCTAAGTCATTCGTACGATCCATTAGAATAGATCATACGAAGAAATTAGAATGGATCGTACGAATGAATTAGAATGGATCGTATGAATGAATTGGAATGGATCGTGCGAATGAATTAAAATGGATCGTATGAATGAAATAGAATGGATCGTATGAATTAGAATGGATCGTACGAATGAAATAGAATGGATCGTACGAATGAATTAGAATAGATTGTGCGAATGGATTAGAATGGATCATACGATTGAGTAAGAATGGATTGTACGAATGAAATAGAATAGATCGTACGAATGAATTAGAATGGATCTTGCTAATGAATTAGAATTGATCGTACGAATGAATTAGAATAGATTGTGCGAATGAATTAGAATGGATCGTACGAATGAATTGGAATGGATACATTCTTGCGAATGTATTAGAATGGATCGTATGAATGAATTAGAGTGGATACATTCGTACAAATGAATTAGAATGGATCGTACGAATGAATTAGAATAGATACATTCGTGCGAATGAATTAGAATGGATCATATGAATGAATTAGAATGGATCGTTTAAGTGAATGCGAATGGATCGTGCGAATGAATTAGAATGGATTGTACGAATGAGTTAGAATGGATCGTACGAATGAATTAGAATGGATACATTCGTGCGAATCCATTCTATTTCATTCGTACGATCCATTCTAATTCATTCGCACGATCCATTCTAATTCATTCATACGAACCATTCTAATTCATTCGTACGATCCAGTCTATTTCATTCGTACGATCCATTCTAATTCATTCGCACAATCTATTCTAATTCATTCGTACGATCCATTCTAATTCATTCGCACGATCCATTCTAATTCATTCATACGATCCATTCTATTTTATTCGTACGATCCATTCTTACTCATTCGTACGATCCATTCGAATTAGAATGGGTCATACGAATGAATTAGAATGGATCGTACGAATGAATTAGAATGGATCGTACGAAGGAATTAGAATGGATCGTACGAAGGAATTAGAATGGATATTACGAATGAATTAGAATGGATACCTTCGTGCAAATGAATTAGAATGGATCGTACGAATGAGTAAGAATGAATCGTACGAATGAAATAGAATGGATCGTATGAATGAATTAGAATAGATCGTGCGAATGAATTAGAATGGATCGTACGAATGAATTAGAATAGATTGTGCGAATGAATTAGAATGGATCGTACGAATGAATTAGAATGGATCGTACGAATGAATTAGAATGGATCGTATGAATGAATTAGAATGGATCGTGCGAATGAATTAGAATGGATCGTATGAATGAAATAGAATGGATTCGCACGAATGAATTAGAGTGGATCGTATGAATTAGAATCGATCCATTCTAATTCATTCGTACGATCCATTCTAATTCATTCATACGATCCATTTTAATTCATTCGCACGAATGTATCCATTCTAATTCATTCGTACGATCCATTCTAATTCATTCGTACGATCCATTCTAATTCATTCGCACAATCAATTCAAATTCGTTCGTACGATCCATTCTAATTCATTCGCACGATCCATTCTATTTCATTCGTACGATCCATTCTAATTCATTCGCACGATCCATTCTAATTCATTCATACGATCCAATCTAATTCATTCATACGATCCATTCTAATTCATTCGCACGAATGTATCCATTCTAATTCATTCGCATGATCCATTCTAATTCATTCATACAATCCATTCTAATTCCTTTGCACGAATGTATCCATTCTAATTCATTCATACGATCCATTCTAATTCATTCGTATGATCTATTCTAATTCATTCGCATGATCCATTATAATTCATTCATACGATCCAATCTAATTCATTCGTGCGAATCCATTATATTTCATTCGTACGATCCATTCTAATTCATTCGCACGATCCATTCTAATTCATTCGTACGATCCATTCTAATTTATTCGTACGATCCATTCTAATTCATTCGTACGATCCATTCTAATTCATTCGCACAATCTATTCTAATTCATTCGTACAATCCATTCTAATTCATTCGCACGATCCATTCTAATTCATTCATACGATCTATTCTATTTCATTCGTACGATCCATTCTTACTCATTCGTACGATCCATTCTAATTCATTTGCACGAAGGTATCCATTCTAATTCATTCGTACTATCCATTCTAATTCCTTCGTACGATCCATTCTAATTCCTTCGTATGATCCATTCTAATTCATTCGTACGATCCATTCTAATTCATTCGCACAATCTATTTTAATTCATTCGTAGGATCCATTCTAATTCATTACTACGATCCATTCTAATTCATTCATACGATCCATTCTAATTCATTCGTACGATCCATTCTAATTCATTAGCACGATCCATTCTAATTCATTCGTATGATCCATTCTAATTCATTTATACGATCCAATCTAATTCATTCATACGATCCATTCTAATTCAATCGCACGAATGTATCCATTCTAATTCATTCGTACGATCCAATCTAATTCATTCATACAATCTACTCTAATTCATTCATACGATCCATTCTAATTCATTCGCACGAATGTATCCATTCCAATTCATTCGTACGATCCATTCTAATTCATTCGCACAATCTATTCTAATTCATTCGTACGATCGTAGTAATGAATTAGAATGGATCCTACGAATGAATTAGAATACATTGTGCGAATGAATTAGAATGGATCTGGATCGTGTATCCATTCTAATTCATTCGTACGACCCATTCTAATTCATTCGCACGATCCATTCTAATTCATTCGTACGATCTAATCTATTTCATTCGTACAATCAATTCTAATTCATTCATACGATCCAATCTAATTCATTCATACGATCCATTCTAATTCATTCGTACGATCTATTCTATTTCATTCATATGATCCATTCTAATTCGTTTGTACGATCCTTTCTAATTCCTTCGTACGATCCATTCTATTTCATTCATATGACCCATTCTAATTCATAAGTACGATCCATTCTAATTCATTCAAACAATCCATTCTAATTCATTCGTACGATCCATTCTAATTCATTCGCACGATCCATTCTAATTCATTCATACGATCCAATCTAATTCATTCATACGATCCATTCTAATTCATTCGTACAATCCATTCTAATTCATTCGCACGATCCATTCGCATTCACTTAAACGACCCATTCTAATTCATAAGTATGATCCATTCTAATTCATTCAAACGATCCATTCTAATTCATTCGTACGATCCATTCTAATTCATTCGCACGATCCATTCTAATTCATTCGTACGATCCATTCTAATTCCTTCGTATGATCCATTCTAATTCATTCGTACGGTATGATTCATTCTAATTCATTCGTACGATTCATTCTAATTCAATCCATTATAATTCATTCGTACGTTCCAATCTAATTCATTCGTACGATCCATTCTTACTCATTCGTACGATCCATTCTATTTCATTCGTACAAATGAATTAGAATGGATTGTACGAATGAATTAGAATTAGAATGGATCGTACAAATGAATTAGATTGGATCGTACGAATGAATTAGAATGGATTGAATTAGAATGAATCGTACGAATGAATTAGAATGAATCATACCGTACGAATGAATTAGAATGGATCATACGAAAGAATTAGAATGGATCGTACGAATGAATTAGAATGGATCGTACGAATGAATTAGAATGGATCGTGCGAATAAATTAGAATGGATCGTACGAATGAATTAGAATGGATCGTTTGAATGAATTAGAATGGATCGTACTTATGAATTAGAATGGGTCGTTTGAGTGAATGCGAATGGATCGTGCGAATGAATTAGAATGGATTGTACGAATGAATTAGAATGGATCGTATGAATGAATTAGATTGGATCGTATGAATGAATTAGAATGGATCGTGCGAATGAATTAGAATGGATCGTACGAATGAATTAGAATGGATCGTTTGAATGAATTAGAATGGATCATACTTATGAATTAGAATGGGTCATACGAATGACATAGAATGGATCGTACGAAGGAATTAGAAAGGATTGTACAAACGAATTAAAATGGATCGTATGAATGAAATAGAATAGATCGTACGAATGAATTAGAATGGATTGTATTAATGAATTAGATTGGATCGTATGAATGAATTAGAATGGATTGTACGAATGAAATAGATTAGATCGTACGAATGAATTAGAATGGATCGTGCGAATGAATTAGAAAGGGTCGTACGAATGAATTAGAATGGATACACGATCCAAATCCATTCTAATTCATTCGCACAATCTATTCTAATTCATTCGTAGGATCCATTCTAATTCATTACTACGATCCATTCTAATTCATTCATACGATCCATTCTAATTCATTCGTACGATCCATTCTAATTCATTCGCACGATCCATTCTAATTCATTCGCACGAATGTATCCATTCTAATTCATTCGTACGATCCATTTTAATTCATTTGTACGATTGTATCCACTCTAATTCATTCATACGATCCATTCTAATTCATTCGCACGAATGTATCCATTCCAATTCATTCGTACGATCCATTCTAATTCATTCGCACAATCTATTCTAATTCATTCGTATGATCAATTCTAATTCATTAGCATGATCCATTCTAATTGTACGATTGAATTAGAATGGATTGTACGAATGAGATAGAATAGATCGTACGAATGAATTAGAATGAATACATTCATGCGAATGAATTAGAATGGATCATACGAATGAATTAGAATGGATTCATTCGTGTGAATGAATTAGAATGGATCATACGAATGAGTAAGAATGGATCGTACGAATGAATTAGAATGGATCGTACGAATGAATTAGAATGGATCGTACGAATGAATTAAAATGGATTGAATTAGAATGCATCGTACGAATGAATTAGAATGAATCATACCTTACGAATGAATTAGAATGGATCATACGAAGGAATTAGGATGGATCGTACGAATGAATTAGAATGGGTCGTACCGTACGAATGAATTAGAATGGCTCATACAAAGGAATTAGAATGGATCGTACGAATGAATTAGAATGGATCGTATGAATGAATTAGAATGGATCGTACGAATGAATTAGAATGGATACATTCGTGCGAATGAATTAGAATGGATCATATGAATGAATTAGAATGGATCGTTTGAGTGAATGCGAATGGATCGTGCGAATGAATTAGAATGGATTGTACGAATGAATTAGAATGGATCGAACGAATGAATTAGAATGGATACATTCATGCAAAAGAATTAGAATGGATTGTATGAATGAATTAGAATGGATTACACAAATGAATTAGAATCGATACCGTACGAATGAATTAGAATGGATCGAACGAATGAATTAGAATGGATACATTCGTGCAAAAGAATTAGAATGGATTGTATGAATGAATTAGAATGGATCGTGCGAATGAATTAGAATGGATCGTACGAATGAATTAGAATGGATACATTCGTGCGAAAGAATTAGAATAGATCGTATGAATGAATTAGAATGGATCATATGAATGAAATAGAATGGATCGTACGAATGAATTAGAATGGATCGTGCGAATGAATTAGAATGGATCGTACGAATGAATTAGAATGGATCGCAGTAATGAATTAGAATGGATCGTGCGAATGAATTAGAATATGGATCGTACGAAGGAATTAGAATAGATCGTACGAATGAATTCGAATGTATCCTTTCTAATTCCTTCGTCCGATCCATTCTAATTCCTTCGTACGATCCATTCTAATTCATTCGTGCGATCCATTCTAATTCATTCGCACGATCCATTCTAATTCATTCGTACGATCCATTCTATTTCATTCATACGATCCATTCTAATTCATTCATACGATCTATTCTAATTCTTTCGCACGAATGTATCCATTCTAATTCATTCGTACGATCCATTCTAATTCATTCGCACGATCCATTCTAATTCATTCATACAATCCATTCTAATTCTTTTGCACGAATGTATCCATTCTAATTCATTCGTTCGATCCATTCTAATTCATTCGTACGATCCATTGTAATTCATTCGCACGATCCATTCTAATTCATGCATACGATCCAATCTAATTCATTCATACGATTCATTCTAATTCATTCGCACGAATGTATCCATTCTAATTCATTCGTACATGTATGAATAAATTAGAATGGATCGTACGAATGAATTAGAGTTGATACATTCGTGCGAATGAATTAGAATGGATCGTACGAATGAATTAGATTGGATCGTATGAATGAATTATAATGGATCATGCGAATGAATTAGAATAGATCATACGAATGAATTAGAATGGATCGTACGATTGAATTAGAATGGATACATTCGTGCAAAAGAATTAGAATGGATTGTATGATTGAATTATAATGGATCGTGCGAATGAATTAGAATGGATACATTCGTGCAAATAAATTAGAATGGATCGTATGAATAAATTAGATTGGATCGTATGAATGAATTAGAATGGATCGTGCGAATGAATTAGAATGGATCGTACGAATGAATTAGAATGGATCGTACGAATGAATTAGAATGGATCGTACGAAGGAATTAGAATTGATCGTACGAATGAATTAGAATAGATTGTGCGAATGAATTAGAATGGATCGTACGAATGAATTGGAATGGATATATTCGTGTGAATGAATTAGAATGGATCGTATGAATGAATTAGAGTGGATACATTCGTACAAATGAATTAGAATGGATCGTACGAATGAATTAGAATGGATACATTCGTGCGAATGAATTAGAATGGATCATACGAATGAATTAGAATGGATTCATTCGTGCGAATGAATTAGAATGGATTGAATTAGAATGGATCGTACGAATGAATTAGAATGGATCGTACGAATGAATTAGAATGGATTGAATTAGAATGGATCATACGAATGAATTAGAATAGATTGTACGAATGAATTAGAATGGATTGTACGAATGAATTAGAATGGATCGTACGAATGAATTAGAATGGATCGTACGAATGAATTAGAATGGATACATTCGTGCAAAAGAATTAGAATTGATCGTACGAATGAATTAGAATAGATTGTGCGAATGAATTAGAATGGATCGTACGAATGAATTGGAATGGATACATTCGTGCGAATGACTTAGAATGGATCGTATGAATGAATTAGAGTGGATACATTCGTACAAATGAATTAGAATGGATCGTACGAATGAATTAGAATGGATACATTCGTACGAATGAAATAGAATGGATCGTATGAATGAATTAGAATGGATCATGGGAATGAATTAGAATGGATCGTACGAATGAATTTGAATAGATTGTGCGAATGAATTAGAATGGATCATACGAATGAATTAGAATGGATCGTACGAATGAATTAGAATGGATCGTATGAATGAATTAGAATGGATCGTGCGAATGAATTAGAATGGATCGTACGAATGAAATAGAATGGATTCGCACGAATGTATCCATTCTAATTCATTCGTACGATCCATTCTAATTCATTCGTACAATCCATTCTAATTCATTCGCACGATCCATTCGCATTCACTCAAACGATCCATTCTAATTCATTCATATGATCCATTCTAATTCATTCGCATGAATGTATCCATTCTAATTCATTCGTACGATCCATTCTAATTCATTTGTACGAATGTATCCACTCTAATTCATTCATACGATCCATTGTAATTCATTCGCACGAATGTATCCATTCCAATTCATTCGTACGATCCATTCTAATTCATTAGAATGGATCGTACGAATGAGTAAGAATGGATCATACGAATAAATTAGAATGGATTGAATTTGAATGAATCGTACGAATGAATTAGAATGGATCGTACGAATGAATTAGAATGGATCGTACGAATGAATTAGAATGGATTAAATTAGAATGAATCGTACGAATGAATTAGAATGAATCATACCGTACGAATGAATTAGAATGGATCATACGAAGGAATTAGAATGGATCGTACGAATGAATTAGAATGGATCGTACGAATGAATTAGAATGGATCGTACGAAGGAATTAGAATGGATCGAACGAAGGAATTAGAATGGATAGTACGAATGAATTAGAATGGATACCTTCGTGCAAATGATTTAGAATGGATCGTATGAATGAGTAAGAATGGATCGTACGAATGAAATAGAATGGATCGTATGAATGAATTAGAATGGATCATGCGAATGAATTAGAATGGATCGTACGAATGAATTAGAATAGATTGTGCGAATGAATTAGAATGGATCGTACGAATGAATTAGAATGGATCGTACGATTGAATTAGAATGGATCGTATGAATGAATTAGAATGGATCGTGCGAATGAATTAGAATGAATCGTACGAATGAAATAGAATGGATTCGCACGAATGTATCCATTCTAATTCATTCGTACGATCCATTCTAATTCATTCGTACAATCGATTCTAATTTATTCGCACGATCCATTCGCATTCACTCAAACGATCAATTCTAATTCATTCATATGATCCATTCTAATTCATTTGCACGAATGTATCCATTCTAGTTCATTCGTACGATCCATTCTAATTCATTTGTACGAATGTATCCACTCTAATTCATTCGTACGATCCATTCTAATTCATTCGTACGACCCATTCTAATTCATTCGCACGATCCATTCTAATTCATTCGTACGATCTAATCTATTTCATTCGTACAATCCATTCTAATTCATTCATACGATCCATTCTTATTCCTTCGTACGATCCATTCTAATTCATTCGTACGATTCATTCTAATTCAATCCATTCTAATTCATTCGTACGATCCATTCTTACTCATTCGTACGATCCATTCTAATTCATTCGGACGAATGAATCCATTCTAATTCATTCGTATGATCCATTCTAATTCATTAGCATGAATGTATCCATTCTAATAAATTCGTACAATCCATTCTAATTCATTCATACGATCCATTCTAATTCATTCGCACGAATGTATCCATTCAAATTCATTCGTACGATCCATTCTAATTCATTCGCACGATCCATTCTAATTCATTCGTACGATCCATTCTAATTCATTTATACGATCCAATCTAATTCATTCATACAATCCATTCTAATTCATTTGCACAAATTTATCCATTCTAATTCAATCGTACGATCCATTCTAATTCATTCGCACAATCTATTCTAATTCATTCGCACGATCTATTCTAATTCATTCGTACGATCCATTCGAATTCATTCGTACGATCCATTCTAATTCATTCGTACGATTCATTCTAATTCAATCCATTCTAATTCATTCGTACGATCCATTCTTACTCATTCGTACGATCCATTCTAATTCATTCGCACAATCCATTCTAATTCATTCGCACGATCCATTCTAATTCATTCGCATGATCCATTCTAATTCATTTGTACGATCGATTCTAATTCATTCATACGATCTATTCTAATTCATTCGCACGAATGTATCCATTCTAATTCATTTGTACGATCCATTCTAATTCATTCGCACAATCTATTCTAATTCATCCATACGATCCATTCTAATGGATCGTACGTAAGAATTAGAATGGATTGTATGAATGAATTAGAATGGATCGTGCGAATGAATTAGAATGGATCGTACGAATGAATTAGAATGGATACATTCGTGCGAAAGAATTAGAATAGATCGTGCGAATGAATTAGAATGGATCGTATGAATGAATTAGAATGGATCGTATAAATGAAATAGAATGGATCGTACGAATGAATTAGAATGGATCGTGCGAATTAATTAGAATGGATCGTACGAATGAATTAGAATGGATCGTACGAATGAATTAGAATGGATACATTCGTGCAAATGAATTAGAATGGATCGTATGAATGAATTAGATTGGATCGTATAAATGAATTAGAATGGATCGTACGAATGAATTAGAATGGATCGTGCTAATGAATTAGAATGGATCGTACGAATGAATTAGAATGGATAAATTCGTGCAAATGAATTATAATGGACTGTATGAATGAATTAGATTGGATCGTATAAATGAATTAGAATGGCTCGTACGAATGAATTAGAATGGATCGTGCGAATGAATTAGAATGGATCGTACGAATGAGTTTGAATGGATACACTCGTGCGAATGAATTAGAATGGATCGTATGAACGAATTAGATTGTACGAAGGAATTAGAATGGATCATACGAATGAAATAAAATGGATCATAATCTAATTCATTCATACGATCCATTCTAATTCATTCGCACAATCTATTCTAATTCATTCGTACGATCCATTCTAATTCATTCACACGATCTATTCTAATTCATTCGTACGATCCATTCTAATTCATTCGCACGAATGTATCCATTCTAATTCATTCATACAATCTATTCTAATTCATTCGTATGATCCATTCTAATTCATTCGTACAATCTTTTCTAATTCATTCGCACGATCCATTCTAATTCAAACCACTCTAATTCAATCGTATGATCCATTCTAATTCATTCGCACGAATGTATCCATTCTAATTCATTAGAATGGATCATACGAATGAGTAAGAATGGATCGTACGAATGAAATAGAATGGATTGTACGAATGAATTAGAATGGATCGTACGAATGAATTAGAATAGATTGTATGAATGAATTAGAATGGATACATTCGTGCGAATGAATTAGAATGGATCGTACGAATGAATTAGAATAGATCGTGCGAATGAATTAGAATGGATCGTACGAATGAATTAGAATAGATTGTGCGAATGAATTAGAATGGATCGTATGAATGAATTAGAATGGATTGTACGAATGAAATAGATTAGATCCTACGAATGAATTAGAATGGATCGTGCGAATGAATTAGACTGGATCGTACGAATGAGTAAGAATGGATCATACGAATGAATTAGAATGGATTGAATTAGAATGGATCGTACGAATGAATTAGAATGGATCGTACGAATGAATTAGAATGGATCGTACGAATGAATTAGAATGGATCGTACGAATGAATTAGAATGGATCGTACGAATAAATTAGAATGGATCGTACGAATGAATTAGAATGGATTGAATTAGAATGAATCGTACGAATGAATTAGAATGAATCATACCGTACGAATGAATTAGAATGGATCATACGAAGGAATTAGAATGGATCGTACGAATGAATTAGAATGGATCGTACGAAGAAATTAGAATGGATCGTACGAAGGAATTAGAATGGATAGTATGAATGAATTAGAATGGATCGTACGAATGAAATAGAATGGATTCGCACGAATGTATCCATTCTAATTCATTCGTACGATCCATTCTAATTCATTCGTACAATCCATTCTAATTCATTCGTACGATCCATTCTTACTCATTCGTATGATCCATTCTAATTCATTCGCACGATCCATTCTAATTCATCCGTACGATCCATTCTATTTCATTCGTACGATCCATTCTAAATCATTCACACAATCTATTCTAATTCATTCGTACGATCCATTCTAATTCCTTCGTATGATCCATTCTAATTCATTCGTACGGTATGATTCATTCTAATTCATTCGTACGATTCATTCTAATTCAATCCATTCTAATTCATTCGCACAATCTATTCTAATTCATTCGTACGATCCATTCTAATTCATTCGCACGATCCATTCTAATTCATTCATACGATCCATTCTATTTCATTCATACGATCCATTCTTACTCATTCGTATGATCCATTCTAATTCATTTGCATGAAGGTATCCATTCTAATTCATTCGTACTATCCATTCTAATTCATTCACACGATCCATTCTAATTCATTCATACGATCCATTCTATTTCATTCGTACGATCCATTCTTACTCATTCGTACGATCCACTCTAATTCATTTGCACGAAGGTATCCATTCTAATTCATTCGTACTATCCATTCTAATTCCTTCGTACGATCCATTCTAATTCCTTCATACGAATGAGTAAGAATGGATAGTACGAATGAATTAGAATGGATCGTACGAATGAATTAGCATTGATCGTACTAATGAATTAGAATGGAACGTACGAATGAATTAGAATGGATCGTATGAATGAATTAGATTGGAATGAATTAGAATGGATCGTGCGAATGAATTAGAATGGATCGTATGAATGAATTAGAATGGATCGTACGAATGAATTAGAATAGATTGTGCGAATGAATTAGAATGGATCGTACGAATGAATTAGAATGGATCGTGCTAATGAATTAGAATGGATCGTACGAATGAATTAGAATGGATAAATTCGTGCAAATGAATTAGAATGGATCGTACGAATGAATTATAATGGATCGTACGAATGAATTAGAATGGATACATTCGTGCGAATGAATTAGAATGGATCGTATGAATGAATTAGAATCGATCGTACGAATGAATTAGAATGGATCATGCGAATGAATTAGAATGGATCGTGCGAATGAATTAGAATGGATCGTACGACTGAATTAGAATGGATCGTACGAAGGAATTAGAATGGATAGTACGAATGAATTAGAATGGATACCTTCGTGCAAATGAAATAGAATGGATCGTACGAATGAATTAGAATAGATTGTGCGAATGGATTAGAATGGATCGTACGATTGAGTAAGAATGGATTGTACGAATGAAATAGAATAGATCGTACGAATGAATTAGAATGGATCATGCTAATGAATTAGAATTGATCGTACGAATGAATTAGAATAGATTGTGCGAATGAATTAGAATGGATCGTACGAATGAATTGGAATGGATACATTCGTGCGAATGAATTAGAATGGATCGTATGAATGAATTAGAGTGGATACATTCGTACAAATGAATTAGAATGGATTATACGAATGAATTAGAATGGATACATTCGTGCGAATGAATTAGAATGGATCATATGAATCAATTAGAATGGATCGTTTGAGTGAATGCGAATGGATCGTGCGAATGAATTAGAATGGATTGTACGAATGAATTAGAATGGATCGTACGAATGAATTAGAATGGATACATTCGTGCGACTCCATTCTATTTCATTCGTACGATCCATTCTAATTCATTCGCACGATCCATTCTAATTCATTCATACGATCCATTCTAATTCATTCGTACGATCCATTCTAATTCATTCGTACGATCCATTCTAATTCATTCGCACAATCTATTCTAATTCATTCATACGATCCATTCTAATTCATTCGCATGATCCATTCTAATTCATTCATACGATCCATTCTATTTCATTCGTACGATCCATTCTTACTCATTCGTACGATCCATTCTAATTCATTTGCACGAAGGTATCCATTCTAATTCATTCGTACTATCCATTCTAATTCCTTCGTACGATCCATTCTAATTTCTTCGTACGATCCATTCTAATTTATTCATACGATCCATTCTAATTCATTCGTACGATCCATTCTAATTCCTTCGTATGATCCATTCTAATTCATTCGTACGATATGATTCATTCTAATTCATTCGTACGATTCATTCTAATTCAATCCATTCTAATTCATTCGTACGATCCATTCTAATTCATTTGTACGATCCATTCTAATTCATTCGTACGATTCATTCTAATTCAATCCATTCTAATTCATTCGTACGATCCATTCTTACTCATTCGTACGATCCATTCTAATTCATTCGCACGAATGAATCCATTCTAATTCATTCGTATGATTCATTCTAATTCATTCGCATGAATGTATCCATTCTAATTCATTCGTACGATCCATTCTATCTCATTCGTACAATCCATTCTATTTCATTCGTACGATCCATTCTAATTCATTCGCACGATCCATTCTAATTCATTCGCATGATCCATTCTAATTCATTCGTACGATCGATTCTAATTCATTCATACGATCCATTCTAATTCATTTGCACGAATGTATCCATTCTAATTCATTCATACGATCCATTCTAATTCATTCGCACAATCTATTCTAATTCATTCATACGATCCATTCTAATTTATTCGCACGATCCATTCTAATTCATTCATACGATCCATTCTAATTCATTCATATGATCCATTCGTGCGAATGAATTAGAATGGATCATACGAATGAATTAGAATGGATCGTACGAACGAATTAGAATGGATCGTATGAATGAATTAGAATGGATCGTACGAATGAATTAGAATGGATCGTACGAAGGAATTAGAATGGATCGTACGAAGGAATTAGAATGGATTGTACGAATGAATTAGAATGGATACCTTCGTGCAAATGAATTAGAATGGATCGTACGAATGAGTAAGAATGGATCGTACGAATGAAATAGAATGGATCGTATGAATGAATTAGAATGGATCGTGCGAATGAATTAGAATGGATCGTACGAATGAATTAGAATAGATTGTGCGAATGAATTAGAATGGATCGTACGAATGAATTAGAATGGATCATACGAATGAATTAGAATGGATCGTATAAATGTATTAGAATGGATCGTGCGAATGAATTAGAATGGATCGTACGAATGAAATAGAATGGATTCGCACGAATCTATCCATTCTAATTCATTCGTACGATCCATTCTAATTCATTCGTACAATCCATTCTAATTCATTCGCACGATCCATTCGCATTCACTCAAACGATCCATTCTAATTCATTCATATGATCCATTCTAATTTATTCGCACGAATGTATCCATTCTAATTCATTCGTACGATCCATTCTAATTCATTTGTACGAATGTATCCACTCTAATTCATTCATACAATCCATTCTAATTCATTCGCACGAATGTATCCATTTCAATTCATTCGTACGATCCATTCTAATTCATTCGCACAATCTATTCTAATTCATTCGTACGATCAATTCTAATCCATTCTTACTCAATCGTATGATCGTACGAATGAATTAGAATGGATACATTCGTGCGAATGAATTCGAATGGATCGTACGAACGAGTTAGAATGGATAAATTCGTGTGAATGAATTAGAATGGATTGTATGAAAGAATTAGACTGGATCGTATAAATGAAGTAGAATGGATCTTACGTATGAATTAGAATGGATCGTATGAATGAATTAGAATAGATTGTGCGAATGAATTAGAATGGATCGTACGAATGAATTAGAATGGATACATTCGTGCGAATGAACTAGAATGGATCGTATGAATGAATTAAAATCGATCGTACGAATGAATTAGAATGGATCATGCGAATGAATTAGAAAAGATCGTGCGAATGAATTAGAATGGATCATATGAATGAAATAGAATGGATTGTACGAATGAGATAGAATGGATCGTACGAATGAATTAGAACGGATACATTCATGCGAATGAATTAGAATGGATCATACGAATGAATTAGAATGGATTCATTCGTGCTAATGAATTAGAATGGATCGTACGAATGAGTAAGAATGGATCGTACGAATGAATTAGAATGGATTGAATTAGAATGAATCGTACGAATGAATTAGAATGGATCGTACGAATGAATTAGAATGGATCGTATTAATGAATTAGAATGGATCGTGCGAATGAATTAGAATGGATCGTACGAATGAGTAAGAATGGATCGTGCGAATGAATTAGAATGGATCATATGAATGAATTAGAATGGATCGTATGAATGAATTAGAATTGATCGTGCGAATGAATTAGAATGGATACATTCGTGCGAATGAATTAGAATGGATCGTATGAATGAATTAGATTGGATCGTATGAATGAATTAGAATGGATCGTGCGAATGAATTAGAATGGATCGTACGAATGAATTAGAATGGATCGTACGAATGAATTAGAATGGATCGTATGAATTAGAATGGATCGTACGAAGGAATTAGAATGGATCGTATGAATGAATTAGATTGGATCGTATTAATGAATTTGAATGGATCGTATGAATGAATTAGATTGGATCGTATGAATGACTTAGAATGGATCTTGCGAATGAATTAGAATGGATCGTACGAATGAAATAGAATGGATTGTATGAATGAATTAGAATAGATCGTGCGAATGAATTAGAATGGATCGTACGAATGAATTAGAATGGATCATATGAATGAATTAGAATGGATCATACGTATGAATTAGAATGGATCGTGCGAATGAATTAGAATGGATCGTATGAATGAATTAGAGTAGATACATTCGTACGAAGGAATTAGAATGGATCGTACGAATGAATTAGAATGGATTATATGAATGAATTAGAATGGATCATACGAATGAATTAGAATGGATACATTCGTGCGAATGAATTAGAATGGATTGCACGAATAAATTAGAATGGATCGTACGAATGAATTAGAATAGATTGTACGAATGAATTAGAATGGATCGTACGTCTAATTCATTCATACGATCCATTCTAATTCATTCATACAATCCATTCTACTTCTTTTGCACGAATGTATCCATTCTAATTCATTCGTACGATCCATTCTAATTCCTTCATACGATCCATTCTAATTCCTTCGTATGATCCATTCTAATTCATTCCCATGAATGTATCCATTCTAATTGATACGTACGATCCATTCTATTTCATTTGTATGATCCATTCTTACTCATTCGTACGATCCAATCCAATTCATTCATACGATCCATTCTACGATCCATTCTAATTCATTCGTACGTTCCATTCTAATTCATTTGCACGATCAATGCTAATTCATTCGTACGATCCATTCTAATTCATTCGTACAATCCATTCTATTTCATTCGTACGATCCATTCTTACTCATTCGTATGATCCATTCTAATTCATTCGCACGAATGTATCCATTCTAATTCATTCGTACAATCCATTCTTACTCATTCGTAATGAATTAGAATGGATACATTCGTGCAAAAGAATTACAATGGATTGTATGAATGAATTAGAATGGATCGTGCAAATGAATTAGAATGGATCGTGCGAATGAATTAAAATGGATCGTACGAATGAATTAGAATAGATTGTGCGAATGAATTAGAATGGATCGTACGAATGAATTAGAATGGATACATTCGTGCGAATGAATTAGAATGAATCGTACGAAGGAATTAGAATGGATTATACGAAGGAATTAGAATGGATCGTACGAATGAATTAGAATGGATACATTCGTGCAAAAGAAGTATAATGGATTGTATGAATGAATTAGAATGGATCGTGCAAATGAATTAAAATAGATCGTGCGAATGAATTAGAATGGATCGTACGAATGAATTAGAATGGATCATACGAATGAATTAGAATGGATCGTACGAATGAATTGGAATGGATACATTCGTGCGAATGAATTAGAATGGATCGTATGAATGAATTAGAGTGGATACATTCGTACAAATGAATTAGAATGGATCGTACGAATGAATTAGAATGGATACATTCGTGCGAATGAATTAGAATGGATCATATGAATGAATTAGAATGGATCGTTTGAGAGAATGCGAATGGATCGTGCGAATGAATTAGAATGGATTGTACGAATGAATTAGAATGGATCGTACGAACGAATTAGAATGGATACATTCGTGCGAATCCATTCTATTTCATTCGTACGATCCATTCTAATTCATTCGCACGATCCATTCTAATTCAATCCATTCTAATTCATTCGTACGATCCATTCTTACTCATTCGTACGATCCATTCTAATTCATTCGCATGAATGAATCCATTCTAATTCATTCGTATGATCCATTCTAATTCATTCGCATGAATGTATCCATTCTAATTCATTCATACGATCCATTCTATCTCATTCGTACAATTAGAATATGGATCATACGAATGAATTAGAATAGATTGTGCGAATGAATTAGAATGGATCGTACGAATGAATTGGAATGGATACATTCGTGCGAATGAATTAGAATGGATCGTATGAATGAATTAGAGTGGATACATTCATACAAATGAATTAGAATGGATTGTATGAATGAATTAGAATGAATACATTCGTGCGAATGAATTAGAATGGATCATATGAATGAATTAGAATGGATCGTTTGAGTGAATTGGAATGGATCGTACGAATGAATTAGAATGGATCGTACGAAGGAATTAGAATGGATCGTACGAAGGAATTCGAATGGATAGTACGAGTGAATTAGAATGGATACCTTCGTGCAAATGAATTAGAATGGATCGTACGAATGAGTAAGAATGGATCGTACGAATAAAATAGAATGGATCGTATGAATGAATTAGAATGGATCGTGCGAATGAATTAGAATGGATCGTACGAATGAATTAGAATAGATTGTGCGAATGAATTAGAATGGATCGTACGAATGAATTAGAATGGATCGTACGAATGAATTAGAATGGATTGTATGAATGAATTAGAATGGATCGTGCGAATGAATTAGAATGGATCGTACGAATGAAATAGAATGGATTCGCACGAATGTATCCATTCTAATTCATTCGTACGATCCATTCTAATTCATTCGTACAATCCATTCTAATTCATTCGCACGATCCATTCGCATTCATTCGCACGATCCATTCTAATTCATTCATACGATCCATTCTATTTCATTCGTACGATCCATTCTAATTCATTCGTACAATCCATTCTAATTCATTCGCACGATCTATTCGAATTCATTCGCACGAATGTATCCACTCTAATTCATTCATACGATCCTTTCTAATTCCTTCGTACGATCCATTCTATTTCATTCGTATGATCCATTCTATTTCATTCATATAATCCATTCTAATTCATTCACACGAATGTATCAACTCTAATTCATTCGTATGATCCATTCTAATTAATTCGCACGAATGTATCCATTCTAATTCATTCGTACGATCCATTCTAATTCATTCGTATGATCCATTCTAAATCATTTGTACGATCCATTCTAATTCCTTCGGATTATCCATTCTAATTCATTCGCACGAATGTATCCATTCTAATTCATTCGTACGATCCATTCTAATTCATTCGTATGATCCATTCTAATTCCTTCGTATGATCCATTCTAATTCATTCGCACGAATGTATCCATTCTAATTCATTCGTACGATCCATTCTAATTCATTCGTACGATCCATTCTAATTCATTCGCACAATCTATTCTAATTCATTCGTACGATCCATTCTAATTCATTCGCACGATCCATTCTAATTCATTCATACGATCCATTCTATTTCATTCGTACGATCCATTCGTACTCATTCGTACGATCCATTCTAATTCATTTGCACGAAGGTATCCATTCTAATTCATTCATACTATCCATTCTAATTCCTTCGTACGATCCATTCTAATTCCTTCGTACGATCCATTCTAATTCATTCGTACGATTCATTCTAATTCAATCCATTCTAATTCATTCGTACGATCCATTCTTACTCATTCGTACGATCCATTCTAATTCATTCGCACGAATGAATCCATTCTAATTCATTCGTATGATCCATTCTAATTCATTAGCATGAATGTATCCATTCTAATTCATTCGTATGATCCATTCTATCTCATTCGTACAATCCATTCTATTTCATTCGCACAATCTATTCTAATTTATTCATACTATCCATTCTAATTTATTCGCACGATCCATTCTAATTCATTCATACGATCCATTCTAATTCATTCATACGATCCATTCTAATTCATTCGTACGATCCATTCTTACTCATTCGTATGATCCATTCTAATTCATTTGTACGAAGGTATCCATTCTAATTCATTCGTACTATCCATTCTAATTCCTTCGTACGATCCATTCTAATTCCTTCGTACGATCCATTCTAATTCATTCGTACGATCCATTCTAATTCATTCGCACGATCCATTCTAATTCATTCGCACGATCCATTCTAATTCATTAGCACGATCCATTCTAATTCATTCATACGATCCATTCTAATTCATTTATACGATCCAATCTAATTCATTCATACGATCCATTCTAATTCTTTCGTACGAATGTATCCATTCTAATTCATTCTAATTCATTCTAATTCAATCCATTCTAATTCATTCGTACGATCCATTCTAATTCATTCGTACAATCCATTCTAATTCATTAGCACGATCCATTCGCATTCACTCAAACGATCCATTCTAATTCATTCATATGATCCATTCTAATTCATTCGCACGAATGTATCCATTCTAATTCATTCGTACGATCCATTCTAATTCATTTGTACGAATGTATCCACTCTAATTCATTCATACGATCCATTCTAATTCATTCGCACGAATGTATCCATTCCAATTCATTCGTACGATCCATTCTAATTCATTGATACGATCCATTCTAATCCATTCGCACAATCTATTCTATTTCATTCTAATTTCCATTCTAATTCATTCGCACGATCCATTCGCATTCACTCAAACGACCCATTCTAATTCATAAGTACGATCCATTCTAATTCATTCAAACATCCATTCTAATTCATTCGCACAAATGTATCCATTCTAATTCATTCGTACGATCCATTCTAATTCATTTGTACGAATGTATCCACTCTAATTCATTTATACGATCCATTCTAATTCATTCGCACGAATGTATCCATTCCAATTCATTCGTACGATCCATTCTAATTCATTCGCACAATCTATTCTAATTCATTCGTACGATCAATTCTAATTCATTAGCATGATCAATTCTAATTCATTCGTACGATCTATTCTATTTCATTCGTACGATCCATTCTTATCGCACGATCCATTCTAATTCATTCGCACGATCCATTCTCCATTGTAATTCCTTCGTACGATCCATTCTAATTCCTTCGTATCCATTCTAATTCACTCATACGATCCATTCTAATTCATTCATACGATCCATTTTAATTCATTCGCATGAATGTATCCATTCTAATTCATTCGTACGATCCATTCTAATTCATTCGCACAATCTATTCTAGTTCATTCATACGATCCATCCTAATTCATTCGCACGATCCATTCTAATTCATTCGCACAATCCATTCTATTTCTTTCGTACGATCCATTCTTACTCATTCGTACGATCCATTCGTATCCATTCTAATTCATTCGTACGATCTATTCTATTTCATTCGTACGATCCATTCTAATTCATACGATCCATTTTATTTCATTCATACGATCCATTTTAATTTATTCGCACGATCCATTCTAATTCATTCGTACGATCCATTCTAATTCATTCGCACGAATGTATCCATTCTAATTCATTCGTACGATCCATTCTAATTCATTTGTACCAATGTATCCACTCTAATTCATTCATACGATCCATTCTAATTCATTCGCACGAATGTATCCATTCCAATTCATTCGTACGATCCATTCTAATTCATTCGCACAATCTATTCGAATTCATTCGTACGATCAATTCTAATTCATTAGCATGATCCATTCTAATTCATTCGTACGATCTATTCTATTTCATTCGTACGATCCATTCTTATCGCACGATCCATTCTAATTCATTCGCACGATCCATTCTCCATTCTAATTCCTTCGTACGATCCATTCTAATTCCTTCGTATCCATTCTAATTCACTCATACGATCCATTCTAATTCATTCATACGATCCATTCTAATTCATTCGCAGGAATGTATCCATTCTAATTCATTCGTACGATCCATTCTAATTCATTCGCACAATCTATTCTAATTCATTCATACGATCCATCCTAATTCATTCGCACGAATGTATCCATTCTAATTCATTCGTACGATCTATTCTAATTCATTCGTACGATCCATTCTAATTCATTAATACGATCCAATCTAATTCATTCATACGATCCATTCTAATTCATTCGTCGAATGAGTAAGAATGGATCGTGCGAATGAATTAGAATGGATCATATCAATGAATTAGAATGGATCGTATGAATGAATTAGAATGGATCGTGCGAATAAATTAGAATGGATCGTATGAATGAATTAGAATAGATTGTGCGAATGAATTAGAATGGATTGTACGAATGAATTAGAATGGATACATTCGTGCGAATGAATTAGAATGGATCGTATGAATGAATTAGAATCGATCGTACGAATGAATTAGAATGGATCATGCGAATGAATTAGAATGGATCGTGCGAATGAATTAGAATGGATCGTACGAATGAAATAGAATGGATTGTACGAATGAGATAGAATGGATCGTACGAATGAATTAGACTGGATCGTATTAATGAATTAGAATGGATCGTACGAAGAAATTAGAATAGATCATATGAATGAATTAGAATGGATCTTATGAATGAATTAGAAGGGATCGTACGAATGAATTAGAATGGATCGTATAAATGAATTAGAATGGATCGTGCGAATGAATCAGAATGGATCATGCGAATGAATTAGAATATGGATCGTACGAAGGAATTAGAATGGATCGTACGAATGAATTCGAATGTATCCTTTCTAATTCATTCGTACGATCCATTCTAATTCATTCGTACGATCCATTCTATCTCATTCGTACAATCCATTCTATTTCATTCGTATGATCCATTCTAATTCATTCGCACGATCCATTTTAATTCATTCACATGATCCATTCTAATTCGTTCATACGATCCATTCTAATTCATTCGTACGATCCATTCTAATTTCTTCGTATGATCTATTCTAATTCCTTCGTACGATCCATTCTAATTCATTCGTACGATCCATTCAAATTCATTCGCACGAATCTATCCATTCTAATTCATTCATACAATCGTACGAATGAATTAGAATGGATCGTATGAATGAATTAGAATGGATCGTGCGAATGAATTAAAATGGATCGTATGAATGAAATAGAATGGATCGTATAAATTAGAATGGATCGTACGAATGAAATAGAATGGATCGTACGAATGAATTAGAATAGATTGTGCGAATGGATTAGAATGGATCATACGATTGAGTAAGAATGGATTGTACGAATGAAATAGAATAGATCGTATGAATGAATTAGAATGGATCATGCTAATGAATTAGAATTGATCGTACGAATGAATTAGAATAGATTGTGTGAATGAATTAGAATGGATCGTGCGAATGAATTAGAATGGATCGTATGAATGAATTAGAATGGATCGTACGAAGGAATTAGAATGGATCGTGCGAATGAATTAGAATGGATCGTACGAATGAAATAGAATGGATTGTACGAATGAGATAGAATGGATCGTACGAATGAATTAGAATGGATACATTCATGCGAATGAATTAGAATGGATCATACGAATGAATTAGAATGGATTCATTCGTGCGAATGAATTAGAATGGATCGTACGAATGAATTAGAATGGATTGAACTAGAATGAATCGTACGAATAAATTAGAATGGATCGTACGAATGAATTAGAATGGATTGAATTAGAATGAATCATACGAATGAATTAGAATGAATCATACCGTACGAATGAATTAGAATGGATCATACGAAGGAATTAGAATGGATCGTACGAATGAATTAGAATGGATCGTACGAATGAATTAGAATGGATACATTCGTGCGAATGAATTAGAATGGATCGTATGAATGAATTAGAATCGATCGTACGAATGAATTAGAATGGATCATGCGAATGAATTAGAATGGATCGTGCGAATGAATTAGAATGGATCGTACGAATGAAATAGAATGGATTGTACGAATGAGATAGAATGGATCGTACGAATGAATTAGAATGGACACATTCATGCGAATGGATTAAAATGGATCATACGAATGAATTAGAATGGATTCATTCGTGCGAATGAATTAGAATGGATCGTACGAATGAGTAAGAATGGATCGTACGAATGAATTAGAATGGATCGAATTAGAATGAATCGTACGAATGAATTAGAATGGATCATACGAATGAATTAGAATGGATCGTGCGAATGAATTAGAATGGGTCGTACGAATGAATTAGAATGGATACACGATCCAGATCCATTCTAATTCATTCGCACAATCTATTCTAATTCATTCGTAGGATCCATTCTAATTCATTACTACGATCCATTCTAATTCATTCATACGATCCATTCTAATTCATTTGTACGATCCATTCTTATTCATTCGCACGATCCATTCTAATTCATTCATACGATCCATTCTAATTCATTTGTATGTATCCATTCTAATTCATTCACACGAATGTATCAACTCTAATTCATTTGTATGATCCATTCTAATTCATTCGCACGAATGTATCCATTCTAATTCATTCGTACGATCCATTCTTATTCATTCGTACGATCCATTCTAATTCATTCGTACAATCCATTCTAATTCATTCGTACGATCCATTCTAATTTATTCGTACAATCCATTCTAATTCAATCATACGATCCATTCTAATTCATTCGCACGAATGTATCCATTCCAATTCATTCGTATGATCCATTCTAATTCATTCGCACAATCTATTCTAATTCATTCGTACGATCAATTCTAATTCATTAGCATGATCCATTCTAATTCATTCGTACTATCCATTCTAATTCCTTCATACGATCCATTCTAATTCCTTCGTACGATCCATTCTAATTCATTCGTACGATCCATTCTAATTCATTCGTACGATCCATTCTAATTCCTTCATATGATCCATTCTAATTCATTCGTACGGTATGATTCATTCTAATTCATTCGTACGATTTATTATAATTCAATCCATTCTAATTCATTCATACGATCCATTCTAATTCATTCGTACGATCCATTCTAATTCATTCGTACGATTCATTCTAATTCAATCCATTCTAATTCATTCGTACGATCCATTCTTACTCATTCGTACGATCCATTCTAATTCATTCGCACGAATGAATCCATTCTAATTCATTCGTATGATCCATTCTAATTCATTCGCATGAATGTATCCATTCTAATTCATTCGTACGATCCATTCTAATTCATACGATCCATTCTATTTCATTCATACGATCCATTTTAATTCATTCGCACGATCCATTCTAATTCATTCATACGATCCATTCTAATTCATTCGTACGATCCATTCTAATTTCTTCGTATGATCTATTCTAATTCCTTCGTACGATCCATTCTAATTCCTTCGTACAATCCATTCAAATTCATTCGCACGAATCTATCCATTCTAATTCATTCGTACGATCCATTCTAATTCATTCGCACGATCCATTCTAATTCATTAATACGATCCAATCTAATTCATTCATACGATCTATTCTAATTCATTCGCACGAATATATCCTTTCTAATTCATTCGTACGATCCATTCTAATTCATTCATATGATCCATTCTAATTCATTCGCACGAATGTATCCATTCTAATTCATTCGTACGATCCATTCTAATTCATTCATACGATTCATTTTAATTCATTCGCACGATCCATTCTAATTCATTCATACGATCCATTCTAATTCATTCGTACGATCCATTCTAATTTCTTCGTATGATCTATTCTAATTCCTTCGTACGATCCATTCTAATTCCTTCGTGCGATCCATTCTAATCCATTCTAATTCATTCGCACGATCCATTCTAATTCATTCATACGATCCATTCTAATTAGAATGGATACATTCGTGCAAAAGAAATAGAATGGATTGTATGAATGAGTAAGAATGGATCGTACGAATGAAATAGAATGGATCGTACGAATGAATTAGAATGGATACATTCGTACGAATGAATTAGAATGGATCATATGAATGAATTAGGATGGATCGTTTGAGTGAATGCGAATGGATCGTGTGAATGAATTAGAATGGATTGTACGAATGAATTAGAATGGATACATTCGTGCGAATCCATTCTATTTCATTCGTACGATCCATTCTAATTCATTCACACGATCCATTCTAATTCATTCGTACGATCCATTCTAATTCATTCGTACAATCCATTATAATTCATTCGTACGATCCATTCTAATTCCTTCGCACAATCTATTCTAATTCATTCGTACGATCCATTCTAATTCATTCGCACGATCCATTCTAATTCATTCATACGATCCATTCTATTTCATTCGTACGATCCATTCTTACTCATTCATACAATCCATTCTATTTCTTTTGCACGAATGTATCCATTCTAATTAGAATGGATCGTATGAATGAATTAGAATGGATCGTGCGAATGAATTAGAATGGATTAGAATGGATCGTACGAAGGAATTAGAATGGATCGTACGAAGGAATTAGAATAGATCATACGAAGAAATTAGAATGGATCGTACGAATGAATTAGAATGGATCATATGAATGAATTAGAATGGATCGTGCGAATGAATTAAAATGGATCGTATGAATGAATTAGAATGGATCATGCTAATGAATTAGAATGGATCATGTTAATGAATTAGAATAGATCGTACGAATGAATTAGATTGGATCGTACGAATGAATTAGAATGGATCGTGCGAATGAATTAGAATGGAATGAATTAGAATGGATCGTAAGAAGGAATTAGAATGGATCGTACGAATGAATTAGAAAGGATACATTCGAATTCATTCGTACGATCCATTCTAATTCCTTCGTACGATCCATGTTCTAATTCATTCGCACGATCCATTCTAATTCATTCATATGATCCATTCTAATTTATTCGCACGATCCATTCTAATTCATTCGTACGATCCATTCTAATTCATTCATACGATCCATTCTAATTTCTTCGTATGATCTATTCTAATTCCTTCGTACGATCCATTCTAATTCCTTCGTACGATCCATTCAAATTCATTCGCACGAGTCTATCCATTCTAATTCATTCGTACGATCCATTCTAATTCATTCGAACGATCCATTCTAAGTCATTCGTACGATCCATTCTAATTCATTCGTACGATCCATTCTAATTCATTCGCACGATCCATTCTATTTCATTTGTACGATCCATTCTAATTCATTCGCACGAATGTATCCATTCCAATTCATTCGTACGATCCATTCTAATTGATTCGCACAATCTATTCTAATTCATTCGTACGATCAATTCTAATTCATTCGCACGTATGCATTCTAATTCATTCATACGATCCATTCTATTTCATTCGTACGATCCATTCTTACTCATTCGTAAGATCCATTCTAATTCATTCGTACGATCCATTCTAATTCATTCGTACGATCCATTCTAATTCATTCGCACAATCTATTCTAATTCATTCCTACGATCCATTCTAATTCATTCGCACGATCCATTCTAATTCATTCATACGATCCATTCTATTTCATTCATACGATCCATTCTTACTCATTCGTACGATCCATTCTAATTCATTTGCACGAAGGTATCCATTCTAATTCATTCGTACTATCCATTCTAATTCCTTCGTACGATCCATTCTAATTCCTTCGTGCGATCCATTCTAATTCATTCGTACGATCCATTCTAATTCATTCGTACGATCCATTCTAATTCCTTCGTATGATCCATTCTAATTCATTCGTACGGTATGATTCATTCTAATTCATTCGTACGATTCATTCTAATTCAATCCATTCTAATTCATTCGTACGATCCATTCTAATTCATTCGTACGATCCATTCTAATTCATTCGTACGATTCATTCTAATTCAATCCATTCTAATTCATTCGTACGATCCATTCTTACTCATTCGTACGATCCATTCTAATTCATTCGCACGAATGAATCCATTCTAATTCATTCGTATGATCCATTCTAATTCATTCGCATGAATGTATCCATTCGAATTCATTCGTACGATCCATTCTATCTCATTCGTACAATCCATTCTATTTCATTCGTACGATCCATTCTAATTCATTCGCACGATCCATTCTAATTCATTCGCATGATCCATTCTAATTCATTCGTCCGATCGATTCTAATTCATTCATACGATCCATTCTAATTCATTCGCACGAATGAATCCATTCGAATTCATTCGTATGATCCATTCTAATTCATTCGCATGAATGTATCCATTCTAATTAATTCATACGATACTTAGAATGGATCGTATGAATGAATTAGAGTGGATATATTCGTACAAATGAATTAGAATGGATCGTACGAATGAATTAGAATGGATACATTCGTACGAATGAAATAGAATGGATCGTATGAATGAATTAGAATGGATCGTGCGAATGAATTAGAATGGATTGTGCGAATGAATTAGAATGGATTGTGCGAATGAATTAGAATGGATCGTACGAATGAATTAGAATGGATCGTACGAATGAATTAGAATGGATCGTACGAATGAATTAGAATGGATCGTGCGAATGAATTAGAATGGATCGTACGAATGAAATAGAATGGATTCGCACGAATGTATCCATTCTAATTCATTCGTACGATCCATTCTAATTCATTCGTACAATCCATTCTAATTCATTCGCACGATCTATTCGCATTCACTCAAACGATCCATTCTAATTCATTCATATGATCCATTCTAATTCATTCGCACGAATGTATCCATTCTAATTCATTCGTACGATCCATTCTAATTCATTTGTACGAATGTATCCACTCTAATTCATTCATACGATCCATTCTAATTCATTCGCACGAATGTATCCATTCCAATTCATTCATACGATCCATTCTAATTCATTAGAATGGATCGTACGAATGAGTAAGAATGGATCGTACGAATGAATTAGAATGGATTGAATTAGAATGAATCGTACGAATGAATTAGAATGGATCGTACGAATGAATTAGAATGGATCGTACGAATAAATTAGAATGGATTGAATTAGAATGAATCGTACGAATGAATTAGAATGAATCATACCGTACGAATGAATTAGAATGGATCATGCGAAGGAATTAGAATGGATCGTACGAATGAATTAGAATGGATCGTACGAAGGAATTAGAATGGATCGTACGAAGGAATTAGAATGGATAGTATGAATGAATTAGAATGGATACCTTCGTGCAAATGAATTAGAATGGATCGTACGAATGAGTAAGAATGGATCGTACGAATGAAATAGAATGGATCGTATGAATGATTTAGAATGGATCGTGTGAATGAATTAGAATGGATCGTACGAATGAATTAGAATAGATTGTGCGAATGAATTAGAATGGATCGTACGAATGAATTAGAATGGATCGTACGAATGAATTAGAATGGATCGTATGAATGAATTAGAATGGATCGTGCGAATGAATTAGAATGGATCGTACGAATGAAATAGAATGGATTCGCACGAATGTATCCATTCTAATTCATTCGTACGATCCATTCTAATTCATTCGTACAATCCATTCTAATTCATTCGCACGATCCATTCGCATTCACTCAAACGATCCATTCTAATTCATTCATATGATCCATTCTAATTCATTCGCACGAATGTATCCATTCTAATTCATTCGTACGATCCATTCTAATTCATTTGTACGAATGTATCCACTCTAATTCATTCATACGATCCATTCTAATTCATTCGCACGAATGTATCCATTCCAATTCATTCGTACGATCAATTCTAATTCATTCGCACGATCTATTCTAGAATGGATCGTATTAATGAATTAGAATGGATCGTGCGAATGAATTAGAATGGATCGTACGAATGAGTAAGAATGGATCGTGCGAATGAATTAGAATGGATCATATGAATGAATTAGAATGGATCGTATGAATGAATTAGAATGGATCGTGCGAATAAATTAGAATGGATCGTATGAATGAATTAGAATAGATTGTGCGAATGAATTAGAATGGATCGTACGAATGAATTAGAATGGATACATTCTTGGGAATAAATTAGAATGGATCGTATGAATGAATTAGAATCGATCGTACGAATGAATTAGAATGGATCTTGCGAATGAATTAGAATGGATCGTGCGAATGAATTAGAATTGATCGTACGAATGAAATAGAATGGATTGTACGAATGAGATAGAATGGATCGTACGAATGAATTAGAATGGATACATTCATGCGAATGAATTAGAATGGATCATACGAATGAATTAGAATGGATTCATTCGTGCGAATGAATTAGAATGAATCGTACGAATGAGTAAGAATGGATCGTACGAATGAATTAGAATGGATTGAATTAGAATGAATCGTACGAATGAATTAGAATGGATCGTACGAATGAATTAGAATGGATTGAATTAGAATGGATCGTACGAATGAATTAGAATGAATCATACCGTACGAATGAATTAGAATGGATCATACGAAGGAATTAGAATGGATTGTACGAATGAATTAGAATGGATCGTACGAATGAATTAGAATGGATCATACGAAGGAATTAGAATGGATCGTACGAAGGAATTAGAATGGATCGTGCGAATGAATTAGAATGGATCGTACGAATGAATTAGAATAGATTGTGCGAATGAGTTAGAATGGATCGTACGAATGAATTAGAATGGATCGTACGAATGAATTAGAATGGATCGTTTGAATGAATTAGAATGGATCGTGCGAATTAATTAGAATGGATCATACGAATGAAATAGAATGGATTCGCACGAATGTATCCATTCTAATTCATTCGTACGATCCATTCTAATTCATTCGTACAATCCATTCTAATTCATTCGCACGATCCATTCGCATTCACTCAAACGATCCATTCTAATTCATTCATATGATCCATTCTAATTCATTCGCACGAATATATCCATTCTAATTCATTCGTACGATCCATTCTAATTCATTTGTACGAATGTATCCACTCTAATTCATTCATACGATCCATTCTAATTCATTCACACGAATGTATCCATTCCAATTCATTCGTACGATCCATTCTAATTCATTCGCACAATCTATTCTAATTCATTCGTACGATCAATTCTAATTCATTAGCATGATCCATTCTAATTCATTCGTACGATCTATTCTATTTCATTCGTACAATCAATTCTTACTCAATCGTATGATCCATTCTAATCCATTCGCACAATCTATTCTAATTCATTCGTACGATCCATTCTATTTCATTCGTACGATCCATTCTAATTCATACGATCCATTCTATTTCATTCATACGATCCATTTTAATTCATTCGCACGATCCATTCTAATTCATTCGCACGATCCATTCAAATTTATTCATACGATCCATTCGTGCAAATGAATACATTCGTACGAATGAATTAGAATGGATACATTCGTGCGAAAGAATGGATCCATTCGTACGAATGAATTAGAATGGACACATTCGTGCGAAAGAACTAGAATGGATCGTATGAATGAATTAGATTGGATCGTATAAATGAATTAGAATGGATCGTACGAATGAATTAGAATGGATCGTGCTAATGAATTAGAATGGATCGTGCGAATGAATTAGAATGGATCGTGCGAATGAATTAGAATGGATCGTACGAATGAATTAGAATGGATCGTACGAATGAATTAGAATGGATCGTTCGAATAAATTAGAATAGATTGTGCGAATGAATTAGAATGGATCGTACGAATGAATTAGAAAGGATACATTCGTGCGAATGAATTAGAATGGATCGTATGAGTGTGAATGAATTAGAATGGATCGTGCGAATGAATTAGAATGGATCGTATTAATGAATTAGAATGGATCGTGCGAATGAATTAGAATGGATCGTACGAATGAGTATGAATGGATCGTGCGAATGAATTAGAATGGATCATATGAATGAATTAGAATGGATCGTATGAATGAATTAGAATGGATCGTGTGAATAAATTAGAATGGATCGTATGAATAAATTAGAATAGATTGTGTGAATGAATTAGAATGGATCGTACGAATGAATTAGAATGGATACATTCGTGCGAATGAATTAGAATGGATCGTATGAATGAATTAGAATCGATCGTACGAATGAATTAGAATGGATCATGCGAATGAATTAGAATGGATACATTCATGCGAATGAATTAGAATGAATCATGCGAATGAATTAGAATGGATCGTACGAATGAATTAGAATGGATCATACAAATAAATTAGAATGGATTCATTCGTGCGAATGAATTAGAATGGATCGTACGAATGAGTAAGAATGGATCGTACGAATGAATTAGAATGGATTGAATTAGAATGAATCGTACGAATGAATTAGAATGGATCGTACGAATGAATTAGAATGGATTGTACGAATGAATTAGAATGGATTGAATTAGAATGAATCGTTCGAATGCATTAGAATGAATCATACCGTACGAATGAATTAGAATGAATCATACGAAGGAATTAGAATGGATCGTACGAATGAATTAGAATGGATCGTACGAATGAATTAGAATGGATCGTACGAAGGAATTAGAATGGATCGTAAGAAGGAATTAGAATGGATAGTACGAATGAATTAGAATGGATACCTTCGTGCAAATGAATTAAAATGGATCGTACGAATGAGTAAGAATGGATCGTACGAATGAAATAGAATGGATCGTATGAATGAATTAGAATGGATCGTGCGAATGAATTAGAATGGATCGTACGAATGAATTAGAATAGATTGTGCGAATGAATTAGAATGGATCGTACGAATGAATTAGAATGGATCGTACGAATGAATTAGAATGGATCGTATGAATGAATTAGAATGGATCGTGCGAATGAATTAGAATGGATCGTACGAATGAAATAGAATGGATTCGCATGAATGTATCCATTCTAATTCATTCGTACGATCCATTCTAATTCATTCGTACAATCCATTCTAATTCATTCGCATGATCCATTCGCATTCACTCAAACGACCCATTCTAATTCATAAGTACGATCCATTCTAATTCATTCAAATGATCCATTCTAATTCATTCGTACGATCCATTCTAATTCATTCGCATGATCCATTCTAATTCATTCATACGATCCAATCTAATTCATTCATACGATCTATTCTAATGAATTAGAATGGATCGTACGAATGAATTAGAATGGATCGTATGAATGAATTAGATTGGATCGTATTAATGAATTAGAATGGATCGTACGAATGAATTAGAATAGATCGTACGAATGAATTAGAATGGATACATTCGTGCGAATCCATTCTATTTCATTCGTATGATCCATTCTAATTCATTCGCACGATCCATTCTAATTCATTCATACGATCCATTCTAATTCATTCGTACGATCCATTCTAATTCATTCGTACGATCCATTCTAATTCATTCGCACAATCTATTCTAATTCATTCGTACGATCCATTCTAATTCATTCGCACGATCCATTCTAATTCATTCATACGATCCATTCTATTTCATTCGTACGATCCATTCTTACTCATTCGTACGATCCATTCTAATTCATTAGCACGAAGGTATCCATTCTAATTAATTCATACTATCCATTCTAATTCCTTCGTACGATCCATTATAATTCCTTCGTACGATCCATTCTAATTCATTCGTACGATCCATTCTAATTCATTCATACGATCCATTCTAATTCCTTCGTATGATCCATTCTAATTCATTCGTACGGTATGATTCATTCTAATTCATTCGTACGATTCATTCTAATTCAATCCATTCTAATTCATTCGTACGATCCATTCTAATTCATTCATACGATCCATTCTAATTCATTCGTACGATTCATTCTAATTCAATCCATTCTAATTCATTCGTACGATCCATTCTTACTCATTCGTACGATCCATTCTAATTAATTCGCACGAATGAATCCATTCTAATTCATTCGTATGATCCATTCTAATTCATTCGCATGAATGTATTCATTCTAATTCATTCGTACGATCCATTCTAATTCATTCGTACGATCCATTCTAATTCATTTGTACGAATGTATCCACTCTAATTCATTCATACGATCCATTCTAATTCATTCGCACGAATGTATCCATTCCAATTCATTCGTATGATCCATTCTTATTCATTCGCACAATCTATTCTAATTCATTCGTACGATCAATTCTAATTCATTAGCATGATCCATTCTAATTCATTCGTACGATCTATTCTATTTTATTCGTACAATCCATTCTTACTCAATCGTATGATCCATTCTAATCCATTCGCACAATCTATTCTAATTCATTCGTACGATCCATTCTATTTCATTCGTACGATCCATTCTAATTCATACGATCCATTCTATTTCATTCATACGATCCATTTTAATTCATTCGCACGATCCATTCTAATTCATTCATACGATCCATTCTATTTCACTCGTACGATCCATTCTAATTTCGTCGTATGATCTATTCTAATTCCTTCATACGATCCATTCTAATTCATTCGCACGATCCATTTTAATTCATTCGCACGATCCATTCTAATTCATTCATACGATCCATTCTAATTCATTCGTACGATCCATTCTAATTTCTTCGTATGATCTATTCTAATTCCTTCGTACGATCCATTCTAATTTCTTCGTACGATCCATTCAAATTCATTCGCATGAATCTATCCATTCTAATTCATTCGTACGATCCATTCTAATTCATTCGCACGATCCATTCTAATTCATTAATACGATCCAATCTAATTCATTCATACGATCTATTCTAATTCATTCGCACGAATATATCCTTTCTAATTCATTCGTACAATCCATTCTAATTCATTCGCACAATCTATTCTAATTCATTAGTACGATCCATTCTAATTCATTTGTACGATCCATTCAAATTCATTAGCACGATCCAAATTCATTTATCCGTACGATCTATTCTATTTCATTCGTACGATCCATTCTTATCGCACGATCCATTCTAATTCATTCGCACGATCCATTCTCCATTCTAATTCCTTCGTACGATCCATTCTAATTCCTTCGTATCCATTCTAATTCACTCATACGAATGAATTAGAATGGATCGTACGAATTAAATAGAATGGATCGTACGAATGAATTAGAATAGACTGTGCGAATGGATTAGAATGGATCATACGATTGAGTAAGAATGGATTGTACGAATGAAATAGAATAGATCGTACGAATGAATTAGAATGGATCATGCTAATGAATTAGAATTGATCGTACAAATGAATTAGAATAGATTGTGCGAATGAATTAGAATGGATCGTACGAATGAATTGGAATGGATACATTTGTGCGAATGAATTAGAATGGATCGTATGAATGAATTAGAGTGGATACATTCGTACAAATGGATTAGAATGGATCGTACGAATGAATTAGAATGGATACATTCGTGCGAATGAATTAGAATGGATTATATGAATGAATTAGAATGGATCATTTGAGTGAATGTGAATGGATCGTGCGAATGAATTAGAATGGATTGTACGAATGAATTAGAATGGATCGTACGAATGAATTAGAATGGATACATTCGTGCGAATCCATTCTATTTCATTCGTACGATTCATTCTAATTCATTCGCACGATCCATTCTAATTCATTCATACGATCCATTCTAATTCATTCGTACGATCCATTCTAATTCATTCGTTCGATCCATTCTAATTCATTCGCACAATCTATTCTAATTCATTCGTACGATCCATTCTAATTCATTCGCACGAATGTATCCATTCTAATTCATTCGTACGATCCATTCTAATTCATTAATACGATCCAATCTAATTCATTAATATGATCCAATCTAATTCATTCATATGATCCATTCTAATTCATTCGTACGATCCATTCTAATTCATTCACACGATCCATTCTATTTCATTCGTACGATCCATTCTAATTCATTCGCAAGATCCATTCTAATTCATTCATACGATCCAATCTAATTCATTCATACGATCCATTCAAATTCATTAATACGATCCAATCTAATTCATTCATACGATCCATTCTAATTCCTTCGTACGATCCATTCTAATTCATACGATCCATTCTAATTCATTCGTAAGATCCATTCTAATTCATTCATACGATCTATTCTAATTCATTCATACAATCCATTCTAATTCCTTCGTACGATCCATTCTAATTCATTCATACGATCCATTCTAATTCATTCGTACGATCTATTCTATTTCATTCATACGATCCATTCTAATTCATTAATACGATCCATTCTAATTCATTCGCACGATCCATTCTAATTCATTCACACTCATACGATCCATTCTAATTCATTCGTACGAATGAATTAGAGTGGATACATTCGTACAAATGAATTAGAATGGATCGTATGAATGAATTAGAGTGGATACATTCGTACAAATGAATTAGAATGGATCGTACGAATGAATTAGAATGGATACATTCGTGCGAATGAATTAGAATGGATCATATGAATGAATTAGAATGGATCGTTTGAGAGAATGCGAATGGATCGTGCGAATGAATTAGAATGGATTGTACGAATGAATTAGAATGGATCGTACGAATGAATTAGAATGGATACATTCGTGCGAATCCATTCTATTTCATTCGTACGATCCATTCTAATTCATTCGCATGATCCATTCTAATTCATTCATACGATCCATTCTAATTCATTCGCACGAATGTATCCATTCTAATTCATTCGTACGATCCATTCTAATTCATTCGCACAATCTATTCTAATTCATTCATAAGATCCATTCTAATTTATTCGCACGATCCATTCTAATTCATTCGTACGATCCATTCTAATTCCTTCGTACGATCTATTCTAATTCCTTCATACGATCCATTCTAATTCCTTCATATGATCCATTCTAATTCATTCGTATGAATGAATTAGAATGGATCGTGCGAATAAATTAGAATGTATCGTATGAATGAATTAGAATAGATTGTGCGAATGAATTAGAATGGATCGTACGAATGAATTAGAATGGATACATTCGTGCGAATGAATTAGAATGGATCGTATGAATGAATTAGAATCGATCGTACGAATGAATTAGAATGGATCATGCGAATGAATTAGAATGGATCATGCGAATGAATTAGAATGGATCGTACGAATGAAATAGAATGGATTGTACGAATGAGATAGAATGGATCGTACGAATGAATCAGAATGGATACATTCATGCGAATGAATTAGAATGGATCATACGAATGAATTAGAATGGATTCATTCGTGCGAATGAATTAGAATGGATCGTACGAATGAGTAAGAATGGATCGTACGAATAAATTAGAATGGATTGAATTAGAATGAATCGTACGAATGAATTAGAATGGATCGTACGAATGAATTAGAATGGATCGTACGAATGAATTAGAATGGATTGAATTAGAATGAATCGTACAAATGAATTAGAATGAATCATACCGTACGAATGAATTAGAATGGATCATACGAAGGAATTAGAATGGATCGTACGAATGAATTAGAATTGATCGTACGAATGAATTAGAATGGATCGTACGAAGGAATTAGAATGGATCGTACGAAGGAATTAGAATGGATAGTACGAATGAATTAGAATGGATACCTTCGTGCAAATGAATTAGAATGGATCGTACGAATGAGTAAGAATGGATCGTACGAATGAAATAGAATGGATCGTATGAATGAATTAGAATGGATCGTGCGAATGAATTAGAATGGATCGTACGAATGAATTAGAATAGATTGTGCGAATGAATTAGAATGGATCGTACGAATGAATTAGAATGGATCGTACGAATGAATTAGAATGGATCATATGAATGAATTAGAATGGATCGTGTGAATAAATTAGAATGGATCGTACGAATGAATTAGAATGGATCGCATGAATGTATCCATTCTAATTCATTCGTACAATCCATTCTAATTCATTCGCACAATCTATTCTAATTCATTCATACGATACATCCTAATTCATTCGCACGAATGTATCCATTCTAATTCATTCGTACAATCTATTCTATTTCATTCGTACGATCCATTCTAATTCATTCGCACAATCTATTCTAATTCATTTATACGATCCATTCTAATTTATTCGCACGATCCATTCTAATTCATTCTATTTCATTCGTATGAATTAGAATGGATACATTCGTGCGAATGAATTAGAATGGATCGTATGAATGAATTAGATTGGATCGTATGCATGAATTAGAATGGATCGTGCGAATGAATTAGAATGGATCGTACGAATGAATTAGAATAGATCGAACGAATGAATTAGAATGGATACATTCGTGCAAAAGAATTAGAATGGATTGTATGAATGAATTAGAATGGATCGTGCGAATGAATTAGAATGGATCGTACGAATGAATTAGAATGGATACATTCGTGCGAAAGAATTAGAATAGATCGTATGAATGAATTAGAATGGATCGTATGAATGAAATAGAATGGATCGTACGAATGAATTAGAATGGATCGTGCGAATGAATTAGAATGGATCGTACGAATGAATTAGAATGGATCGCACGAAGGAATTAGAATGGATCGTACGAATGAATTAGAAAGGATACATTCGAATTCATTCGTACGATCCATTCTAATTCCTTCGTACGATCCATTCTAATTCATTCGTACGATCCATTCTATTTCATTCATACGATCCATTCTAATTTGTTCATACGATCTATTCTAATTCTTTCGCACGAATGTATCCATTCTAATTCATTCGTACGATCCATTCTAATTCATTCGCACGACCCATTCTAATTCATTCATACAATCCATTCTAATTCTTTTGCACGAATGTATCCATTCTAATTCATTCATTCGATCCATTCTAATTCATTCGTATGATCCATTCTAATTCATTCGTACGATCCATTCTAATTCCTTCGTACGATCCATTCTAATTCATTCGTACGATCCATTCTAATTCATTCGCACGATCCATTCTAATTAATTCGTACAATCCATTCTATTTCATTCGTACGATCCATTCTTACTCATTCGTATGATCTATTCTAATTCATTCGCACGAATGTATCCATTCTAATTCAGTCATAATATCCATTCTTGCTCATTCGTAATGAATTAGAATGGATACATTCGTGCAAAAGAATTAGAATGGATTGTATGAATGAATTAGAATGGATCGTGCAAATGAATTAGAATGGATCGTGCGAATGAATTAGAATAGATTGTGCGAATGAATTAGAATGGATCGTACGAATGAATTAGAATGGATACATTCGTGCGAATGAATTAGAATTAGAATGAATTGGAATGGATCGTACAAATGAATTAGAGTGGATCGTACGAATGAATTAGAATGGATACATTTGTGCCAATAAATTAGAATGGATCTTACGAATGAGTAAGAATGGATCGTACGAATGAAATAGAATGGATTGTACGAATGAAGTAGAATGGATTCATTCGTGCGAATGAATTTGAATGGATCGTACGAATGAATTAGAATGGATCGTACGAATGAATTAGAATGGATCGTACGAATGAATTAGAATGGATCGTGTGAAAGAATTAGAATGGATTGTATGAATGAATTAGAATGGATCGTATGAATGAATTAGAATGGATCGGACGAATGAATTAGAATGGATCATACGAATGAATTAGAATGGATACATTAGTGCGAATGAATTAGAATGGATCATACGAATGAGTAAGAATGGATCGTACGAATGAAATAGAATGGATTGTACGAATGAATTAGAATGGATCGTACGAATGAATTAGAATAGATTGTATGAATGAATTAGAATGGATACATTCGTGCGAATGAATTAGAATGGATCGTACGAATGAATTAGAATAGATCGTGCGAATGAATTAGAATGGATCGTACGAATGAATTAGAATAGATTGTGCGAATGAATTAGAATGGATCGTATGAATGAATTAGATTATGATCCATTTTATTTCATTTGTATGATTCATTCTAATTCATTCGTACGATTTATTCTAATTCAATCCATTCTAATTCATTCGTACGATCCATTCTAATTCGTTCGTACGATCCATTCTAATTCATTCGTACGATTCATTCTAATTCAATCCATTATAATTCATTCATACGATCCATTCTTACTCATTCGTACTATCCATTCTAATTCATTCGCACAATAAATAAGAAAGGATCGTGCGAATGAATTAGAATGGATCATATGAATGAATTAGAATGGATCGTATGAATGAATTAGAATGGATCATACGAATGAATTAAAATGGATTCATTCGTGCGAATGAATTAGAATGGATCGTACGAATGAGTAAGAATGGATCGTACGAATGAATTAGAATGGATTGAATTAGAATGAATCGTACGAATGAATTAGAATGGATCGTACGAATGAATTAGAATGGATTGAATTAGAATGGATCGTACGAATGAATTAGAATGGATCGTATTAATGAATTAGAATGGATCGTGCGAATGAATTAGAATGGATTGTACGAATGAGTAAGAATTGATCGTGCGAATGAATTAGAATGGATCATATGAATGAATTAGAATGGATCGTATGAATGAATTAGAATGGATCGTGCGAATAAATTAGAATGGATCGTATGAATGAATTAGAATAGATTGTGCGAATGAATTAGAATGGATCGTACGAACGAATTAGAAAGGATACATTCGTGCGAATGAATTAGAATGGATTGTATAAGTGTGAATGAATTAGAATGGATCGTGCGAATGAATTAGAATGGATCGTATTAATGAATTAGAATGGATCGTGCGAATGAATTAGAATGGATCGTACGAATGAGTAAGAATGGATCGTGCGAATGAATTAGAATGGATCATATGAATGAATTAGAATGGATCGTATGAATGAATTAGAATGGATCGTGCGAATAAATTAGATTGGATCGTATGAATGAATTAGAATAGATTGTGCGAATGAATTAGAATGGATCGTACGAATGAATTAGAATGGATACATTCGTGCGAATGAATTAGAATTTCGTACGATCCATTCTAATTCATTCGCACAATCCATTCTAATTCATTAATACGATCCATTCTAATTCATTCGCACGATCCATTCTAATTCATTCACACTCATACGATCCATTCTAATTCGTATGAATTAGAATGTATCGTATGAATAAATTAGAATGGATCATACGAATGAATTAGAATGGATCGTATGAATGAATTAGAATGGATCGTGCGAATGAATTAGAATGGATTATATGAATGAAATAGAATGGATCATACGAATGAAATAGAATGGATCGTACGAAGGAATTAGAATGGATCGTATGAATGAATTAGAGTGGATACATTCATGCGAATGAATTCGAATAAATCGTGCGAATGAATTAGAATGGATTGTATGAATGAATTATAATGGATCGTACGAATGAAATATAATGGATCGTACGAATGAATTAGAATGGATACATTCGTGCAAAAGAAATAGAATGGATTGTATGAATGAATTAGAATGGATCGTGTGAATGAATTAGAATGGATCATACGAATGAATTAGAATGGATACATTAGTGCGAATGAATTAGAATGGATCGTGCGAATGAATTAGAATGGATCGTACGAATGAATTAGAATGGATCGTATGAATGAATTAGAATGGATCGTGCGAATGAATTAGAATGGATCGTGCGAATGAATTAGAATGGATACATTCATGGGAATGAATTAGAATGGATCGTACGAAGGAATTAGAATGGATCGTACGAAGGAATTAGAATGGATCATTTGAGTGAATGCGATTGGATCGTATTAATGAATTAGAATGGATCGTACGAATGAATTAAAATAGATCGTACGAATGAATTAGAATAGATACATTCGTGCAAATGATTTAGAATGGATCGTATGAATGAATTAGAATGGATCGTGCGAATGAATTAGAATGGATCGTACGAATGAAATAGAATGGATTCGCACGAATGAATTAGAATGGATCATATGATTGAATTAGAATGGATCGTTTAAGTGAATGCGAATGGATCATGCGAATGAATTAGAATGGATTGTACGAATGAATTAGAATGGATCGTGCGAATGAATTAGAATGGATTGTACGAATGAATTAGAATGGATCGTACGAATGAATTAGAATGGATACATTCGTGCGAATCCATTCTATTTCATTCGTACGATCCATTCTAATTCATTCGCACGATCCATTCCAATTCATTCATACGATCCATTCTAATTCATTCGTACGATCCATTCTAATTCATTCGTACGATCCATTCTAATTCATTCGTACGATCCATTCTAATTCATTCGTACGATCTATTCTAATTCATTCGCACGATCCATTCTAATTCATTCATACGATCCATTCTATTTCATTCGTACGATCCATTCTTACTCATTCGTACGATCCATTCTAATTCATTTGCACAAAGGTATCCATTCTAATTCATTCGTACTATCCATTCTAATTCCTTCGTACGATCCATTCTAATTCCTTCGAATGAATGAGTAAGAATGGATAGTACGAATGAATTAGAATGGATCGTACGAATGAATTAGAATGGATTGTACGAAGGAATTAGAGTGGATTGTATGAATGAATTAGAATAGATCGTATGAATGAATTAGAATGGATCGTACGAATCAATTAGAATGGAACGTACGAATGAATTAGAATGGATCGTACGAACGAATTAGAATGGATACATTCGTGCAAATGAATTAGAATGGATACATTCATGGGCATGAATTAGACTGGATCGTACAAAGGAATTAGAATGGATCATACGAATGAAATATAATGGGTCGTACAAAGGAATTAGAATGGATCGTACGTAGGAATTAGAATGGTTTGTACGAAGGAATTAGAATGGATCGTACGAATGAATTAGAATGGATACATTCGTGCGAATGAATTTGAATGGATCGTACGAATGAGTAAGAATGGATCGTACGAATGAAATAGAATGGATCGTACGGATGAATTAGAATGGATCGTGTGAATGAATTAGAATGGATCGTACGAATGAGTTAGAATGGATCGTATGAATGAATCGTACGAATGAATTAGAATGGATCGTACGAATGAATTAGAATGGATTGAATTAGAATGAATCGTACGAATGAATTAGAATGAATTAGAATGAATCATACCGTACGAATGAATTAGAATGGATCATACGAAGGAATTAGAATGGATCATACGAATGAATTAGAATAGATCGTACGAATGAATTAGAATGGATCGTACGAATGAATTAGCATTGATCGTGCTAATGAATTAGAATGGAACGTACGAATGAATTAGAATGGATCGTAGAATGGATCGTATGAATGAATTAGATTGGATCGTACGAATGAGTAAGAATGGATCATACGAATGAATTAGAATGGATCGTACGAATAAATTAGAATGGATACATTTCGTACGATCCATTCTAATTCATTCGTACGATCTATTCTAATTCATTCATGCAATCCATTCTAATTCATTCGTACGTACGATCCATTCTAATTCATTCGTACGATCCATTCTAGTCCCTTCGTATGATCCATTCTAATTCATTCGTACGGTATGATTCATTCTAATTCATTCGTACGATTCATTCTAATTCAATCCATTCTAATTCATTCGTACGATCCATTCTAATTCATTCGCACAATCAATTCTAATTCATTCATACGATCCATCCTAATTCATTCGCACGAATGTATCCATTTCTAATTCATTCGTACAATCCATTCTATTTCATTCGTACGATCCATTCTTACTCATTCGTACGATCCATTCGTATCCATTCTAATTCATTCGTACGATCTATTCGTATCCATTCTAATTCATTTGTGCGAATGAATTAGAATGGATCGTACGAATGAATTAGAATGGATACATTCGTGCGAATGAATTAGAATGGATCGTATGAATGAATTAGAATCGATCGTACGAATGAATTAGAATGGATCATGCTAATGAATTAGAATGGATCGTGTGAATGAATTAGAATGGATCGTACGAATGAAATAGAATGGATTGTACGAATGAGATAGAATGGATCGTACGAATGAATTAGAATGGATACATTAATGCAAATGAATTAGAATGGATCATACGAATGAATTAGAATGGATTCATTCATGCGAATGAATTAGAATGGATCGTACGAATAAGTAAGAATATATCGTACGAATGAATTAGAATGGATTGAATCAGAATGAATCGTACGAATGAATTAGAATGGATCGTACGAATGAATTAGAATGGATCGTACGAATGAATTAGAATGGATTGAATTAGAATGAATCATACCGTACGAATGAATTAGAATGGATCATACGAAGGAATTAGAATGGATCGTACGAATGAATTAGAATGGATCGTACGAAGGAATTAGAATGGATCATATGAAGGAATTAGAATGGATAGTACGAATGAGTAAGAATGGATCGTGCGAGTGAATTAGAATGGATCGTACGAATGAATTAGAATAGATTGTGTGAATGAATTAGAATGGATCGTACGAATGAATTAGAATGGATCGTACGAATGAATTAGAATGGATCGTATGAATGAATTAGAATGGATCGTGCGAATGAAATAGAATGGATCGTATGAATGAAATAGAATAGATTCGCACGAATGTATCCATTCTAATTCATTCGTACGATCCATTCTAATTCATTTGTACAATCCATTCTAATTCATTCGCACGATCCATTTGCATTCACTCAAACGATCCATTCTAATTCATTCATATGATCCATTCTAATTCATTCGCACGAATGTATCCATTCTAATTCATTCATACGATCCATTCTAATTAATTTGTACGAATGTATCCACTCTAATTCATTCATACGATCCATTCTAATTCATTCGCACGAATGTATCCATTCCAATTCATTCGTACGATCCATTCTAATTCATTCGCACAATCTATTCTAATTCATTCGTACGATCAATTCTAATTCATTAGCATGATCCATTCTAATTCATTCGTACGATCTATTCTATTTCATTCGTACAATCCATTCTTACTCAATCGTATGATCCATTCTAATCCATTCGCACAATCTATTCTAATTCATTCGTACGATCCTTTCTATTTCATTCGTACGATCCATTCTAATTCATTCGATCCATTCTATTTCATTCATACGATCCATTTTAATTCATTCGCACGATCCATTCTAATTCATTCATACGATCCATTCTAATTCATTCGTACGATCCATTCTAATTTCTTCGTATGATCTATTCTAATTCCTTCGTACGATCCATTCTAATTCCTTCGTACGATCCATTCAAATTCATTCGCACGAATCTATCCATTCTAATTCATTCGTACGATCCATTCTAATTCATTCGCACGATCCATTCAAATTCATTAATACGATCCAATCTAATTCAATCATACGATCTATTCTAATTCATTCGCACGAATATATCCTTTCTAATTCATTCGTACGATCTATTCTAATTCATTCGCACAATCTATTCTAATTCATTAGTACGATCCATTCTAATTCATTCGTACGATCCATTCTAATTCATTAGCACGATCCAAATTTATTTATCCGTACGATCTATTCTATTTCATTCGTACGATCCATTCTTATCGCACGATCCATTCTAATTCATTCGCACGATCCATTCTCCATTGTAATTCCTTCGTACTATCTATTCTAATTCCTTCGTATCCATTCTAATTCACTCATACGATCCATTCTACTTCATTCATACGATCCATTCTAATTCATTCGCATGAATGTATCCATTCTAATTCATTCGTACGATCCATTCTAATTCATTCGCACAATCTATTCTAATTCATTCATACGATCCATCCTAATTCATTCGCACGAATGTATCCATTCTAATTCATTCGTACAATCCATTCTATTTCATTCGTACGATCCATTCTTACTCATTCGTACGATCCATTCGTATCCATTCTAATTCATTCGTACGATCTATTCTAATTCATTCGTACGATCCATTCTAATTCATTAATACGATCCAATCTAATTCATTCATACGATCCATTCTAATTCATTCGTACGATCTATTCTAATTCATTCGCACGATCCATTCTAATTCATTCGCACGAACCATTCTAATTCATTCATACGATCCATTCTAATTCATTCGCACGATCCATTCTAATTCATTCGTACGATCCATTCTATTTCATTCGTACAATCCATTCTATTTCATTCGTACGATCCATTCTAATTCATTCGCACGATCCATTCTAATTCATTCGCATGATCCATTCTAATTCATTCGTACGATCGATTGTAATTCATTCATACGATCGATTCTAATTCATTCATACGATCCATTCTAATTCATTCACACGAATGTATCCATTCTAATTCATTCTTACGATCCATTCTAATTCATTCGCACAATCTATTCTAATTCATTCATACGATCCATTCTAATTTATTCGCACGATCCATTCTAATTCATTCATATGATCCATTCTAATTCATTCATATGATCCATTCAATTTCATTCGTACTATCCATTCTAATTCATTCGCACGATCCATTCTAATTCATTCCTACGATCCATTCTAATTCATTCGTACGATCCATTCTAATTCATTCGCACGATCTATTCTAATTCATTCGTACGATCCATTCTAATTCAGTCGCACGATCCATTCTAATTCATTCATACGATCCATTCGAATTCATTCATACGATCCATTCTATTTCATTCGTACGATCCATTCTTTCTCATTCGTACGATCCATTCTAATTCATTTGCACGAAGGTATCCATTCTAATTCATTCGTACTATCCATTCTAATTCCTTCGTACGATCCATTCTAATTCCTTCGTACGATCCATTCTAATTCATTCGTATGATCCATTCTAATTCATTCGTACGATCCATTCTAATTCCTTCGTATGATCCATTCTAATTCATTCGTACGGTATGATTCATTCTAATTCATTCGTACGATTCATTCTAATTCAATCCATTCTAATTCATTCGTACGATCCATTCTAATTCATTCGTACGATCCATTCTAATTCATTCGTACGATTCATTCTAATTCAATCCATTCTAATTCATTCGTACGATCCATTCTTACTCATTCGTACGATCCATTCTAATTCATTCGCACGAATGAATCCATTCTAATTCATTCGTATGATCCATTCTAATTCATTCGCATGAATGTATCTATTCTAATTCATTCGTACGATCCATTCTATCTTATTCGTACAATCCATTCTATTTCATTCGTACGATCCATTTGAATTCATTTGCACGATCCATTCTAATTCATTCGCATGATCCATTCTAATTCATTCGTACGATCGATTCTAATTCATTCATACGATCCATTCTAATTCATTCGCACGAATGTATCCATTCTAATTCATTCGTACGATCCATTGTAATTCATTCGCACAATCTATTCTAATTCATTCATACGATCCATCCTAATTCATTCGCACGAAAGTATCCATTCTAATTCATTCGTACAATCCATTCTATTTCATTCGTACGATCCATTCTTACTCATTCGTACGATCCATTCGTATCCATTCTAATTCATTCGTACGATCTATTCTAATTCATTCGTACGATCCATTCTAATTCATTAATACGATCCAATCTAATTCATTCATACGATCCATTCTAATTCATTCGTACGATCTATTCTAATTCATTCGCACGATCCATTCTAGTTCATTCGCACGATCCATTCTAATTCATTCATACGATCTATTCTAATTCATTCGCACGATCCATTCTAATTCATTCGTACGATCCATTCTATCTCATTCGTACAATCCATTCTATTTCATTCGTACGATCCATACTAATTCATTCGCACGATCCATTCTAATTCATTCGCATGATCCATTCTAATTCATTCGTACGATCGATTCTAATTCATTCATACGATCGATTCTAATTCATTCATACGATCCATTCTAATTCATTCACACGAATGTATCCATTCTAATTCATTCGTACGATCCATTCTAATTCATTCGTACGATCCATTCTAATTCATTCATACGATCCATTCTAATTCATTCATATGATCCATTCTAATTCATTCGCACGATCCATTCTTACTCATTCGTACGATCCATTCTAATTCATTCGCACGATCCATTCTAATTCATTAATACGATCCATTCAAATTCATTCGCACGATCCATTCTAATTCATTCACACTCATACGATCCATTCTAATTCATTCGCACGAATGTATCCTTTCTAATTCATTCGTACGATCCATTCTAATTCATTCGCACAATCTATTCTAATTCATTCGAACGATCCATTCTAATTCATTCGTACGATCCATTCTAATTCATTCGTACGATCCATTCTAATTCATTCGCACGATCCATTCTAATTCATTAGCACGATCCATTCTAATTCATTCGTACGATCCATTCTAATTCATTTATACGATCCAATCTAATTCATTCATACGATCCATTCTAATTCTTTTGCACGAATGTATCCATTCTAATTCATTCGTACAATCCATTCTAATTCATTAGCACCAAAAAACACGATCCACTCACATACGAATAAATTAGAATGAGTTAGAATGGATTGTGTGAATGAATTAGAATGGATCGTATGAATGAATTAGAATGGATCGTGCGAATGAATTAGAATGGATCGTGCGAATGAATTAGAATATGGATCGTACGAAGGAATTAGAATGGATCGTACGAATGAATTTGAATGTATCCTTTCTAATTCATTCGTACGATCCATTCTAATTCCTTCGTATGATCCATTCTAATTCATTCGTACGATCCATTCTAATTCATTCACACGATCCATTCTAATTCATTCGTACGATCCATTCTATTTCATTTATACGATCCATTCTAATTCATTCATACGATCTATTCTAATTCTTTCGCACGAATGAATCCATTCTAATTCATTCGTACGATCCATTCTAATTCATTCACACGATCCATTCTAATTCATTCATACAATCCATTCTAATTCTTTTGCACGAATGTATCCATTCTAATTCATTCGTTCGATCCATTCTAATTCATTCGTACGATCCATTCTAATTCCTTTGCACGATCCATTCTAATTCATGCATATGATCCAATCTAATTCATTCATACGATCCATTCTAATTCATTCGCACGAATGTATCCATTCTAATTCATTCGTACATGTATGAATGAATTAGAATGGATCGTACGAATGAATTAGAGTTGATACATTCGTGCGAATGAATTAGAATGGATCGTACGAATGAATTAGATTGGATCGTATGAATGAATTATAATGGATCATGCGAATGAATTAGAATAGGTCATACGAATGAATTAGAATGGATCGTACGAATGAATTAGAATGGATACATTCGTGCATAAGAATTAGAATGGATTGTATGAATGAATTAGAATGGATCGTGTGAATGAATTAGAATGGATACATTCGTGCGAATGAATTAGAATAGATTGTATGAATGAATTAGATTGGATCGTATGAATGAATTAGAATGGATCGTACGAATGAATTAGAATGGATCGTACGAATGAATTAGAATAGATCGTTTGAATGAATTAGAATGGATCGTACTTATGAATTAGAATGGGTCATACGAATGAAATAGAATGGATCGTACGAAGGAATTAGAAAGGATCGTACAAATGAATTAGAATGGATCGTATGAATGAAATAGAATAGATCGTACGAATGAATTAGAATGGATCGTATGAATGAATTAGATTGGATCGTATGAATGAATTAGAATGGATTGTACGAATGAAATAGAATAGATCGTACGAATGAATTAGAATGGATCGTGCGAATGAATTAGAATGGGTCATACGAATGAATTAGAATGGATACACGATCCAGATCCATTCTAATTCATTCATACGATCCAATCTAATTCATTCAGAATGGATACACGATCCAGATCCATTCTAATTCATTCGCACAATCTATTCTAATTCATTCGTAGGATCCATTCTAATTCATTACTACGATCCATTCTAATTCATTCATACGATTCATTCTAATTCATTCGTACGATCCATTCTAATTCATTCGCACGATCCATTCTAATTCATTCATACGATCCATTCTAATTCATTCGTACGATCTATTCTATTTCATTCGTACAATCCATTCTTACTCAATCGTATGATCCATTCTAATCCATTCGCACAATCTATTCTAATTCATTCGTACGATCCATTCTATTTCATTCGTACGATCTATTCTATTTCATTCGTACAATCCATTCTAATTCATTCATACGATCCAATCTAATTCATTCATACGATCCATTCTAATTCATTCGTACGATCTATTCTATTTCATTCATACGATCCATTCTAATTCGTTTGTACGATCCTTTCTAATTCCTTCGTACGATCCATTCTATTTCATTCGTATGACCCATTCTAATTCATAAGTACGATCCATTCTAATTCATTCAAACGATCCATTCTAATTCATTCGTACAATCCATTCTAATTCATTCATACGATCCATTCTAATTCATTCGTATGATCCATTCTAATTCATTCATACGATCCATTCTAATTCATTCATACGATCCAATCTAATTCATTCATACGATCCATTCTAATTCATTCGCACGAATGTATCCATTCTAATTCATTCGCACGATCCATTCTAATTCATTCATACAATCCATTCTAATTCTTTTGCACGAATGTATCCATTCTAATTCATTCGTACGATCCATTCTAATTCATTCGTATGATCTATTCTAATTCATTCGCATGATCCATTATAATTCATTCATACGATCCAATCTAATTCATTCGTACAATCCATTCTAATTCATTCGCACGAATGTATCAACTCTAATTCATTCGTACGATCCATTCTAATTCATTCATACATGTACGAATGAATTAGAATGGATACATTCGTGCGAATGAATTAGAATGGATCGTATGAATGAATTAGATTGGATCGTATGCATGAATTAGAATGGATCGTGTGAATGAATTAGAATGGATCGTACGAATGAATTAGAATGGATCGAACGAATGAATTAGAATCGATACATTCGTGCAAAAGAATTAGAATGGATTGTATGAATGAATTAGAATGGATCGTGCGAATGAATTAGAATGGATCGTACGAATGAATTAGAATGGATACATTCGTGCGAAAGAATTAGAATAGATCGTATGAATGAATTAGAATGGATCGTATGAATGAAATAGAATGGATCGTACGAATGAATTAGAATGGATCGTGCGAATAAATTAGAATGGATCGTACGAATGAATTAGAATGGATCGTACGAAGGAATTAGAATGGATCGTACGAATGAATTAGAAAGGATACATTTGAATTCATTCGTACGATCCATTCTAATTCCTTCGTACGATCCATATTCTAATTCATTCGCACGATCCATTCTAATTCATTCGCACGATCCATTCTAATTCATTCATACGATTCATTCTAATTCATTCACACAATCCATTCTAATTCATTCTAATTTATTAGTATGTGAGTGGATCGTGTTTTTTCGTGCTAATGAATTAGAATGGATCGTACGAATGAATTAGAATGGATACATTCGTGCGAAAGAATTAGAATGGATCGTATGAATGAATTAGATTGGATCGTATAAATGAATTAGAATGGATCGTACGAATGAATAAGAATGGATCGTGCTAATGAATTAGAATGGATCGTTCTAATGAATTAGAATGGATCGTACGAATGAATTAGAATGGATCGTTCGAATGAATTAGAATAGATTTTGCGAATGAATTAGAATGGATCGTACGAATGAATCAGAAAGGATACATTCGTGCGAATGAATTAGAATGGATCGTATGAGTGTGAATGAATTAGAATGGATCGTGCGAATGAATTAGAATGGATCGTATTAATGAATTAGAATGGATCGTGCGAATGAATTAGAATGGATTGTACGAATGAGTAAGAATGGATCGTGCGAATGAATTAGAATGGATCATATGAATGAATTAGAATGGATCGTATGAATGAATTAGAATGGATCGTGCGAATAAATTAGAATGGATCGTATGAATGAATTAGAATAGATTGTGCGAATGAATTAGAATGGATCGTACGAATGAATTAGAATGGATACATTCGTGTGAATGAATTAGAATGGATCGTATGAATGAATTAGAATCGATCGTATGAATGAATTAGAATCGATCATACGAATGAATTAGAATGGATCATGCGAATGAATTAGAATGGATCGTGCGAATGAATTAGAATGGATCGTACGAATGAAATAGAATGGATTGTACGAATGAGATAGAATGGATCGTACGGATGAATTAGAATGGATACATTCATGCGAATGAATTAGAATGGATCATACGAATGAATTAGAATGGATTCATTCCTGCGAATGAATTAGAATGGATCGTACGAATGAGTAAGAATGGATCGTACGAATGAATTAGAATGGATTGAATTAGAATGAATCGTACGAATGAATTAGAATGGATCGTACGAATGAATTAGAATGGATCGTACGAATGAATTATAATGGATTGAATTAGAATGAATCGTACGAATGAATTTGAATGGATCATACGAAGGAATTAGAATGGATCGTACGAATGAATTAGAATGGATCGTACGAATGAATTAGAATGGATCGTAAGAAGGAATTAGAATGGATAGTACGAATGAATTAGAATGGATACCTTCGTGCAAATGAATTAGAATGGATCGTACGAATGAGTAAGAATGGATCGTACGAATGAAATTGAATGGATCGTATGAATGAATTAGAATGGATCGTGCGAATGAATTAGAATGGATCGTACGAATGAATTAGAATAGATTGTGCGAATGAATTAGAATGGATCGTACGAATGAATTCGAATGGATCGTACGAATGAATTTGAATGGATCGTATAAATGAATTAGAATGGATCGTGCGAATGAATTAGAATGGATCGTACGAATGAAATAGAATGGATTCGCACGAATGTATCCATTCTAATTCATTCGTACGATCCATTCTAATTCATTCGTAGAATCCATTCTAATTCATTCGCACGATCCATTCGCATTCACTCAAACGATCCATTCTAATTCATTCATATGATCCATTCTAATTCATTCGCACGAATGTATCCATTCTAATTCATTCATACGATCCATTCTAATTCATTTGTACGAATGTATCCACTCTAATTCATTCATAGGATCCATTCTAATTCATTAGCACGAATGTATCCATTCCAATTCATTCGTACGATCCATTCTAATTCATTCGCACAATCTATTCTAATTCATTCGTACGATCAATTCTAATTCATTAGCATGATCCATTCTAATTCATTCGTACGATCTATTCTATTTCATTCGTACAATCCATTCTTACTCAATCATATGATCTATTCTAATCCATTCGCAAAATCTATTCTAATTTATTCGTACGATCCATTCTATTTCATTCGTACGATCCATTCTAATTCATACGATCCATTCTATTTCATTCATACGATCCATTTTAATTCATTCGCACGATCCATTCTAATTCATTCATACGATCCATTCTAATTCATTCATACGATCCACTCTAATTTCTTCGTATGATCTATTCTAATTCCTTCGTACGATCCATTCTAATTCCTTCGTACGATCCATTCAAATTCATTCGCACGAATCTATCCATTCTAATTCATTCGTATGATCCATTCTAATTCATTCGCACGATCCATTCTAATTCATTAATACGATCCCATCTAATTCATTCATACGATCTATTCTAATTCATTCGCACGAATATATCCTTTCTAATTCATTCGTACGATCCATTCTAATTCATTCGCACAATCTATTCTAATTCATTAGTACGATCCATTCTAATTCATTCGTACGATCCATTCTAATTCATTAGCACTATCCAAATTCATTTATCCGTACGATCTATTCTATTTCATTCGTACGATCCATTCTTATCGCACGATCCATTCTAATTCATTCGCACGATCCATTCTCCATTCTAATTCCTTCGTACGATCCATTCTAATTCCTTCGTATCCATTCTAATTCACTCATACGATCCATTCTAATTCATTTATACGATCCATTCTAATTCATTCGCATGAATGTATCCATTCTAATTCATTCGTACGATCCATTCTAATTCATTAGCACAATCTATTCTAGTTCATTCATACGATCCATCCTAATTCATTCGCACGAATGTATCCATTCTAATTCATTCGTACAATCCATTCTATTTCATTCGTACGATCCATTCTTACTCATTCGTACGATCCATTCGTATCCATTCTAATTCATTCGTACGATCTATTCTAATTCATTCGTACGATCCATTCTAATTCATTAATACGATCCATTCTAATTCATTCGTACGATCCATTCTAATTCATTCATACGATCCATTCTTACTCATTCGTACGATCCATTCTAATTCATTCGCACGATCCATTCTAATTCATCCGTACGATCCATTCTATTTCATTCGTATGATCCATTCTTACTCATTCGTACGATCCATTCTAATTCATTCGCACGAATGTATCCATTCTAATTCATTCGTACGATCCATTCTAATTCCTTCGTACAAACCATTCTAATTCCTGTGTACGATCCATTCTAATTCCTTTGTACGACCCATTATATTTCATTCGTATGATCCATTCTAATTCCTTTGTACAATCCAGTCTAATTCATTCCCATGAATGTATCCATTCTAATTCATTTGCACGAATGTATCCATTCTAATTCATTCGTACGATCCATTTTAATTCATTCGTACGTTCCATTCTAATTTATTCGTAAGATCCATTCTAATTCATTCGCACGATCCATTCTAATTCATTAATACGATCCAATCTAATTCATTCGTACGATCCATTCTAATTCATTCTTACGAATGTATCCACTCTATTTCATTCATACAATCCATTTTAATTCATTCGTATGATCCATTCTATTTCATTCGTATGATCCATTCTAATTCCTTCGTACGATCCATTCTTATTCATTCCCATGAATGTATCCATTCTAATTCATACGTAAGATCCATTCTAATTCATTTATACGATCCAATCTAATTCATTCATACAATCCATTCTAATTCATTCGCACGAATTTATCCATTCTAACTCGTTCGTACGATCCATTCGAATTCATTCGCATGAATGTATCCATTCTAATTCATTCGTACGATCCATTCCGTGCGAATGAATTAGAATGCATCGTACGAAGGAATTACAATGGATATATTCGTGCAAATGAATTAGAATAGATCGTACGAATGAATTAGAATAGATCGTACGAATGAATTAGAATGGATTGTATGAATGAATTAGATTAGATCGTATAAATGAATTAGAATGGATCGTATGAATTAGAATTGATCGTACGAATGAATTGGAATGGATCATACGAAGGATTTAGAATGGATCGTACGAATGAATTAGAATGGATCATACGAATTAATTAGAATGGATACATTCGTGCGAATGAATTAGAATGGATCATACGAATGAATTAGAATGGATCGTACGAATGAATTAGAATGGATCGTACGAATGAATTAGAATGGATACATTCGTGCGAATGAATTAGAATGGATCATACGAAGGAATTAGAATGGATCATACGAAGGAATTAGAATGGATCGTACGAATGAATTAGAATGGATCGTACGAATGAATTAGAATGGATACATTCGTGCGAATGAATTAGAATGGATCATACGAATGAATTAGAGTTGATACATTCGTGTGAATGAATTAAAATGGAAAATACGAATGAGTAAGAATGGATCGTAGAATTAGAATGGATTGTATGAATGAATTAGAATGGATACATACGAATGAATTAGAATGGATCGTATGAATGAAATAGAATGGATCGTGCGAATGAATTAGAATGGATCGTACGAATGAATTAGAATGGATCGTACTAATTCATTCGTACGACCCATTCTAATTCATTCGCACGATCTATTCTAATTCATTCGTACGATCTATTCTATTTCATTCGTACAATCCATTCTAATTCATTCATACGATCCAATCTAATTCATTCATACGATCCATTCTAATTCATTCGTACGATCTATTCTATTTCATTCATACGATCCATTCTAATTCGTTTGTACGATCCTTTCTAATTCCTTCGTACGATTCATTCTATTTCATTCGTATGACCCATTCTAATTCATAAGTGCGATCCATTCTAATTCATTCAAATGATCCATTCTAATTCATTCGTACGATCCATTCTAATTCATTCGCATGATCCATTCTGATTCATTCATATGATCTAATCTAATTCATTCATACGATCCATTCTAATTCATTCGCACGAATGTTTCCATTCTAATTCATTCGCACGATCCATTCTAATTCATTCATACAATCCATTCTAATTATTTTGCACGAACGTATCCATTCTAATTCATTCGTATGATCCATTCTAATTCATTCGTATGATCTATTCTAATTCATTCGCATGATTCATTATAATTCATTCATACGATCCAATCTAATTCATTCGTACGATCCATTCTAATTCATTCGCACGAATGTATCAACTCTAATTCATTCGTACGATCCATTCTAATTCATTCATACATGTACGAATGAATTAGAATGGATACATTCGTGCGAATGAATTAGAATGGATCGTATGAATGAATTAGATTGGATCATATGCATGAATTAGAATGGATCGTGCGAATGAATTAGAATGGATAGTACGAATGAATTAGAATGGATCGAACGAATGAATTACAATGGATACATTCGTGCAAAAGAATTAGAATGGATTGTATGAATGAATTAGAATGGATCGTGCGAATGAATTAGAATGGATCGTACGAATGAATTAGAATGGATACATTCGTGCGAAAGAATTAGAATAGATCGTATGAATGAATTAGAATGGATCGTATGAATGAAATAGAATGGATCGTACGAATGAATTAGAATGGATCGTGCGAATGAATTAGAATGGATCGTACGAATGAATTAGAATGGATCGTACGAAGGAATTAGAGTGGATCGTACGAATGAATTAGAAAGGATACATTCGAATTCATTCGTACGATCAATTCTAATTCCTTCGTACGATCCATATTCTAATTCATTCGCACGATCCATTCTAATTCATTCGCACGATCCATTCTAATTCATTCATACGATCCATTCTAATTCATTCACACAATCCATTCTAATTCATTCTAATTTATTCGTATGTGAGTGGATCGTGTTTTTTCGTGCTAATGAATTAGAATGGATCGTACGAATGAATTAGAATGGATACATTCGTGCGAAAGAATTAGAATGGATCGTATGAATGAATTAGATTGGATCGTATAAATGAATTAGAATGGATCGTACGAATCAATTAGAATGGATCGTGCTAATGAATTAGAATGGATCGTGCGAATGAATTAGAATGGATCGTGCGAATGAATTAGAATGGATCATACAAATAAATTAGAATGGATCGTACGAATGAATTAGAATGGATCGTTCGAATGAATTAGAATAGATTGTGCGAATGAATTAGAATGGATCGTACGAATGATTTAGAAAGGATACATTCGTGCGAATGAATTAGAATGGATCGTATGAGTGTGAATGAATTAGAATGGATCGTGCGAATGAATTAGAATGGATCGTATTAATGAATTAGAATGGATCGTGCGAATGAATTAGAATGGATCGTACGAATGAGTAAGAATGGATCGTGCGAATGAATTAGAATGGATCATATGAATGAATTAGAAAGGATCATATGAATGAATTAAAATGGATCGTGCGAATAAATTAGAATGGATCGTATGAATGAATTAGAATAGATTATGCGAATGAATTAGAATGGATCATACGAATGAATTAGAATGGATACATTCGTGCGAATGAATTAGAATGGATCGTATGAATGAATTAGAATCGATCGTACGAATGAATTAGAATGGATCATGTGAATGAATTAGAATGGATCGTGCGAATGAATTAGAATAGATCATACGAATGAAATAGAATGGATTGTACGAATGAGATAGAATGGATCGTACGAATGAATTAGAATGGATACATTCATGCGAATGAATTAGAATGGATCATACGAATGAATTAGAATGGATTCATTCGTGCGAATGAATTAGAATGGATCGTACGAATGAGTAAGAATGGATCGTATGAATGAATTAGAATGGATTGAATTAGAATGAATCGTATGAATGAATTAGAATGGATCGTACGAATGAAGTAGAATGGATCATACGAATGAATTAGAAAGGATTGAATTAGAATGAATCGTACGAATGAATTAGAATGAATCATACCGTACGAATGAATTAGAATGGATCATACGGAGGAATTAGAATGGATCGTACGAATGAATTAGAATGGATCGTACGAATGAATTAGAATGGATCATACGAAGGAATTAGAATGGATCGTACGAAGGAATTAGAATGGATAGTACGAATGAATTAGAATGGATACCTTCGTGCAAATGAATTAGAATGGATCGTACGAATGAGTAAGAATGGATCGTACGAATGAAATAGAATGGATCGTATGAATGAATTAGAATGGATCGTGCGAATGAATTAGAATGGATCGTAAGAATGAATTAGAATAGATTGTGCGAATGAATTAGAATGGATCGTACGAATGAATTAGAATGGATCGTACGAATGAATTAGAATGGATCGTATGAATGAATTAGAATGGATCGTGCGAATGAATTAGAATGGATCGTACGAATGAAATAGAATGGATTCGCACGAATGTATCCATTCTAATTCATTCGTACGATCCATTCTAATTCATTCGTACAATCCATTCTAATTCATTCGCACGATCCATTCGCATTCACTCAAACGATCCATTCTAATTCATTCATATGATCCATTCTAATTCATTCGCATGAATGTATCCATTCTAATTCATTCGCACGATCCATTCAAATTCATTTGTACGAATGTATCCACTCTAATTCATTCATATGATCCATTCTAATTCATTCGCACGAATGTATACATTCCAATTCATTCGTACGATCCATTCTAATTCATTCGCACAATCTATTCTAATTCATTCGTACGATCATTTCTAATTAATTAGCATGATCCATTCTAATTCATTTGTACGATCTATTTTATTTCATTCGTACAATCCATTCTTACTCAATCGTATGATCCATTCTAATCCATTCGCACAATCTATTCTAATTCATTCGTACGATCCATTCTATTTCATTCGTATGATCCATTCTAATTCATTCGATCCATTCTATTTCATTCATACGATCCATTTTAATTCATTCGCACGATCTATTCTAATTCATTCATATGATCCATTCTAATTCATTCGTACGATCCATTCTAATTTCTTCGTATAATCTATTCTAATTCCTTCGTACGATCCATTCTAATTCCTTCGTACGATCCATTCAAATTCATTCGCACGAATCTATCCATTCTAATTCATTCGTACGATCCATTCTAATTCATTCGCACGATCCATTCTAATTCATTAATACGATCCAATCTAATTCATTCATACAATCTATTCTAATTCATTCGCACGAATATATCCTTTCTAATTCTTTCGTACGATCCATTCTAATTCATTCGCACAATCTATTCTAATTCATTAGTACGATCCATTCTAATTCATTCGTACGATCCATTCTAATTCATTAGCACGATCCAAATTCATTTATCCGTACGATCTATTCTATTTCATTCGTACGATCCATTCTTATCGCACGATCCATTCTAATTCATTCGCACGATCCATTCTCCATTCTAATTCCTTCGTACGATCCATTCTAATTCCTTCGTATCCATTCTAATTCACTCATACGATCCATTCTAATTCATTCTTACGATCCATTCTAATTCATTCGCATGAATGTATCCATTCTAATTCATTTGTACGATCCATTCTAATTCATTCGCACAATCTATTCTAATTCATTCATACGATCTATCATAATTCATTCGCACGAATGTATCCATTCTAATTCATTCGTACTATCCTTTCTATTTCATTCGTACGATCCATTCTTACTCATTCGTACGATCCATTCTTATCCATTCTAATTCATTCGTACGATCTATTCTAATTCATTCGTACGATCCATTCAAATTCATTAATACGATCCAATCTAATTCATTCGTACGATCCATTCTAATTCATTCGCACGATCCATTCTAATTCATTCGCACGATCCATTCTAATTTATTCATACGATCCATTCTAATTCATTCGTACGATCCATTCTAATTCATTCGCACGATCCATTCTAATTCATTCGCACGAATGTATCCATTCTAATTCATTCGTATGATCCATTCTAATTCATTCACACGATCCATTCTAATTCATTCATACAATCCATTCTATTTCTTTTGCACGAATGTATCCATTCTAATTCATTCGTACGATGCATTCCATTTCATTCGTACGATCCATTCTAATTCATTCGTACAATCCATTCTAATTCATTCGCACGATCTATTCGAATTCATTCGCACGAATGTATCCACTCTAATTCATTCATATGATCCATTCTAATTCCTTCGTACGATCCATTCTATTTCATTCGTATGATCCATTCTATTTCATTCATATAATCCATTCTAATTCATACGTAAGATCCATTCTAATTTATTTATACAATCCAATCTAATTCATTCATACAATCCATTCTAATTCATTCGCACGAATGTATCCATTCTAATTCATTAATACGATCCAATCTAATTCATTCATACGAATGAATTAGAATGGATACATTCGTGCAAAAGAAATAGAATGGATTGTATGAATGAATTAGAATGGATCGTGTGAATGAATTGGAATGGATCATACGAATGAATTAGAATGGATACATTCGTGCGAATGAATTAGAATGGATCGTGCGAATGAATTAGAATGGATCGTACGAATGAATTAGAATGGATCGTATGAATGAATTAGAATGGATCGTATGAATGAATTAGAATGGATCGTGCGAATGAATTAGAATGGATCGTGCGAATGAATTAGAATGGATCGTATGAATGAATTAGATTGGATCGTATTAATGAATTAGAATGGATCGTACGAATGAATTAGAATAGATCGTACGAATGAATTAGAATGGATACGAATGGATCGTACGAATGAGTAAGAATGGATCGTACGAATGAAATAGAATGGATTGTACGAATGAATTAGAATGGATACATTCGTGCAAATGAATTAGGATGGATCGTATGAATGAATTAGAATAGATTGTGCGAATGAATTAGAATGAATCGTACGAATGAATTAGAATGGATACATTCATGCGAATGAATTAGAATGGATCGTATGAATGAATTAGAATGGATCATATGAGTGAATTAGAATGGATACGAAGGAATTAGAATGGATCGTATGAAGGAATTAGAATGGAGAATGGATCGTGCGAATGAATTAGAATGGATCGTGCGATAAGAATGGATCGTACGAATGAAATAGAATAGATCGTACGGATAAATGAATTTGGATCGTGCTAATGAATTAGAATGGATCGTACGAATGAATTAGAATGGATCGTACTAATGAATTAGAATGGATCGTATGAATGAATTAGAAAGGATATATTCGTGCGAATGAATTAGAATAGATCATATGAATGAATTAGATTGGATCGTATTAATTAATTAGAATGGATCGTGCGAATGAATTAGAATGGATCGTACGAATGAATTAGAATGGATAGATTCGTGCGAATGAATTTGAATGGATCGTACGAAGGAATTAGAATGGATTGTACGATGGAATTAGAATAGATCATACGAAGAAATTAGAATGGATCGTACGAATGAATTAGAATGGATCGTATGAATGAATTAGAATGGATCGTGTGAATGAATTAAAATGGATCGTATGAATGAAATAGAATGGATCGTATGAATTAGAATGGATCGTACGAATGAAATAGAATGGATCGTACGAAGGATTTAGAATGGATCATACGATCCATTCTAATTCATTCGTATGATCCATTCTATTTCATTCGTATGATCCATTCTAATTCCTTCGTACGATCCATTCTTATTCATTCCCATGAATGCATCAATTCTAATTCATACGTAAGATCCATTCTAATTCATTTATACGATCCAATCTAATTCATTCATACAATCCATTCTAATTCATTCGCACGAATTTATCCATTCTAACTCGTTCGTACGATCCATTCGAATTCATTCGCACGAATATATCCATTCTAATTCATTCGTACGATCCATTCCGTGCGAATGAATTAGAATGCATCGTACGAATGAATTAGAATGGTTATATTCGTGCAAATGAATTAGAATAGATCGTACGAATGAATTAGAATAGATCGTACGAATGAATTAGAATGGATTGTATGAATGAATTAGATTAGATCGTATAAATGAATTAGAATGGATCGTACGAATGAATTAGAATGGATACGTTTGTGCGAATGATTTAGAATGGATCGTATGAATGAATTAGAATAGATTGTCCGAATGAATTAGAATGGATCGTATGAATTAGAATTGATCGTACGAATGAATTAGAATGGATCATACGAAGGATTTAGAATGGATCGTACGAATGAATTAGAATGGATCTTACGAATGAATTAGAATGGATACATTCGTGCGAATGAATTAGAATGGATCGTACGAATGAATTAGAATGGATCGTACGAATGAATTAGAATGGATACATTCGTGCGAATGAATTAGAATGGATCATACGAAGGAATTAGAATGGATCGTACGAATGAATTAGAATGGATCGTACGAATGAATTAGAATGGATACATTCGTGCGAATGAATTAGAATGGATCATACGAATGAATTAGAGTTGACACATTCGTGTGAATAAATTAAAATGGATAATACGAATGAGTAAGAATGGATCGTAGAATTAGAATGGATCGTATGAATGAATTAGAATAGATACATAAGAATGAATTAGAATGGATCGTATGAATAAATTAGAATGGATCGTGCGAATGAATTAGAATGGATCGTACGAATGAATTAGAATGGATCGTATGAATAAATTAGAATGGATCGTAGTAATGAATTAGAATGGATCCTACGAATGAATTAGAATAGATTGTGCGAATGAATTAGAATGGATCTGGATCGTGTATCCATTCTAATTCATTCGTACGACCCATTCTAATTCATTCGCACGATCCATTCTAATTCATTCGTACGATCTATTCTATTTCATTCGTACAATCCATTCTAATTCATTCATACGATCCAATCTAATTCATTCATATGATCCATTCTAATTCATTCGTACGATCTATTCTATTTCATTCATACGATCCATTCTAATTCGTTTGTACGATCCTTTCTAATTCCTTCGTACGATCCATTCTATTTCATTCGTATGACCCATTCTAATTCATAAGTACGATCCATTCTAATTCATTCAAACGATCCATTCTAATTCATTCGTACGATCCATTCTAATTCATTCGCACGATCCATTCTACTTCATTCATACGATCCAATCTAATTCATTCATACGATCCATTCTAATTCATTCGCACGAATGTATCCATTCGAATTCATTCGCACGATCCATTCTAATTCATTCATTCAATCCATTCTAATTCTTTTGCACGAATGTATCCATTCTAATTCATTCGTACGATCCATTCTAATTCATTCGTATGATCTATTCTAATTCATTCGCATGATCCATTATAATTCATTCATACAATCCAATCTAATTCATTCGTACGATCCATTCTAATTCATTCGCACGAATGTATCAACTCTAATTCATTCGTACGATCCATTCTAATTCATTCATACATGTAAGAATGAATTAGAATGGATACATTCGTGCGAATGAATTAGAATGGATCGTATGAATGAATTAGATTGGATCGTATGCATGAATTAGAATGGATCGTGCGAATGAATTAGAATGGATAGTATGAATAAATTAGAATGGATACATTCGTGCGAAAGAATTAGAATAGATCGTATGAATGAATTAGAATGGATCATATGAATGAAATAGAATGGATCGTACGAATGAATTAGAATGGATCGTACGAATGAATTAGAATGGATCGTATGAAGGAATTAGAATTGATCGTACGAATGAATTAGAAAGGATACATTCGAATTCATTCGTACGATCCATTCTAATTCCTTCGTACGATCCATATTCTAATTCATTCGCACGATCCATTCTAATTCATTCGCACGATCCATTCTAATTCATTCATACGATCCATTCTAATTCATTCACACAATCCATTCTAATTCATTCTAATTTATTCGTATGTGAGTGGATTGTGTTTTTTCGTTCTAATGAATTAGAATGGATCGTACGAATGAATTAGAATGGACACATTCGTGCGAAAGAATTAGAATGGATCGTATGAATGAATTAGATTGGATCGTATAAATGAATTAGAATGGATCGTACGAATGAATTAGAATGGATCGTGCTAATGAATTAGAATGGATCGTGCGAATGAATTAGAATGGATCGTGCGAATGAATTAGAATGGATCATACGAATGAATTAGAATGGATCGTACGAATGAATTAGAATGGATCGTTCGAATGAATTAGAATAGATTGTGCGAATGAATTAGAATGGATCGTACGAATGAATTAGAAAGGATACATTCGTGCGAATGAATTAGAATGGATCGTATGATTGTGAATGAATTAGAATGGATCGTGCGAATGAATTAGAATGGATCGTATTAATGAATTAGAATGGATCGTGCGAATGAATTAGAATGGATCGTACGAATGAGTAAGAATGGATCGTGCGAATGAATTAGAATGGATCATATGAATGAATTAGAATGGATCGTATGAATGAATTAGAATGGATCGTGCGAATAAATTAGAATGGATCTTATGAATGAATTAGAATAGATTGTGCGAATGAATTAGAATGGATCATACGAATGAATTAGAATGGATACATTCATGCGAATGAATTAGAATGGATCGTATGAATGAATTAGAATCGATCGTACGAATGAATTAGAATGGATCATGCGAATGAATTAGAATGGATCGTGCGAATGAATTAGAATGGATCGTACGAATGAAATAGAATGGATTGTACGAATGAGATAGAATGGATCGTACGAATGAATTAGAATGGATACATTTATGCGAATGACTTAGAATGGATCATACGAATGAATTAGAATGGATTCATTCGTGCGAATGAATTAGAATGGATCGTACGAATGAGTAAGAATGGATCGTACGAATGAATTAGAATGGAATGAATTAGAATGGATCGTACGAATGAATTAGAATGGATCGTACGAATGAATTAGAATGGATTGAATTAGAATGAATCGTACGAATGAATTAGAATGAATCATACCGTACGAATGAATTAGAATGGATCATACGAAGAAATTAGAATGGACCGTACGAATGAATTAGAATGGATCGTACGAATGAATTAGAATGGATCGTACGAAGGAATTAGAATGGATCGTACGAATGAATTAGAATGGATAACTTCGTGCAAATGAATTAGAATGGATCGTACGAATGAATAAGAATGGATCGTACGAATGAAATAGAATGGATCGTATGAATGATTTAGAATGGATCGTGTGAATGAATTAGAATGGATCGTACGAATGAATTAGAATAGATTGTGCGAATGAATTAGAATGGATCGCACGAATGAATTAGAATGGATCGTACGAATGAATTAGAATGGGTCGTATGAATGAATTAGAATGGATCGTGCGAATGAATTAGAATGGATCGTACGAATGAAATAGAATGGATTCGCATGAATGTATCCATTCTAATTCATTCGTACGATCCATTCTAATTCATTCGTACAATCCATTCTAATTCATTCGCACGATCCATTCGCATTCACTCAAAAGATCCATTCTAATTCATTCATATGATCCATTCTAATTAATTCGCACGAATGTATCCATTCTAATTCATTCGTACGATCCATTCTAATTCATTTGTACGAATGTATCCACTCTAATTCATTCATACGATCCATTCTAATTCATTCGCACGAATGTATCCATTCCAATTCATTCGTACGATCCATTCTAATTCATTCGCACAATCTATTCTAATTCATTCGTACGATCAATTCTAATTCATTAGCATGATCCATTCTTTTTCATTCGTACGATCTATTCTATTTCATTCATACAATCCATTCTTACTCAATCGTATGATCCATTCTAATCCATTTGCACAATCTATTCTAATTCATTCGTACGATCCATTCTATTTCATTCGTACGATCCATTCTAATTCATACGATCCATTCTATTTCATTCATACGATCTATTTTAATTCATTCGCACGATCCATTCTAATTCATTCATACGATCCATTCTAATTCATTCGTACGATCCATTCTAATTTCCTCGTATGATCTATTCTAATTCCATCGTACAATCCATTCTAATTCCTTCGTACGATCCATTCAAATTCATTCGCACGAATCTATCCATTCTAATTCATTCGTACGATCCATTCTAATTCATTCGCACGATCCATTCTAATTAATTAATACGATCCAATCTAATTCATTCATATGATCTATTCTAATTCATTCGCACGAATATATCCTTTCTTATTCATTCATACGATCCATTCTAATTCATTCGCACAATCTATTCTAATTCATTAGTACGATCCATTCTAATTCATTCGTACGATCCATTCTAATTCATTAGCACGATCCTAATTCATTTATCCGTACGATCTATTCTATTTCATTCGTACGATCCATTCTTATCGCACGATCCATTCTAATTCATTCGCACGATCCATTCTCCATTCTAATTCCTTCGTACGATCCATTCTAATTCCTTCGTATCCATTCTAATTCACTCATACGATCCATTCTAATTCATTCATACGATCCATTCTAATTCATTCGCATAAATGTATCCATTCTAATTCATTCGTACGATCCATTCTAATTCATTCGCACAATCTATTCTAATTCATTCATACGATCCATCCTAATTCATTCGCACGAATGTATCCATTCTAATTCATTCGTACAATCCATTTTATTTCATTCGTACGATCCATTCTTACTCATTCGTACGATCCATTCGTATCCATTCTAATTCATTCGTACGATCTATTCTAATTCATTCATACGATCCATTCTAATTCATTAATACGATCCAATCTAATTCATTCATATGATCCATTCTAATTCATTCGTACGATCCATTCTAATTCATTCGCACGATCCATTCTAATTCATTCGCACGATCCATTCTAATTCATTCATACGATCCATTCTAATTCATTCGTACGATCCATTCTAATTCATTCGCACGATCCATTCTAATTCATTCGCACGAATGTATCCATTCTAATTCATTCGTATGATCCATTCTAATTCATTCACACGATCCATTCTTATTCATTTATATAATCCATTCTATTTCTTTTGCACGAATGTATCCATTCTAATTCATTCGTACGATCCATTCTAATTCATTCGTACAATCCATTCTAATTCATTCGCACGATCTATTCGAATTCATTCGCACGAATGTATCCACTCTAATTCATTCATACGATCCTTTCTAATTTCTTCGTACGATCCATTCTATTTCATTCGTATGATCCATTCTATTTCATTCATATAATCCATTCTAATTCATTCGCACGATCCATTCTAATTCATTCATACGATCCATTCTAATTCATTCGTATGAATGATCGTGCTAATGAATTAGAATGGATCGTACGAATGAATTAGAATGGATCGTACTAATGAATTAGAATGGATCGTGCGAATGAATTAGAATGGATCGTATTAATGAATTAGAATGGATCGTGCGAATGAATTAGAATGGATCGTACGAATGAATAAGAATGGATCGTGCGAATGAATTAGAATGGATCATATGAATGAATTAGAATGGATCATATGAATGAATTAGAATGGATCGTGCGAATAAATTAGAATGGATCGTATGAATGAATTAGAATAGATTATGCGAATGAATTAGAATGGATCGTACGAATAAATTAGAATGGATCGTACGAATGAATTAGAATGGATCGTACGAATGTATTAGAATGGATCATGCGAATGAATTAGAATGGATCGTGCGAATGAATTAGAATGGATCGTACGAATGAAATAGAATGGATTATACGAATGAGATAGAATGGATCGTACGAATGAATTAGAATGGATACATTCATGCGAATGAAAATAGAATGGATCATACGAATGAATTAGAAATTCGTACGAATGAATTAGAATGGATCGTATGAATGAGTAAAAATGGATCGTACGAATGAATTAGAATGGATTGAATTAGAATGAATCGTACGAATGAATTAGAATGGATCGTACGAATGAATTAGAATGGATCATACGAATGAATTAGAATGGATTGAATTAGAATGAATCGTACGAATGAATTAGAATGAATCATACCGTACGAATGAATTAGAATGGATCATACGAAGGAATTAGAATGGATCGTACGAATGAATTAGAATGGATCGTACGAATGAATTAGAATGGATCGTACGAAGGAATTAGAATGGATCGTACGAAGGAATTAGAATGGATACCTTCGTGCAAATGAATTAGAATGGATCGTACGTATGAGTAAGAATGGATCGTACGAATGAAATAGAATGGATCATATGAATGAATTAGAATGGATCGTGCGAATGAATTAGAATGGATCGTACGAATGAATTAGAATAGATTGTGCGAATGAATTAGAATGGATCGTACGAATGAATTAGAATGGATCGTACGAATGAATTAGAATGGATCGTATGAATGAATTAGAATGGATCGTGCGAATGAATTAGAATGGATCGTACGAATGAAATAGAATGGATTCGCACGAATGTATCCATTCTAATTCATTCGTACGATCCATTCTAATTCATTCGTACAATCCATTCTAATTCATTCGCACGATCCATTCGCATTCACTCAAACGATCCATTCTAATTCATTCATATGATCCATTCTAATTCATTCGCACGAATGTATCCATTCTAATTCATTCGTACGATCTATTCTAATTTATTTGTACGAATGTATCCACTCTAATTCATTCATACGATCCATTCTAATTCATTCGCACGAATGTATCCATTCCAATTCATTCGTACGATCCATTCTAATTCATTCGCACAATCTATTCTAATTCATTTGTACGATCAATTCTAATTCATTAGCATGATCCATTCTAATTCATTCGTACGATCTATTCTATTTCATTCGTACAATCCATTCTTACTCAATCGTATGATCCATTCTAATCCATTCGCACAATCTATTCTAATTCATTCGTACGATCCATTCTATTTCATTCGTACGATCCATTCTAATTCATACGATCCATTCTATTTCATTCATACGATCCATTTTAATTCATTCGCACGATCCATTCTTATTCATTCATACGATCCATTCTAATTCATTCGTACGATCCATTCTAATTTCTTCGTATGATCTATTCTAATTCCTTCGTACGATCCATTCTAATTCATTCGTACGATCCATTCAAATTCATTCGCACGAATCTATCCATTCTAATTCATTTATACAATCCATTCTAATTCTTTTGCACGAATGTATCCATTCTAATTCTTTCGTACGATCCATTCTAATTCATTCGTATGATCTATTCTAATTCATTCGCATGATCCATTATAATTCATTTATACGATCCAATCTAATTCATTCGTACGATCCATTCTAATTCATTCGCACGAATGTATCAACTCTAATTCATTCGTACGATCCATTCTAATTCATTCATACATGTACGAATGAATTAGAATGGATACATTCGTGCGAATGAATTAGAATGGATCGTATGAATGAATTAGATTGGATCGTATGCATGAATTAGAATGGATCTTGCGAATGAATAAGAATGGATCGTACGAATGAATTAGAATGGATCGAACGAATGAATTAGAATGGATACATTCGTGCAAAAGAATTAGAATGGATTGTATGAATGAATTAGAATGGATCGTGCGAATGAATTAGAATGGATCGTACGAATGAATTAGAATGGATACATTCGTGCGAAAGAATTAGAATAGATCGTATGAATGAATTAGAATGGATCGTATGAATGAAATAGAATGGATCGTACGAATGAATTAGAATGGATCGTGCGAATGAATTAGAATGGATCGTACGAATGAATTAGAATGGATCGTACGAAGGAATTAGAATGGATCGTACGAATGAATTAGAAAGGATACATTTGAATTCATTCGTACGATCCATTCTAATTCCTTCGTACGATCCATATTCTAATTCATTCACACGATCCAGTCTAATTCATTCGCACGATCCATTCTAATTCATTCATACGATCCATTCTAATTCATTCACACAATCCATTCTAATTCGTTCTAATTTATTCGTATGTGAGTGGATCGTGTTTTTTTGTGCTAATGAATTAGATTGGATCGTACGAATGAATTAGAATGGATCGTACGAATGAATTAGAATGGATCGTGCGAATGAATTAGAATGGATCGTGCGAATGAATTAGAATGGATCGTACGAATGAATTAGAATGGATCGTTCGAATGAATTAGAATAGATTGTGCGAATGAATTAGAATGGATCGTACGAATGAATTAGAAAGGATACATTCGTGCGAATGAATTAGAATGGATCGTACGAATGAATTAGAAAGGATACATCCGTGCGAATGAATTAGAATGGATCGTATGAGTGTGAATGAATTAGAATGGATCGTGCGAATGAATTAGAATGGATCGTATTAATGAATTAGAATGGATCGTGCGAATGAATTAGAATGGATCGTACGAATGAGTAAGAATGGATCGTGCGAATGAATTAGAATGGATCATATGAATGAATTAGAATGGATCGTATGAATGAATTAGAATGGATCGTGCGAATAAATTAAAAAGTACGAATGAAATAGAATGGATCGTGCGAATGAATTAGAATGGATCGTACGAATGAATTAGAATAGATTGTGCGAATGAATTAGAATGGATCGTACGAATGAATTAGAATGGATCGTACGAATGAATTAGAATGGATCGTATGAATGAATTAGAATGGATCGTGCTAATGAATTCGAATAGATCGTGCGAATGAATTAGAATGGATTGTACGAATGAATTAGAATGGATCGTACGAATGAAATAGAATGGATCGTACGAATGAATTAGAATTGATCGTACGAATGAATTAGAATGGATCGTGCGAATGAATTAGAATGGATCGTGCGAATGAATTAGAATGGATCGTACGAATGAATTAGAATGGATCGTTCGAATGAATTAGAATAGATTGTGCGAATGAATTAGAATGGATCGTACGAATGAATTAGAAAGGATACATTCGTGCGAATGAATTAGAATGGATCGTATGAGTGTGAATGAATTAGAATGGATCGTGCGAATGAATTAGAATGGATCGTATTAATGAATTAGAATGGATCGTGCGAATGAATTAGAATGGATCGTACGAATGAGTAAGAATGGATCGTGCGAATGAATTAGAATGGATCATATGAATGAATTAGAATGGATCGTATGAATGAATTAGAATGGATCGTGCGAATAAATTAAAAAGTACGAATGAAATAGAATGGATCGTGCGAATGAATTAGAATGGATCGTACGAATGAATTAGAATAGATTGTGCGAATGAATTAGAATGGATCGTACGAATGAATTAGAATGGATCGTACGAATGAATTAGAATGGATCGTATGAATGAATTAGAATGGATCGTGCGAATGAATTAGAATGGATCGTGCTAATGAATTCGAATAGATCGTGCGAATGAATTAGAATGGATTGTACGAATGAATTAGAATGGATCGTACGAATGAAATAGAATGGATCGTACGAATGAATTAGAATGGATACATTCGTGCAAAAGAAATAGAATGGATTGTATGAATGAATTAGAATGGATCGTGTGAATGAATTAGAATGTTTCATACGAATGAATTAGAATGGATACATTCGTGCGAATGAATTAGAATGGATCGTACGAATGAATTAGAATGGATCGTACGAATGAATTAGAATGGATCGTGCGAATGAATTAGAATGGATCGTACGAATGAATTAGAATGGATCGTATGAATGAATTAGATTGGATCGTATTAATGAATTAGAATGGATCGTACGAATGAATTAGAATAGATCGTACGAATGAATTAGAATGGATACGAATGGATCGTACGAATGAGTAAGAATGGATCGTACGAATGAAATAGAATGGATTGTACGAATGAATTAGAATGGATACATTCGTGCGAATGAATTAGGATGGATCGTATGAATGAATTAGAATAGATTGTGCGAATGAATTAGAATGGATCGTACGAATGAATTAGAATGGATACATTCATGCGAATGAATTAGAATAGATCGTATGAATGAATTAGAATGGATCGTATGAGTGAATTAGAATGGATACGAAGAAATTAGAATGGATCGTACGAAGGAATTAGAATGGAGAATGGATCGTGCGAATGAATTAGAATGGATCGTGCGATAAGAATGGATCGTACGAATGAAATAGAATAGATCGTACGGATAAATGAATTTGGATCGTGCTAATGAATTAGAATGGATCGTACGAATGAATTAGAATGGATCGTACTAATGAATTAGAATAGATTGTGCGAATGAATTAGAATGGATCGTACGAATGAATTAGAAAGGATATATTCATGCGAATGAATTAGAATAGATCGTATGAATGAATTAGATTGGATCGTATTAATGAATTAGAATGGATTGTGCGAATGAATTAGAATGGATCGTACGAATGAATTAGAATGGATAGATTCGTGCGAATGAATTTGAATGGATCGTACGAAGGAATTAGAATGGATCGTACGAAGGAATTAGAATAGATCATACGAAGAAATTAGAATGGATCGTACGAATGAATTAGAATGGATCGTATGAACGAATTAGAATGGATCGTGCGAATGAATTAAAATGGATCGTATGAATGAAATAGAATGGATCGTATGAATTAGAATGGATCGAACGAATGAAATAGAATGGATCGTACGAATGAATTAGAATAGATTGTGCGAATGGATTAGAATGGATCATACGATTGAGTAAGAATGGATTGTACGAATGAAATAGAATAGATCATACGAATGAATTAGAATGGATCATGCTAATGAATTAGAATTGATCGTACGAATGAATTAGAATAGATTGTGCGAATGAATTAGAATGGATCGTACGAATGAATTGGAATGGATACATTCGTGCGAATGAATTAGAATGGATCGTATGAATGAATTAGAGTGGATACATTCGTACAAATAAATTAGAATGGATCGTACGAATGAATTAGAATGGATACATTCGTGCGAATGAATTAGAATGGATCATATGAATGAATTAGAATGGATCGTTTGAGTGAATGTGAATGGATCGTGCGAATGAATTAGAATGGATTGTACGAATGAATTAGAATGGATCGTACGAATGAATTAGAAAGGATACATTCGAATTCATTCGTACGATCCATTCTAATTCCTTCGTACAATCCATATTCTAATTAATTCGCACGATCCATTCTAATTCATTCGCACGATCTATTCTAATTCATTCGTACGATCCATTCTAATTCATTCGCACGATCCATTCTAATTCATTCATACGATCCATTCTATTTCATTCGTACGATCCATTCTTACTCATTCGTACGATCCATTCTAATTCATTTGCACGAAGGTACCCATTCTAATTCATTCGTACTATCCATTCTAATTCATTCGTACGATCCATTCTAATTCATTCGCACGATCCATTCTAATTCATTCATACGATCCATTCTATTTCATTCATACGATCCATTTTTACTCATTCGTACGATCCATTCTAATTCATTTGTGCGAATGAATTAGAATCGATCGTACGAATGAATTAGAATGGATTATGCGAATGAATTAGAATGGATCGTGCGAATGAATTAGAATGGATCGTTCGAATGAAATAGAATGGATTGTACGAATGAGATAGAATGGATCGTCCGAATGAATTAGAACTAATACATTCATGCGAATGAATTAGAATGGATCTTACGAATGAATTAGAATGGATTCATTCGTGCGAATGAATTAGAATGTATCGTACGAATGACTAAGAATGGATCGTACGAATGAATTAGAATGGATTGAATTAGAATGAATCGTACAAATGAATTAGAATGGATCGTACGAATGAATTAGAATGGATCGTACGAATGAATTAGAATGGATTGAATTAGAATGAATCGTACGAATGAATTAGAATGAATCATACCGTACGAATGAATTAGAATGGATCATACGAAGGAATTAGAATGGATCGTACGAATGAATTAGAATGGATCGTACGAATGAATTATAATGGATCGTATGAAGGAATTAGAATGGATCGTACGAAGGAATTAGAATGGATAGTACGAATGAATTAGAATGGATACCTTCGTGCAAATGAATTAGAATGGATCGTACGAATGAGTAAGAATGGATCGTACAAATGAAATAGAATGGATCGTATGAATGAATTAGAATGGATCGTATGAATGAATTAGAATGGATCGTACGAATGAATTAGAATGGATCGTGCGAATGAATTAGAATGGATCGTACGAATAAATTAGAATGGATCGTACGAATGAATTAGAATGGATCATATGAATGAATTAGAATGGATATACATTCGTACGATCCATTCTAATTCATTCGTACAATCCATTCTAATTCATTCGCACGATCCATTCGCATTCACTCAAACGATCCATTCTAATTCATTCATATGATCCATTCTAATTCATTCGCACGAATGTATCTATTCTAATTCATTCGTACGATCCATTCTAATTCATTTGTACGAATGTATCCACTCTAATTCATTCATACGATCCATTCTAATTCATTCGCACGAATGTATCCATTCCAATTCAGTTGCACGAATTGAATGTATCCATTCTAATTCATTCGTACGATCCATTCTAATTCATTCGTACGTTCCATTCTAATTCATTCGTAAGATCCATTCTAATTCATTCATACGATCTATTCTAATTCATTCATACAATCCAATATAATACGAATGAATTAGAATGGATCGTATGAATGAATTAGAATGGATCGTGCGAATGAATTAGAATGGATTATATGAATGAAATAGAATGGATCATACGAATGAAATAGAATGGATCGTACGAAGGAATTAGAATGGATCGTATGAATGAATTAGAGTGGATACATTCGTGCGAATGAATTCGAATAGATCGTGCGAATGAATTAGAATGGATTGTACGAATGAATTAGAATGGATCGTACGAATGAAATAGAATGGATCGTACGAATGAATTAGAATGGATACATTCGTGCAAAAGAAATAGAATGGATTGTATGAATGAATTAGAATGGATCGTGTGAATGAATTAGAATGGATCATACGAATGAATTAGAATGGATCATACGAATGAATTAGAATGGATACATTCGTGCGAATGAATTAGAATGGATCGTGCGAATAAATTAGAATGGATCGTACGAATGAATTAGAATGGATCGTATGAATGAATTAGAATGGATCGTGCGAATGAATTAGAATGGATCGTGCGAATGAATTAGAATGGATCGTGCGAATGAATTAGAATGGATCGTACGAATGAATTAGAATGGATCGTATGAATGAATTAGATTGGATCGTATTAATGAATTAGAATGGATCGTACGGATGAATTAGAATAGATCGTACGAATGAATTAGAATGGATACGAATGGATCGTACGAATGAGTAAGAATGGATCGTACGAATGAAATAGAATGGATTGTACGAATGAATTAGAATGGATACATTCGTGCGAATGAATTAGGATGGATCGTATGAATGAATTAGAATAGATTGTGCGAATGAATTAGAATGGATCGTACGAAGGAATTAGAATGGATACATTCATGCGAATGAATTAGAATGGATCGTATGAGTGAATTAGAATGGATACGAAGGAATTAGAATGGATCGTACGAAGGAATTAGAATGTAGAATGGATCGTGCGAATGAATTAGAATGGATCGTGCGATAAGAATGGATCGTACGAATGAAATAGAATAGATCGTACGGATAAATGAATTTGGATCGTGCTAATGAATTAGAATGGATCGTACGAATGAATTAGAATGGATCGTACTAATGAATTAGAATAGATTGTGCGAATGAATTAGAATGGATCGTACGAATGAATTAGAAAGGATATGTTCGTGCGAATGAACTAGAATAGATCGTATGAATGAATTAGATTGGATCATATTAATGAATTAGAATGGATCGTGCGAATGAATTAGAATGGATCGTACGAATGAATTAGAATGGATAGATTCGTGCGAATGAATTTGAATGGATCGTACGAAGGAATTAGAATGGATCGTACGAAGGAATTATAATAGATCATACGAAGAAATTAGAATGGATCGTACGAATGAATTAGAATGGATCGTATGAATGAATTAGAATGGATCGTGCGAATGAATTAAAATGGATCGTATGAATGAAATAGAATGGATCGTATGAATTAGAATGGATCGTACGAATGAAATAGAATGGATCGTAAGAATGAATTAGAATAGATTGTGCGAATGGACTAGAATGGATCATACGATTGAGTAAGAATGGATTGTACGAATAAAATATAATAGATCGTACGAATGAGTTAGAATGGATCATGCTAATGAATTAGAATTGATCGTACGAATGAATTAGAATGGATCATGCTAATGAATTAGAATTGATCGTACGAATGAATTAGAATGGATTGAATTAGAATGAATCGTACAAATGAATTAGAATAAATCATACCGTACGAATGAATTAGAATGGATCATACGAAGGAATTAGAATGGATCGTACGAATGAATTAGAATGGATCGTACGAATGAATTAGAATGGATCGTACGAAGGAATTAGAATGGATCGTACGAAGGAATTAGAATAGATAGTACGAATGAATTAGAATGGATACCTTCGTGCAAATGAATTAGGATGGATCGTACGAATGAGTAAGAATGGATTGTACGAATGAGTAAGAATGGATCGTACGAATGAAATAGAATGGATCGTATGAATGAATTAGAATAGATCGTCCGAATGAATTAGAATGGATCGTACGAATGAATTAAAATAGATTGTGCGAATGAATTAGAATGGATCGTACGAATGAATTAGAATGGATCGTACGAATGACTTAGAATGGATCGTATGAATGAATTAGAATGGATCGTGCGAATGAATTAGAATGGATCGTACGAATGAAATAGAATGGATTCGCACGAATGTATCCATTCTAATTCATTCGTATGATCCATTCTAATTAATTCGTACAATCCATTCTAATTCATTCGCACGATCCATTCGCATTCACTCAAACGATCCATATGAATGAATTAGAATGGATCGTTTGAGTGAATGCGAATGGATCGTGCGATCCATTCTAATTCAATCGTACGATCCATTCTAATTCATTCGCACAATCCATTCTAATTCATTCATACGATCCATTCTAATTCATTCGTACGATCCATTCTTACTCATTCGTATGATCCATTCTAATTCATTTGCACGAAGGTATCCATTCTAATTCATTCGTACTATCCATTCTAATTCTTTCGTACGATCCATTCTAATTCCTTCGTACGAATGACATAGAATGGATCGTGCGAATGAATTAGAATGGATCGTACGAATGAAATAGAATGGATTGTACGAATGAGATAGAATGGATCATACGAATGAATTTGAATGGATACATTCGTGAGAATGAATTAGAATGGATCATACGAATGAATTAGAATGGATTCATTCGTGCGAATGAATTAGAATGGATCGTACGAATGAGTAAGAATGGATCGTACAAATGAGTTAGAATGGATTGAATTAGAATGAATCGTACGAATGAATTAGAATGGATCGTACGAATGAATTAGAATGGATCGTACGAATGAATTAGAATGGATTGAATTAGAATGAATCGTACGAATGAATTAGAATGAATCATTCTGTACGAATGAATTAGAATGGATCATACAAAGGAACTAGAATGGATCGTACGAATGAATTAGAATGGATCGTACGAATGAATTAGAATGGATCGTACGAAGGAATTAGAATGGACGTACGAAGGAATTAGAATGGATAGTACAAATGAATTAGAATGGATACCTTCGTGCAAATGAATTAGAATGGATCGTACGAATGAGTAAGAGTGGATAGTACGAATGAAATAAAATGGATCGTATGAATGAATTAGAATGGATCGTGCGAATGAATTAGAATGCATCGTACGAATGAATTAGAATAGATTGTACGAATGAATTAGAATGGATCGTACGAATGAATTTGAATGGATCGTACGAATGAATTAGAATGGATCGTATGAATGAATTAGAATGGATCGTGCGAATGAATTAGAATGGATCGTACGAATGAAATAGAATGGATTCGCACGAATGTATCCATTCTAATTCATTCGTACGATCCATTCTAATTCATTCGTACAATCCATTCTAATTCATTCGCACGATCCATTCGCATTCACTCAAACGATCCATTCTAATTCATTCATATGATCCATTCTAATTCATTCGCACAAATGTATCCATTCTAATTCATTCGTACGATCCATTCTAATTCATTCGTACGATCCATTCTAATTCATTCGCACAATCTATTCCAATTCATTCGTACGATCAATTCTAATTCATTAGCATGATCCATTCTAATTCATTCATACGATCTATTCTATTTCATTCGTACAATCCATTCTTACTCAATCGTATGATCCATTCTAATCCATTCGCACGATCTATTCTAATTCATTCGTACGATCCATTCTATTTCATTCGTACGATCTATTCTAATTCATACGATCCATTCTATTTTATTCATACGATCCATTTTAATTCATTCGTACGACCCATTCTAATTCATTCGCACGATCCATTCTAATTCATTCGTACGATCTATTCTATATCATTTGTACAATCCATTCTAATTCATTCATACGATCCATTCTAATTCATTCATACGATCCATTCTAATTCATTCGTATGAATGATCGTGCTAATGAATTAGAATCGATCGTACGAATGAATTAGAATGGATCGTACTAATGAATTAGAATGGATCGTGCGAATGAATTAGAATGGATCGTATTAATGAATTAGAATGGATCGTACGAATGAGTAAGAATGGATCGTGCGAATGAATTAGAATGGATCATATGAATGAATTAGAATGGATCGTATGAATGAATTAGAATGGATCGTGCGAATAAATTAGAATGGATCGTATGAATGAATTAGAATAGATTGTGCGAATGAATTAGAATGGATCGTACGAATGAATTAGAATGGATACATTCGTGCGAATAAATTAGAATGGATCGTATGAATGAATTAGAATCGATCGTACGAATGAATTAGAATGGATCATGCGAATGAATTATAATGGATCGTGCGAATGAATTAGAATGGATCGTACGAATGAAATAGAATGGATTGTACGAATGAGATAGAATGGACCGTACGAATGAATTAGAATCGATACATTCATGCGAATGAATTAGAATGGATCATACGAATGAATTAGAATGGATTCATTCGTGCGAATGAATTAGAATGGATCGTACGAATGAATTAGAGTGGATACATTCGTACAAATGAATTAGAATGGATCGTACGAATGAATTAGAATGGATACATTCGTGCGAATGAATTAGAATGGATCATATGAATGAATTAGAATGGATCGTTTGAGTGAATACGAATGGATCGTGCGAATGAATTAGAATGGATCGTACGAATGAAATAGAATGGATTGAATTAGAATGAATCGTACGAATGAATTAGAATGAATTATACCGTACGAATGAATTAGAATGGATCATACGAAGGAATTAGAATGGATCGTACGAATGAATTAGAATGGATTCGCACGAATGTATCCATTCTAATTCATTCGTACGATCTATTCTAATTCATTCATACAATCCATTCTAATTCATTCGCATGAATGTATCCATTCTATTTCATTCGTACGATCCATTCTAATTCATTCGCACGATCCATTCTAATTCATTCGCATGATCCATTCTAATTCATTCGTACGATCGATTCTAATTCATTCATACGATCCATTCTAATTCATTCGCACGAATGTATCCATTCTAATTCATTCATACGATCCATTCTAATTCATTCGTACGATCCATTCTATTTCATTCATACGATCCATTCTAATTCTACGAATAAATTAGAATGGATCGTACGAATGAATTAGAAAGGATATATTCGTGCTTATGAATTAGAATAGATCGTATGAATGAATTAGATTGGATCATATTAATGAAATAGAATGGATCGTGCGAATGAATTAGAATGGATCATACGAATGAATTAGAATGGATAGATTCGTTTGAATGAATTTGAATGGATCGTACGAAGGAATTAAAATGGATCGTACAAAGGAATTAGAATAGATCATACGAAGAAATTAGAATGGATCGTACGAATGAATTAGAATGGATCGTATGAATGAATTAGAATGGATCGTGTGAATGAATTAAAATGGATCGTATGAATGAAATAGAATGGATCGTATGAATTAGAATGGATCGTACGAATGAAATAGAATGGATCGTACGAATGAATTAGAATAGATTGTGCGAATGGATTAGAATGGATCATACGATTGAGTAAGAATGGATTGTACGAATGAAATAGAATAGATCGTACGAATGAATTAGAATGGATCATGCTAATGAATTAGAATTGATCGTACGAATGAATTAGAATAGATTGTGCGAATGAATTAGAATGGATCGTACGAATGAATTGGAATGGATCGTACGAATGAATTAGAATAGATTGTGCGAATGAATTAGTATGGATCGTACGTATGAATTAGAATGGATCGTACGAATGAATTAGAATGGATCGTATGAATGAATTAGATTGGATCGTATGAATGATTTAGAATGGATTGTACGAATGAAATAGAATAGATCGTACGAATGAATTAGAATGGATCGTGCGAATGAATTAGAATGGGTCGTACGAATGAATTAGAATGGATACACGATCCAGATCCATTCTAATTCATTCGCACAATCTATTCTAATTCATTCATACGATCCATTCTAATTCATTCGCACGATCCATTCTAATTCATTCGTATGATCCATTCTAATTCATTCGTACGATCTATTCTATTTCATTCGTACAATCCATTCTTACTCAATCGTACGATCCATTCTAATTCATACGATCCATTCTATTTCATTCATACGATCCATTCTATTTCATTCGTACGATCCATTCTTACTCATTCGTATGATCCATTCTAATTCATTTGCACGAAGGTATCCATTCTAATTCATTCGTACTATCCATTCTAATTCCTTCGTACGATCCATTCTTATTCCTTCGTACGATCCATTCTAATTCTTTCGTACGATCCATTCTAATTCATTCCCATGAATGTATCTATTCTAATTTTGGATCGTATGAATGAATTAGAATGGATCGTACGAATGAGTAAGAATGGATCGTACGAATGAATTAGATTGGATCGTACGAATGAATTAGAATGGATACATTCGTGCGAATGAATTAGAATGGATCGTATGAATGAATTAGAATCGATCGTACGAATGAATTAGAATGGATCATGCGAATGAATTAGAATGGATCGTGCGAATGAATTAGAATGGATCGTACGAATAAAATAGAATGGATTGTACGAATGAGATAGAATGGATCGTACGAATGAATTAGAATGGATACATTCATGCGAATGAATTAGAATGGATCATACGAATGAATTAGAATGGATTCATTCGTGCGAATGAATTAGAATGGATCGTACGAATGAGTAAGAATGGATCGTACGAATGATTTAGAATGGATTGAATTAGAATGAATCGTACGAATGAATTAGAATGGATCGTATGAATGAATTAGAATGGATCGTACGAATAAATTAGAATGGATTGAATTAGAATGAATCGTACGAATGAATAAGAATGAATCGTACGAATGAATTAGAATGAGTCATACCGTACGAATGAATTAGAATGGATCATACGAAGGAATTAGAATAGATAGTATGAATGCATTAGAATGGATCGTATGAATGAATTAGAATGGATCGTACGAAGGAATTAGAATGGATCGTACGAATGAATTAGAATGGATAGTACGAATGAATTAGAATGGATACCTTTGTGCAAATGAATTAGAATGGATCGTACGAATGAGTAAGAATGGATCATACAAATGAAATAGAATGGATCGTATGAATGAATTAGAATGGATCGTGCGTATGAATTAGAATGGATACATTCGTGCGAATGAATTAGAATGGATCGTATGAATGAATTAGATTGGATCGTATGAATGAATTAGAATGGATCGTGCGAATGAATTAGAATGGATCGTACGAATGAATTAGAATGGATCGTACGAATGAATTAGAATGGATCGTACTTATGAATTAGAATGGGTCATACGAATGAAATAGAATGGATCGTATGAAGGAATTAGAAAAGATCGTACAAACGAATTAGAATGGATCGTATGAATGAAATAGAATAGATCGTATGAATGAATTAGAATGGATTGTATGAATGAATTAGATTGGATCGTATGAATGAATTAGAATGGATTGTACGAATGAAATAGAATAGATCGTACGAATGAATTAGAATGGATCGTGCGAATGAATTAGAATGGGTCGTACGAATGAATTAGAATGGATCGTACGAATGAATTAGAATAGATACATTCGTGCAAAAGAAGTAGAATGGATTGTATTAATGAATTTGAATGGATCGTACGAATGAATTAGACGTACGATCTATTCTAATTCATTCGTACAATCTATTCTAATTCATTCGTACGATCCATTCTAATTTATTCGTACAATCCATTCTAATTCATTCGCACGAATGTATCCATTCTAATTCATTCGTACGATCCATTCTAATTCATTCATACGATCCATTCTAATTCATTCGTACGATCCATTCTAATTCCTTCATACGAATGTATCTACTCTAATTCATTCATACGATCCATTCTAATTCATTCGCACGATCCATTCTAATTCATACGTACGATCCATTCTTATTCATTCATATGATCCATTCTAATTCATTCGTACGATCCATTCTAATTCATTCGCACGATCTATTCTAATTCATTCATACAATCCATTCTATTTCATTCGTACGATCCATTCTAATTCATTCGCAAGATCCATTCTAATTCATTCATACGATCCAATCTAATTCATTCATACGATCCATTCAAATTCATTAATACGATCCAATCTAATTCATTCATACGATCCATTCTAATTCTTTCGTACGATCCATTCTAATTCATACGATCCATTCTAATTCATTCATACGATCCATTCTAATTCATTCGTACGATCCATTCTAATTCATTCATACGATCCATTCTAATTCATTAGCACGATCCATTCTAATTCATTCATACGATCCAATCTAATTCATTCATACGATCCATTCTAATTCATTCGCACGAATGTATCCATTCTAATTCATTCGCACGATCCATTCTAATTCATACATACAATCCATTCTAATTCTTTCATATGATCCATTCTAATTCATTCGCACGATCCATTCTTACTCATTCGTACGATCCAGTCTAATTCATTCGCACGATCGATTCTAATTCATTAATACGATCCATTCTAATTCATTCGTACGATCCATTCTAATTCATTCGTACGATTCATTCTAATTCAATCCATTCTAATTCATTCGTACGATCCATTCTTACTCATTCGTACGATCCATTCTAATTCATTCGCACAAATGAATCCATTCTAATTCATTCGTATGATCCATTCTAATTCATTCGCATGAATGTATCCATTATAATTCATTCGTACGATCCATTCTATCGCATTCGTACAATCCATTCTATTTCATTCGTACGATCCATTCTAATTCATTCGCACGATCTATTCTAATTCATTCGCATGATCCATTCTAATTCATTCGTACGATCGATTCTAATTCATTCATACGATCCATTCTAATTCATTCCACGAATGTATCCATTTTAATTCATTCGTATGATCCATTCTAATTCATTCGCACAATCTATTCTAATTCATTCATACGATCCACTCTAATTCATATGTAAGATCCATTCTACTTCATTTATACGATCCAATCTAATTCATTCATATAATCCATTCTAATTCATTCACACGAATTTATCCATTCTAACTCGTTCGTACGATCCATTCGAATTCATTCGCACGAATGTATCCATTCTAATTCATTCGAATGGATATATTCGTGCGAATGAATTAGAATGGATCATACGAATGAATTAGAATATAGAACGTACGAAGGAATTAGAATGGATCGTACGAATGAATTCGAATGTATCCTTTCTAATTCATTCGTACGATCCATTCTAATTCCTTCGTACGATCCATTCTAATTCATTCGTACGATCAATTCTAATTCATTTGCATGATCCATTCTAATTCATTCGTACGATCCATTCGTATCCATTCTAATTCATTCGTACGATCTATTCTAATTCATTCGTACGATCCATTCTAATTCATTAATACGATCTAATCTAATTCATTCATACGATCCATTCTAATTCATTCGTACGATCCATTCTAATTCATTCGTACGATCTATTCTAATTCATGGATCGTGTGAATGAATTAGAATGGATCGTACGAATGAATTAGAATGGATCGTATGAATGAATTAGATTGGATCGTATTAATGAATTAGAATGGATCGTACGAATAAATTAGAATAGATCGTACGAATGAATTAGAATGGATACGAATGGATCGTACGAATGAGTAAGAATGGATCGTACGAATGAAATAGAATGGATTGTACGAATGAATTAGAATGGATACATTCGTGCGAATGAATTAGGATGGATCGTATGAATGAATTAGAATAGATTGTACGAATGAATTAGAATGGATACATTCATGCGAATGAATTAGAATGGATCGTATGAATGAATTAGAATGGATCGTATGAGTGAATTAGAATGGATACGAAGGAATTAGAATGGATCGTACGAAGGAATTAGAATGAAGAATGGATCGTCCGAATGAATTAGAATGGATCGTGCGATAAGAATGGATCGTACGAATGAAATAGAATAGATCGTACGGATAAATGAATTTGGATCGTGCTAATGAATTAGAATGGATCGTACGAATGAATTAGAATGGATCGTACTAATGAATTAGAATAGATTATGCGAATGAATTAGAATGGATCGTACGAATGAATTAGAAAGGATACATTCGTGCGAATGAATTAGAATAGATCGTATGAATGAATTAGATTGGATCGTATTAATGAATTAGAATGGATCATGCGAATGAATTAAAATGGATCGTACGAATGAATAAGAATGGATAGATTCGTGCGAATGAATTTGAATGGATCGTACGAAGGAATTAGAATGGATTGTATGAAGGAATTAGAATAGATCATACGAAGAAATTAGAATGGATCGTACGAATGAATTAGAATGGATCGTATGAATGAATTAGAATGGATTGTGCGAATGAATTAAAATGGATCGTATGAATGAAATAGAATGGATCGTATGAATTAGAATGGATCATACGAATGAAATAGAATGGATCGTACGAATGAATTAGAATAGATTGTGCGAATGAATTAGAATGTATCATACGATTGAGTAAAAATGGATTGTACGAATGAAATAGAATAAATCGTACGAATGAATTAGAATGGATCATGCTAATGAATTAGAATTGATCGTACAAATGAATTAGAATAGCTTGTGCGAATGAATTAGAATGGATCGTACGAATGAATTGGAATGGATACATTCGTGCGAATGAATTAGAATGGATCGTATGAATGAATTAGAGTGGATACATTCGTACAAATAACTTAGAATGGATCTACGAATGAATTAGAATGGATACATTCGTGCGAATGAATTAGAATGGATCATATGAATGAATTAGAATGGATCGTTTGAGTGAATGTGAATGGATCGTGCGAATGAATTAGAATGGATTGTACGAATGAATTAGAATGGATCGTACGAATGAATTAGAATGGATACATTCGTGCGAATCCATTCTATTTCATTCGTACGATCCATTCTAATTCATTCGCACGATCCATTCTAATTCATTCATACGATCCATTCTAATTCATTCGTACAATCCATTCTAATTCATTCGTACGATCCATTCTAATTCATTCGCACAATCTATTCTAATTCATTCGTACGATCCATTCTAATTCATTCGCACGATCCATTCTAATTCATTCATACGATCCATTCTATTTCATTCGTACGATCCATTCTTACTCATTCGTACGATCCATTCTAATTCATTTGCACGAAGGTATCCATTCTAATTCATTCGTACTATCCATTCTAATTCCTTCGTACGATCCATTCTAATTCCTTCGTACGATCCATTCTAATTCATTCGTACGATCCATTCTAATTCATTCGTACGATCCATTCTAATTCCTTCGTATGATCCATTCTAATTCATTCATACGGTATGATTCATTCTAATTCATTCGTACGATTCATTCTAATTCAATCCATTCTAATTCATTCGTACGATCCATTCTAATTCATTCGTACGATCCATTCTAATTCATTCGTACGATTCATTCTAATTCAATCCATTCTAATTCATTCGTACGATCCATTCTTACTCATTCGTACGATCCATTCTAATTCATTCGCACGAATGAATCCATTCTAATTCATTCGTATGATCCATTCTAATTTATTCACATGAATGTATCCATTCTCATTCATTCGTACGATCCATTCTATCTTATTCGTACAATCCATTCTATTTCATTCGTACGATCCATTCTAATGCATTCGCACGATCCATTCTAATTCATTCGTATGATCCATTCTAATTCATTCGTAAGATCGATTCTAATTCATTCATACGATCCATTCTAATTCATTCGCACGAATGTATCCATTCTAATTCATTCGTACGATCCATTCTAATTTATTCGCACAATCTATTCTAATTCATTCATATGATCCATTCTAATTTATTCGCACGATCAATTCTAATTCATTCATACGATCCATTCTAATTCATTCATATGATCCATTCTAATTCATTCGCACGATCCATTCTTACTCATTCGTACGATCCATTCTAATTCATTCGCACGATCCATTCTAATTCATTAATACGATCCATTCTAATTCATTTGCACGATCCATTCTAATTCAATCACACTCATACGATCCATTCTAATTCATTCGCACGAATGTATCCTTTCTAATTCATTCGTACGATCCATTCTAATTCATTCGCACAATCTATTCCAATTCATTCGAACGATCCATTCTAATTTATTCGTACGATCCATTCTAATTCATTCATACGATCCATTCTAATTCATTCGCACGATCCATTCTAATTCATTCGCACGATCCATTCTAATTCATTCGCACGATCCATTCTAATTCATTAGCACGATCCATTCTAATTCATTCGTACGATCCATTCTAATTCATTCGCACGAATGTATCGATTCTAATTCATTAATACGATCCAATCTAATTCATTCATACGAATGAATTAGAATGGATACATTCGTGCAAAAGAAATAGAATGGATTGTATGAATGAATTAGAATGGATCGTGTGAATGAATTAGAATGGATCATACGAATGAATTAGAATGGATACATTCGTGCGAATGAATTAGAATGGATCGTGCGAATGAATTAGAATGGATCGTACGAATGAATTAGAATGGATCATATGAATGAATTAGAATGGATCGTGCGAATGAATTAGAATGGATCGTGCGAATGAATTAGAATGGATCGTACGAATGAATTAGAATGGATCGTATGAATGAATTAGATTGGATCGAATTAATGAATTAGAATGGATCGTACGAATGAATTAGAATAGATCGTACGAATGAATTAGAATGGATAAGAATGGATCGTACGAATGAGTAAGAATGGATCGTACGAATGAAATAGAATGGATTGTACGAATGAATTAGAATGGATACATTCGTGCGAATGAATTAGGATGGATCGTATGAATGAATTAGAATAGATTGTGCGAATGAATTAGAATGGATCGTACGAATGAATTAGAATGGATCGTATGAATGAATTAGAATGGATCGTATGAGTGAATTAGAATGGATACGAAGGAATTAGAATGGATCGTACGAAGGAATTAGAATGGAGAATGGATCGTGCGAATGAATTAGAATGGATCGTGCGATAAGAATGGATCGTACGAATTTAATAGAATAGATCATACGGATAAATGAATTTGGATCGTGCTAATGAATTAGAATGGATCGTACGAATGAATTAGAATGGATCGTACTAATGAATAAGAATAGATTGTGCGAATGAATTAGAATGGATCGTACGAATGAATTGGAAAGGATATATTCGTGCGAATGAATTAGAATAGATCGTATGAATGAATTAGATTGGATCGTATTAATGAATTAGAATGGATCGTGCGAATGAATTAGAATGGATCGTACAAATGAATTAGAATGGATAGATTCGTGCGAATGAATTTGAATGGATCGTACGAAGGAATTAGAATGGATCGTACGAATGAATTAGACGTACGATCTATTCTAATTCATTCGTACAATCTATTCTAATTCATTCGTATGATCCATTCTAATTTATTCGTACAATCCATTCTAATTCATTCGCACGAATGTATCCATTCTAATTCATTCGTACGATCCATTCTAATTCATTCATACGATCCATTCTAATTCATTCGTACGATCCATTCTAATTCCTTCATACGAATGTATCTACTCTAATTCATTCATACGATCCATTCTAATTCATTCGCACGATCCATTCTAATTCATACGTGCGATCCATTCTTATTCATTCATATGATCCATTCTAATTCATTCGTACGATCCATTCTAATTCATTCGCACGATCTATTCTAATTCATTCATAAAATCCATTCTATTTCATTCGTACGATCCATTCTAATTCATTCGCAAGATCCATTCTAATTCATTCATACGATCCAATCTAATTCATTCATACGATCCATTCAAATTTATTAATACGATCCAATCTAATTCATTCATACGATCCATTCTAATTCCTTCGTACGATCCATTCTAATTCATACGATCCATTCTAATTCATTCGTACGATCCATTCTAATTCATTCGTACGATCCATTCTAATTCATTCATACGATCCATTCTAATTCATTCGCACGATCCATTCTAATTCATTAATACGATCCAATCTAATTCATTCATACGATCCATTCTAATTCATTCGCACGAATGTATCCATTCTAATTCATTCGCACGATCCATTCTAATTCATACATACAATCCATTCTAATTCTTTCATATGATCCATTCTAATTCATTCGCACGATCCATTCTTACTCATTCGTACGATCCATTCTAATTCATTCGCACGATCCATTCTAATTCATTAATACGATCCATTCTAATTCATTCGTACGATCCATTCTAATTCATTCGTACGATTCATTCTAATTCAATCCATTCTAATTCATTTGTACGATCCATTCTTACTCATTTGTACGATCCATTCTAATTCATTCGCACGAATGAATCCATTCTAATTCATTCGTATGATCCATTCTAATTCATTCGCATGAATGTATCCATTATAATTTGTTGGGGGTAGCTGAAATCTGCCCTGGAGTTCGCACCCCCCCCCCCCCCCCCCCCGTGCTCACCAATTCACCTTGACAGGGAGCGAGATCCACATTGGGCTGAAAGGGCCTAGGCCAAGAGCACTCTTAGGAGCTCGCCTAAGCTCGCTGGAGCTCGCCTGAGATCGCCCAGGAGCTCGCCTAAGCTCGCTCAGGAGCGCGCTAAGCTCACCCAGGAGCTCGCCAAACTCGCCCAGGAGCTCGCCTAAGCTCGCTCAGGAGCTCGCCAAGCTCACCCAGGAGCTCGCCTAAGCTCGCTCAGGAGCTCGCCCCGGAGCTCGCCAAGCCCGCGCGAGAACTCGCTGGCAGTGATAGCGGGAGTTAGACCGTCATGCATAACGAAGACACCGGCATCGCAAACGCCCCTAGCTCGTGCAGGAGCTCGCCCCTAGCTCGCGCAGGAGCTCGCCCAAGCTCACGAAGGAGCTCATCCAAGCTCGCTCAGGAGCTCGCCCAAGCTCGCCAGAATTCCCCAGTTTATTGAAGAGGTTGCTCCCGCGAGGTCCGACTCTTGATAGATGTGGAAGAGAAGGCGGAGCAATGGAGGGCGAGCTCACCTTAGCTCCCCATCGGAGGTCGCCCACAATGTATGAGAGGATGCCAGGTGTCAAAACCCCACGGAAGCTACGTG